>JAGFNQ010006008.1:0-44989 GCA_024364735.1 Boesenbergia rotunda
ATCCTATTATATCAGGCCCAGCAGTGATCGAGGTTTAAACCTTGCTCGGGAGCCTAGTAGTAAGCAATCATCTTCTAGCTCCTGTTTGCTTGGCATTTGAACGTAGCGTGCTTTCGTCAATTGGAGTCGTGTGGCCGACGTCCTCCTCTTCAGACTAGTGGAATTGTACGTATCCTCACATTTAGTTTTTAATTTTAGTTTTTGCTTTTGACCTAGGGTTAGCGATAGTCTGCACTCACCGATCGAATATGAGGAGGCTTTTTATGAACGAAATCTAAGTGTTATATTTGTTTGTGTCAAATAATTTTTGTTTGATGGTTTCTAAGTTCAGGATGGCTCCAAAAAGATCATCTTCAAAGCAACCAACTTCCAAAAAATCAAAGAAACAACAAGGCCCTGGTGGAAGTAAAAAAAAAAATAGTTGACACAAGGAAAAAGGAAATTGTGTAGCGACTATACAAGTTTTGTCAACAGAGGTCGAACTAAACGAATGAATTGGAAAAGTAGTCTTTCCCATTTCTAAAATTTTATTAGTTCAGTTCCACCCACACCAGCACAAGAACAGTTGCTTCGAGATACACCCTTTTCTTGGGTCTTGGACCTCCCTAATAGTTCATGTGTAAGACCCAGGTTCAGAATATGTTCGATAATTGGGATGAAGAAGAACAGAGCTCCATTCCCCATGACAGCATTATCAGCAAGAGTATCCCATATCTTAGAGAGAATTTCATCAACAACATTATCATCCCTGAAAAATAAATTACAATTACATTTAGCAAACTTTGAAAATCATAATCAAGGCCCTAGGAGGGACTGAGGGCCTGAAATAAAAGGAATTCAGGCCCTACGAGAGCCTCAAATCATAAGATTTTAGGCCCTCTTAGGGCCTGAAATATTTTGATTTCTGGCCCTGGGAGGGCCTGAATTTCTTTTATTTCAAGCCTTCCTAGGGCCTGAATTCAAAAGATTTCAGGCCCTTCTAAGGTCTAAAATTTTTTGATTTCATGCACTCCAAGGGCCTGAAATCCTTTCATTTCAGGCCCTCGGAGTGCCTGAAATCGTTTTATTCAGGACCTCCTAGGGCCTGAAGTTTTTTTATTTCAAGTCCTCCTATCATTTGATTTCAGTCCCTCCTAGGGCCTGATATGGTAAGATATCACCCTCTAGGTCGAATTCAAGCATTAATTGATCCTAAGTTTAAAAAATTTCAGACAGCCCTAATTATGTAATGCATGGCACCCTTAGAGTCCTTCTCCAAACATAAAAAATAGTAGAAAACGTTTATCATGTATGAAACTAGGTCTGATACCATATCAAAGATGACAATCATACGTACATTACTATTTCTATTTGTTACCAAACTGTTGCTTGCTTTTTCTCCTTCAACACCTATCTTCCTCAGGTGCCTTGGTGATGAGTCGAGTTGTGCAAGATAGAAATATATATGTACCTTCGTGATGAATTGACTTGTGCAAGGGATAAATATATATATATATAGTTTGAGAAAAAATCGACTCCATGCCTATCCGAACCACAAAATATTATTTTACTGATAAAGTTGTTCGGATGCCTCGAATATGTGAATTGAGAAAGTCATTTCTTGACGGGAGGGGTATAATAGAAAGTTGACTATATGGGATGCACCCTTTGATAAAAAAAAAAGCATAGTACTCCTTTTAGTAATTATCAATTCTTGGATACGTTCTTTGGTAAAAAGCCGCTTAGATTTTGATGGTCACGTATTCCGAATTTATTGTCCCTTGAACTTCCCCTGAGAACCTCTCGTTATTCGCCGTATATATCAGTTTAAAAGGCCTAAACTGCTGTAGAATTGACACACCGGTCTCTTCTCTTTTTCTTTTGCATCTCTAATAGAAAGTGATGCGAAACATTGACAATAATAGACTTAGAATTTGTAAGAAAGGCAATTCTCATAATCAACTACAGATACAAATGACCCTTATGTTCGTGATTGGGACAACACAAGATCTGAAGATTTGGTGCAGAAGAATTAGGCAAGCAAAGAATTCAGCTTATCTTTTGGTGCACATGCATGAGACTCGAGATGGATCAGCTTTACCTTGATGAAAACAAATAAAGTTCCCGGTGATGATGAAGATTCATTTAACCAGAAAAAAGGATGATGACTGATGAATGCATAAAGCAGTAAAAGAGGTCACAGCCTAACTTTCTTAGGGGAACGTCTCATCTTACACATGTGACCTTTCGGGGGGAAAATGCATCACCTAACTGCCAGTTCAAAGGACAAAAATATGGTCCTGAAGAGATAGCAAACCATGCATGTTGTGAGGATATTAAAGCAAAAAGTTGCAAAAGAGGTGGAATTAGTACTATCAAGATCGACCTTGTAGTAACTAATCTATGGATAGTGGATGGCATAGGCAATAAACAACTGCTGAATCAATATCTATCAATCTTTATGCCAACTTTTTCATCATTATCTTAATCAGAATTCACGTCAACTTGTTCCTGTTGGATATGATACACAAGATTAAACATGAACAAGAATATGTATATTTCTATTGTCCGCAAGGTGTAGCCGAGTCAGTAAGTATATGATAGATTTACAAAATTGAACTAGGAGTCTGTTCGATATCTGATTATTTTATACTTTTATTACCTTCTATTCATATCTAAGATAGTTGTTGAGTGTCAACGGAGAACAAATGCTATGGCAAGAAGTTCTTCTATTCTGATGGCGAGGAGAGTTCTTGAAATCTCTACTGCACTTAGTAAGAAGTTAGAATGAGCGCTAAAGTTGGACTCAGCATGACCAATACTCCGACACTTAAGTTAGCACAGAAGTTAAGAGAAGAAAAAGAAGTGGACAAGAAGAAGTTAGATGCGTATGTATGTGTACCTACGCCCACTGAAACAAGCTTCCTTTTATACCTTGACTGACGTTTGAATCGTGGCTTGCCGCTTGAACTCTCACTCCCTTATCCATGTCTCTAGTCACTTCACGTTCTTCTCTTATCACGACACCCGCGTTCTCCACTGACCCGATTTGATCTTCTTGACTTACACCTCTGTATGACTTTTAATCGATCGTCTTGACCTTTGGCCTTTGACCTTTGGCCTGACTGTGTATCCACCACATCATCTTCTATTTCATTTGATATCAAACTAACACTCCAATGATTCACTTACATTAGTGCGCAATAGTTAAAGAGTCATGATGCCGTAGATTTATGGAACTAATTATCATTGATGAAGTGGAAGTCTTGAAAATGATGACTTATGAAATGAAACTTCGCATGCCTAGTCCACTTTCACTTGTTAAAACAATAGCTTGGATAGTAAGGATCCACGGTTTACTTTCATTTATTTGGTTTAATTGGAGTCACTCTCTTTTCTTTTCCTTTGACTTTTTTTTTTGACAAATTTAATAAATAATTACATTTAGACAGAGTGAAGGGAAGCATGATTGCTCTCACCCACCGCATTCGTTATTAAATTGTACTAAGAGCACTTTAAGCAAAGCTTGGATGGATCGTTAGAAGCTAGAAGATGCATGAATATTAAGATAAGAATGGCTGCCTCCTGGTTGAGCTCCTTAAACTCTGTGCTGCCCAATCAACTTGGATTTAGGATCCCCCTGTTCCCCACAGCTTAATCTAATGGTGTCAGCCAGTTGTAACATGTGTGCACTCATGATGTGAGGCACTTCCCTCATCTCCAAATGCAATCATTCAGCCCATTTCTGAGAACCTGTTCTTTCTGCAATTCTAGGCTAAGTCATCTTAACCCATCTCCCCTTGTTGCACAAGCTTCCATTTGTTGAAGTCATGAGATCTTCTGTTTATTCTCCATGTACATAGCTATTTCTTCATCAATGTCATTCGTTTACGTATATGAGAGGGTAACTTATACGACCATAGATTGGTCCATGACTCCATGGCTAGCTTTGGTGGGGCAAGCCGCTCGTGTGCTGCCTCAAGGCCTCGGCCCCATCCTCCACTATGAGAAAGGAAAAAAGTTGAAGGAAAAGTTTGGAGAAGATTCTTTATAATCACTGGAGATATCTCACAGCCACCGATTACTACAAGCCATCGGAAGAAAAGAGAGAGGGAGGGAGAGCATGGCTTCTGAGAAGGTGGAGACCATCATCGCCGGGAATTATGTCGAGATGGAGACCGAAGGCGGCGAGGCCAAGGCGTCCAAGAGCAAGCTCTCCAGATACCTCTGGCATGGGGGTTCTGTCTACGATGCTTGGTTCAGCTGTGCTTCCAACCAGGTTTGCGTAGAGGCATGCACGCATTCATTCATCTTGGCTCCTTGCTTTGTTCTCATCCGGTTTTCATTGACTACGCACAGGTAGCTCAAGTGCTGCTCACACTGCCATATTCCTTCTCCCAGCTAGGGATGCTGTCTGGCGTCCTGTTTCAGCTGTTTTATGGACTGATGGGCAGCTGGACTGCATACCTTATCAGCGTGCTCTATGTGGAGTACAGAACAAGGAAGGAAAGGGAGAAGGTGGACTTCAGGAACCATGTCATTCAGGTGATTCGATTGATATGATCAGAGAGAGAAAAAACTCAACCCATAAATCTGAAATTAATTCTTAAAAACGCCAATTAATAATACGGCTTCAATTTCTCTTCAGTGGTTTGAAGTGCTCGACGGGCTTTTGGGGAAGCACTGGAGGAACGCTGGTCTGTTCTTCAACTGCACGTTCCTTCTTTTTGGTTCAGTGATCCAGTTAATAGCATGCGCAAGGTACCTACATATACAAATCAACCTACGTACAACAAATGCTAGCTTTTCCTTACTAATTATCTCTAGTGACAAATGATTTCAACCTTTTTTTTTCTTCTTTTTCGCAGCAACATTTACTACATCAATGATAATCTCGACAAGAGAACATGGACCTACGTATTTGGGGCTTGTTGTGCTACAACAGTTTTCATCCCTTCCTTCCACAATTACAGAATCTGGTCCTTCCTAGGCCTCATGATGACCACCTTTACTGCATGGTATCTAGCAATAGCTGCCTTGATCCATGGCCAGGTTTGTAATTAGCTACTAACCACCTACCCTTGTTATTAATTTCTCATCCGCCAGAGAATGTTTCCATCTATTTCAGGTGGAAGGTGTCGTCCATTCAGGTCCGACCGCGATGGTACTATACTTCACAGGTGCTACTAACATTCTCTACACTTTTGGAGGCCATGCTGTCACAGTGTGAGATAATTATTTTAATCCCCTCCAACCAACGATTTGTTCATCTATATATAAAGTATAAACCTCTTCAGACTAATTAACTGTTTAGATTTGTTCATTCTGCAGAGAGATCATGCATGCCATGTGGAAGCCACAGAAGTTTAAGCTTGTGTACCTGTTTGCCACACTTTATGTGCTAACTCTCACCCTTCCATCAGCAGCTGCCATGTACTGGGCCTTCGGGGACATGCTCCTCAATCATTCTAATGCCTTCTCCTTGCTTCCAAGGACTGGTTTCAGGGACACTGCTGTCATTCTCATGCTCATCCATCAGGTAATTAATTAATCGACTAAACATATGGCAACACTTCCTTTGATCATTTTAACGTTGCTTATATGTATATATATGCTCATGCACATGCAGTTTATAACCTTCGGATTCGCGTGCACGCCTCTTTATTTCGTGTGGGAGAAGGCGATCGGCATGCACGAGACGAAGAGCATGTTGAAGCGGGCATTGGCGAGGCTTCCCGTGGTGATTCCCATATGGTTCCTAGCGATCGTGTTCCCCTTCTTTGGCCCTATCAACTCCACCGTCGGCTCCCTTCTCGTCAGCTTCACAGTCTACATCATCCCTGCCATGGCTCACATGATCACCTTCGCTCCGGCTTCAGCAAGAGAGGTGCATGTCTAAATTTGCTAGACAAAGTTTCAGTTTTGCTTAATTCGCTTTGAGTGTGCTAATTCTCTGCCATGGCGATTAACTGTTCGACAGAATGCCGTGGAGAGGCCTCCGTCTTTTCTAGGAGGCTGGGTGGGTCACTACTGCGTCAACGTGTTCGTGGCGGTGTGGGTGCTGGTTGTTGGGTTTGGGTTTGGAGGGTGGGCGAGCATGATCAACTTCGTGCACCAAGTGGACACGTTTGGCCTCTTCACCAAGTGCTATCAGTGCCCTCCCAAGCGCTGATCATGCAAATCAATCGATTGATACTACTTAACTCTCTGTCTGTTGAGTTTGAGGGAATTATGGGAATGAATTTGTGCCTGTGCGTGTGCAAGTGCCATTTTACTTTTGATTAATTAGCTTGTATATGTATCCTTATGGAGGCACAAATTGATAAAAACAAACAAAAAAAATCCATTTCCTTTGTTTCTCCTTTTTTTGATCCCAAGTTCAAGTTATTGGACCAGAAGCTATGACATGTTGCATGTGCCTGTAATGAGAGATCTCATATCGGAAATGAGATCTTATCCTCCGTTCTGTCCTTAGCCAATGCCACTGTCTACTCAGGGCAGAGAGACGGTCAAAATGGGAGCTGTCAAAGCTCCATCGTGTCCCACTTTTTGTGATTCGTCTGTAAAAGAGAATAAGTAGACAAGTCAAAATGTTATTAGATATTTTTTTAATAATCTATTAATTGATAATTTTTTTATAAATCTATTAATTAATAATTTCGTTATTAATTTTTTATTTGACTAAGTATTCTAAAGTTTCTATAAATTATGTAACACATGGATAAATTTTTTCAATCAAGAAAATTATTTTGTTACCTCTTCTTTCTTTCTCTCTACCTCTCTTCTCTCTCTACTTCTCTTACTTTATTATGGTATCAGAGTCATGGCTCCTCATACCTTATATGCCGCTATTTTTATGCAACGTCTTTTTTCTTCTTCATGTGACACTTGCTATCACCATTTTTTTTATTTTTCGAAAAAAAAGCTAGCAATTTTTAAAGTGTCTTGTCTCTTCCTCCTCTATTTTTTATTTTTGCTCGCCATCCTCGTTCCTCATTTTTATCACCCGCCAACTCATGACGAAAAAGTAAGGGAAAAGAAGAAGAGCCTCTGTACCTTTTGGCCCAAGCTACAACAACTTTTGGTTCTTTATTATTTTTATTTTGATGTCGAATGTTCGGAGATGACAAATTTGTCTCCAATTTGGACATATTGGTATTCAATATCCTAAAAGACTTGACAAAACTTTCATCGGTGGTCCTTTAGCTTTAAGAAGATGTCAAATTTGTCTCCAAATTGGACATACTGGTATTCAATGTCCTAAAAGACTCGACAGAACCTTCATCGGTGGCCTTCAGCTTTAAGAAGATCTTTAACTTTACAAGTTCATCCTAAAGTTCTCTTATCTGTGTCTACTCATGGCAAACCTTCAAAAATTTTATTTACGGAATGATATATTGACACTGGAGCAACTCATCATGTCACATCAGACTACAATATCTTTACAGAAATACTACCATACACTTGTTCGGATACGGTACAAGTAGATGATAGCTCTAGTTTGCATATTATTAATCTTGGAAACATATACATTCATTTATCTAATCGTACTTTTCAAATGCGCAACATCTTTCATGTTTCATCCATTACTAAAATTTACTCTCCGTAAGTCAGTTTTGCCTTGATAACAATGTCTTTTTTAAATTTCATCATGATCATTATCTTATAAAAGATAGAGGAACAAATACTACTGTATTTCTTGGGAAAATAAAAAATGATCTCCACTATCTTCAAAATTCTTCAATCAAAGCTTTTATTGGTGAACGCACAAATAAACCAGCCTGACATGCTCAACTTGGTCATCCTTCTCTTCGTATTGTTCAGTCGATCATAAATAGGTATGATTTATCTACTTTCTTTACTCCATCTCCATCTCATTCATGTCAGGCATGCATGAAATCTAAAAGTCATAAGTTACCTTTTTCTTCATCTGAATACGTTTCCGATTTTCCACTTGAATTAATTCATTCTGATATTTGGGGTCCTGTACCTATCTTATCTAACCAAGATTTCTTATATTATGTTACCTTCATTAATCATTTTAGTAAATACACTTGGTTTTATCCTATGAAAAGAAAATCTGATTTATTTGATATATTCTGTAATTTTCAAAAATAAGTTGAACGATATTTTAATCGCAAAATACTCTCTCTTTATTCTGATTGGGGAGGAGAATATCAAGCTCTTCATCGTCATCTTGTCTCTTGTGGGATTGTTCATCGAGTCTCTTGCCATCACACTCTAGAACAAAATGACTCTGCTGAGAGAAAACATAGGCATATAGTTGAAACTGCCTTAGCTCTTCTTCATCATGCATCGATTCCACGTAAATTTTGGGATGAAGTTGTTTATACTGTAGTATATCTCATAAATCGACTTCCTACCCCATTGCTCAATCATAAGTGTCCTTTGGAAAAACTTTATAATCAAACTCCTGAATACACTTTTCTTCGAATCTTTGGTTGCACATGTTATCTATGGTTACGCCCCTACTCTAAATACAAACTTGACTCTCGTCCATTATTATGTGTTTTCCTTGGTTATAATAATATGCATCATGGGTATCATTGCTTACATATACCAACTGGACGGATATATACATCATGACATGTTACTTTTGATGAATCTCTGTTTCCTTTTTCGGCATCCTCTTCAATCTCTTCTCCAGATACAGGTGGTACTTTCTTGATGTCACCCAACATTATCAAAAAAGATGACATCCTAGATCCTGCTTTGGAGCACCCTAATAACTCTCCTATACCATCAGAATCGCCTCAAATTGCTGCTCCAATCTTAGAAGTCTCACCAGCCGAAGATAATATGCTCTCTAGCTCTGGATCCTCCGATAATACAGGTTCGGCAACAAACTCGTCATGCCAACCCACTTCCTCATCACCGTCGACAAGTGATCCAGATGATAATGCTCCTCGTCGCATGCTTCCCTTAAGTGACATATATGCACGATGTACACCAATGGCTATTCGATATCCTCTTCCTCAAGCTCTAGTGGTTTCCTCAAAAACTATTGAACCAACTTGCTTTACACAGACAAACAAGGATTCAAATTTGCGTAATGCAATGACTACAGAATTTGATGCACTTCTTCGCAATGGAACATGGAGCCTAGTTCTACGCACTCCATCCATGAATGTTGTGGGCTGGAAATGGATATTCCATCTTAAACATCGAGCTGATGGTTCTCTTGAACGGTATAAAGCTCGCCTTGTAGACAAAGGATTTAATCAACACCCAGGTATTGACTTCAACGACACCTTCAGCCCAGTCATCAAAATTACATCTGTCAGATTATTGTTATCAATAACTATTAGTTCTAATTATTCTATCCGATAATTAGACGTTTCTAATGCATTTCTTCATGGTATTATTGAGGAAATAGTTTTTATGGAGCAACCACCTGGGTTTATTCATTCGTAATTTCCATCTCATGTTTGTCACCTCAAGAAATCTTTATATGGTCTTCGGCAAGCTCCTCGTGCATGGTTTCATCGATTATCTAAATGGTTACTGGCTCAAGGATTTTCTAGATCAAAAACTGACTCCTCTCTATTCTACAGATATAATGATGAATCTATGATATTTTTTTTTATTTATGTGGATGACATTCTATTAACTGGAAATGATCAAAAGAGCATCTCAAATTTATTAAGCTTTCTCAATCAGGAATTTTCTATTTGAGATTTAGGAAATGCTCGTTTTTTTCTTGATATTGAACTTATTCCACATAATGAAGGTTATATCCTCTCTCAGAGCAAATATATTACTGGGCTTCTTCAAAGAGCTAAAATGGATGGAGCACGCCCGATCTCTATACCTATTGCTCCAAATAAGGTCTCTACACCTTCTTCCTCTTTAGTGATGGTTGATCCGCAGGTTTATCGAAGTATTGTTGGAGTTTTATTGTATGTTACTATCACACGCCCTGATATTATGTTTACAGTAAATCGTGTTTGTCAATTCATGCATACTACTACTGAACAAAATTGGGAAGGTGTGAAAAGAATGCTTCGTTATCTCAAAGGCACTATTTTACATAGTCTTCTTTTACATCGACACTCATCTCGAGATTTACATGTCTATAGCGATGCGGATTGGGCAAGTTCTCCTGAAGATAGATGCTCTACTAATGGATATGCAATATTTCTTGGACGAAATCTTATTTCTTGGAATTCAGAAAAGCAACTTACAGTATCTCGTTCAAGCACTGAAGCTGAATATAAAGCTATAGCCAATGCAACGTCAGAAATTATTTGGTCTCAATCCCTTCTTTTGGAACTTCATCTTGCATCAGATATTGCACCAAAAAATTGGTGTGATAATATTGGAGCAGCATATCTTACATCAAATCCAGTATTTCATGCTCGTACAAAACATGTTGAAATTGATTTTCATTTTGTTCGCGAGCGCATGACAAATAAACAATTATCTGTTTCTTATATCTCTGCAGAAGATCAAATTGCTGATATCTTTACCAAGCCATTATCCAATTATCCAAACAATATTTTAGCAGATTATCATGCAAACTCAACGTCAGAGATCTCTCGTTAAGTTTGTCGCCGCGGGGGGGGGGGGGGGGGGGGGGTAAAAGAGAATAAATTGACCAAGTCAAATATTATTAGATATTTTTTAATAATCTGTTAATTGGTAGTTTTTTAATAAATCTGTTAATTAACAGTTTCATTATTAATTTTTCGTTTGACTAAGTATACTAATGTCTTTATAAATTATGTATCTCATGAATAATTTTTTCAATCAAAAAAATTATTTTGTTATCTCTTTTTTTTTTTTCTTTCTACCTCTCTTCTCTCTTTATTTCTTTTACTTTATTAGTCCGTTCTTTAACGTCCTCGTCTTGGAGGAGAAAATAGGCTCATCGATTCAGTAATAATTTGGGCGAAGGTATCGATTCATTGTCCGAGCAGCTTGCACATGGAGATGGAGGCACTTTCAGTCACTTCATTTCACCGTCTTCTTCCCTTCTTCTTGTCGCCACCAGAATCTATCGTGTGTTCGAGATAAGTATGGAGGTCTGATGTGGAAGGTATCGAATGGACTCCTTTGTCTTCTAGGTCCAATCTGTTCCTGGCGATCTGTTGGATTTTCTTCAGAAAATTAATTTGCATAATTACCGTAAAAGCAAAAGCATAAAAAAGGGATCAAATATTAGTTGAAATTTAAACTGTCGTTACGTGGTACGTGGAATTGTTTGATTGTGCATAACTAACTGTATGGGCACAGTTATCTCCCTGATTGGAAGCAATTCAGCTCCATATCGATGTCCATATTGACTTGTCGTTTTGCAGTATGAAGTTTGTTGAGAAAAATCATGACGAGACTTGAGAGTTCGAATTAATTGCACACAGTTTGGACTCTACTATTTTGAGGTGCCGTGATGGCCTTTATTAGACAGATCTGTGGACAAATCTGATTTGGATCTGTTTTAGTCAGATATATCCATGTAAGTAATGCCAATCTAATCAGGACAAGAGAGAAAATTTCAGAATAATTCTCTATTTTTATTTTGGAAAAAGACAATAGGGTGAGACCAATTCACTCAGTAGCAATGCTTAAATAACCAGAAGACCCTTAATAATCCAAGTGTGGTGCAATGGTAAAAACTTTAATATAAATAAATAAAATTTGAATTTTAATAGGGATGAATATTCTGAATGTCAACTTTTAAGTACATATAAGTCCTAAAATTTCTTGGTATGTAAGGGAAACCTTCATGATTATCAAATTTTTTATTTTATCAATTTGGTTCGACTTCAAATGAGGACATTTGCAATCAAGCGGGAAGGGACCCTTTTTTGCTTTTTTCATAGAGGTATGGGTTAGATTTAGTTGGATCATTCAATCATGCTTGTAAAAGATAATAAGATTCATTCTAGTCATCCTTCACAGTCCATCCCAGGTATTGTAAAAAGAGATAAATCACGAATAGCTACTGTAAGTATTTCAGGTTAGTTTTAATGGGTCAACCAAATCAAATTATGTCATGTTGTGTTTGATATCTTGTGTCTAAGTGTGTATGAACTTAGAAGTATAAGAAGTCGAGCGGAAAACACAGCGAGAGAGAAAGATAGCACGAGAAGAGAATCGACGGACTCGGTACATCCAAGAGACGAAAAGTTGTGAAAAAGTATACTGATGGACGAGAAGGACGTGCACGACGTTAAAAGGATGAGAAGTCGGAGAGAAAGTCTGCTCAAGGAGAAGATCGGAGATGGGTTCGGGTGAGCTTAACTCTGGATGACAGGAAATCACCTAAGCGATCGGAGATCGAAGAAGGTCAACTTGAGAGTTGACTTTAAAGTATTCAAGGTTCGAGGCGTCTCAGCTATCTTTGAAGGCGCCTCAGATGAACATAATTCAATCTGCCAAATTTTGGAACTGAGACACCTAAGTTAAGACCCCTCCTCTAGTCGGCTGACCAGGACCTACAATTGGTATCAAAGTCCAACCACTTCAGGAGGACTAATTGCCGCCTAAAGCAATGAGACAATGGCCAGAGTAAGTATTCACCCACCTAAGTTCGAGGCGGAGTTCGTGCTATAGAAACGTTATATGAAGGTATTCTTTAAGACATATTTTGATTTATTACTTACAATTAAATATGATTTTGAAGTATCCAAAGATCACAACATAGAGGAAAAAGAAGAGCATTTCTAGACCAAAAAGGAATAGGCCGACTTTGTAGTCAACGACAAAGCAGACTTCCATCTGCTGAGCGTTCTATCACCATAAGAAGTCAACCGAATCGACGCGTACCAATAAGCCAAAGAGTTTTGTGAGAAGTGTTGGGACCTTGAAGTTTAGCTAGAGAGGGGGTGAATAGCTACTTTTCGATTTTTTTTCCTACACGTGTTAGCAAGCGCAAGCGGAAAACTTAAATATAAACTAAAACAATGCTAACACCAAACCTTTACGTGGTTCGGAGATGATACTCCTACTCCACGGCTGTCCGTAAGGTGGATGATCCCGATCCGTCGGTGGATGACTCCCCGGAAGACCTCCGGCTAGCTCTTGTCGCTCTTTGTGGGTGGAGAAACCTCGTCACAATCCCTTGACAACTTCTAAGCACTTGTAGGCTACTAACAGACTTTACCCAAGCTTGTTTCGCCAAAGAAACTTAGCCAACAATGAGCCCTCTAAAATAATGCTCGATACTGTTCTGACCGTTACTAGTCGACTGGTGCTAACACCAATCGACTGGTAACGGTCGAATGTCACAGCCCGACGCTTTGAATTCTGGTGGACACCAGTCGACTGATCTTTCTGTGCTCTACATCAGTCGATTGATCCAAGCATCAGTCGACTGCCAACTCCTTAAACCTAGGGTTTCCCTTCCTGAGGACAATTCCCTCAGCACTCGAACCCTCACGACTTAGCTGACTCCTCATCCAGCAGCATCGACCTGTTGCTTTGAAGCCTTCTTCGACTATGGCTCTCGTCCCTCGGATGCATTCGAACCCGTGGCTCGTTCTCATGCCATCCTTCGCGTATGTCTCGAAGTTCACTTCTCTCGGCTCATCGTTCCTACTTTGTCCACGGTCCTTCTATCCAGCAGCCTCGACCTATTGCCTTTAAGCCTTCTTCGTCTTTGGCTCTCGTCCCTTGGATACATACGAACCCGCGGCTTATTCTCATGTAATCCTTCGCATATGCCTCGAAGTTCGCTTCCCTCGGCTCATCGTTCCTGCTTTGCCCACGGTCCCTCAGATGCATACAAGCCCACGGGTTGTCTCCTCATGCCATCCTTCACCAGACTCGAAGTCGTCCAGCTAAGTCCATGTGTATCCTACAAACCTGCACACTAAAATACACATATCAAATACAAGCGTGAACCTAACTTAAATCCTTTGCCCCAACATCAAAATACATGGTCACTCCGGATCATAGATTGCTCCAACAATCTCCCCCTTTTTGATATTTAACAATACGTTTAAGTTAGGGAAAACAAATAGCAAATATAATGCTAATAACCATTGGGACATACGTTGTCAAGGCTTCATCTTGGACTTATACCGCTAATGTGTATGCAATGCAAACATGCATGAATCCTATCACAAGGCATCCCCACACTTAAACCTCTCCAATGAGTTTAGGACTTTTACCAAAATGGGCTTTTTAAGGATCTCCCCAAGGCTCCCCCTATATTGGACTTATAAAGGCTTTCTAAGAACCTTTCCAAGGTTCCCCCTTTGCCACCAAATGAGCAACAATGCTCTCCCTTTACCTAAGCTACCCCTTGACCTAGGATTTCTTGTAAAGGCGTGTTTGATTTCCCACTTAAACCCAACACTTCTCCTCCTTTGCCACACATCAAAAGGACTCTAACAATTTCCCTCTTATTAGATCCTTCAACCTCTAATGATCATAAATAAAGTGTATGAACCCCCCATAAGATTATACACTTGTTTTATATTATTACGATATTTTTCGATTGCTGAAAAAATAGTTTCAGCCTATATCAGTTGACTGCGACAGTTATCAGTCGACTGATCTCATCAAAAAACTATTCAGTAGCTAGTCTCTCTCCGACAACACTGTTACCAGTCGACTGCCCCCCCAAACCAGTCGACTGGTACCCTGAAAACTGCATTTTCAGCATTTCTGACCCAATTACTACTAGAAAAAATGCATTTAACAACAGTGAATCACTGTTGTCGTAGGCCAAATACCACTGTTGTTAAAGGCCATGTTGTTAAAGGGGGGGTCTACGACAACAGTGAATCACTGTTGTCGTATATCACATTCGACAACAGTTTGACAACAGTTTTTCACTGTTGTCTTTTATTATATTCGACAACAGTTTTTATAACCGTTGTCGTATATCAATAACAACAGTTTATCATCGTTGTCGTATGCCATATTCACCGTTGTCTTTTATCATATTCGACAACAGTTTTTATAACCGTTGTCGTATATCAATAATAACAGTTTATCACCGTTGTCGTATGCCATATTCACCGTTGTCTTTTATCATATTCGACAACAGTTTTATCACTGTGTTGTCGTATGCCACCGTTTATTTACAACAACAGTTTAGCTTTAAAAAAAATCTGTTGTGCTTTTGCACTGTTCCACAACAGTTTCATACCAATATTTTCAATTAAAAGGCAATAATTTAACCTCGAAACAAAAACTATATATATATATATATATCAAACATCATCAACATATTTACAATAAAGATCCACCACAAGCTTCCTACAGACGAACCCACAAAAGTATCTTCTATCCAAAACAGACGAAACCACTAAAGTATCTTCTGACCCAAATTACAAGAGTTCAAATTATATATAATTCTGACCCAAATTATATATTACAGTTTAAGGAGCAACCTTTCGCAAATATTCTGTGACAATCATCATTGGACTACTCTGAGTAACAGCACCTAAGAACTGGACAACATTTGGATGTCGTATTAATTGAAGTAATGCAAGCTCATCTCTGAATGCCCTTCTGCAAGGTGTACAAAGAAACTCTAATTGATATATGAAAAAAAATCAATACAGAGTAGAGATTAAAGATTGCAGACACAGATTATGATGAAATATAGAACCAACCCACAATTTATCTTCATCGGACATTACTTCATTGCTGAACTTCTTGACAGCAACTTGAATTCCCCGTCATCTTGCAATGATGAATGTTCCCTAGCAAATGAGATTGGTGAAACAAATAGAAACTTAGCACTACTATCCTTGAAGTTTGCATTCATGATGAAAAAGCCCAACAATGGAACTGTCAGAGAAGGAATTCATAATACCAGCCAAAAAAGATGATGTGTAATAGACAGAAGTGCAAAGGTTGCAGAAAAAAGTAGGAAAAATCTTCCCTTGCTAAGATCATAAAACAAGCAAGAGAGATTTTAACAGAAGATCTGTTAGTGAACATGGCAAACAAGGAATGCACTTAAGACCACACGTTTTCATAGTCTTGAATGATGAAAGCATAAATATACCTTTGTAATGTTAACACTGTTAGTGAAATTTGCGAAAGGATGTTAGGCAGAACTGCTAAAGCTCCAAAATATATTGAAAAAAAATGTATTGAAGGAATTTCTATTGGATGAATGATTAGTACAACTGACAATCTAGAAAAGTATCAGATGCTCTTCCAAGTATCAGATGCTCTTACAACTAACAATTTATTTTTTACCTTTCCAACAGTGTAAAGTATAATTTCATTGGAGCTATAGGCACGTCTTGGAAGGAGACTTAATGATTATCTTTCTGAGTTCGGGTTGGTTGAATTATGTACTGTATGAATCCTCCGCAGCAGTTGGCTTCCACAACGACCCCAATAAAGTTCTTGATTTTAGTCCTTTCTGTTTTCTCACTTCAGAATCTGCACTCATAAGGGGATGCGGACCAGCTTGACTATGGCAACCCCATGCTGGCATGAGAATCTCAGTAAGTGGCATAAACCTTTCACACAAGTCAATGAAGTTACTGAACGTACTTAACCAATATCCAAGTAGTCAATAGTAACAAGGACCTCATTTAAACCATAATCATAAGCAGGCTTTAACATTTTACAAAACAAATATGTTTTCCTAATTTTCTTTAAGATTCTTAAAAGAGATTCATATCTACCACTTGTGCAAGCCTAAAATGAGTTGTGTTACAGAAGTATCACAAGTTACAGGGTAGTGACATTTGAATACCACAGATTTCTAATATGAACGTGTTCTTGATCACTCCTTTTTCACGAATATCGCATGCTATGGGTCCAAATGCTATGACAAGAGATGTGCAATTTATCTAGAAAGTGAATTCAAACTGACTTAAAGAGAAACTGACACACATACTGATGGCACAAGTAGAACTTACTTGGGACTACTGAAGTAACATGGAAGCCAATGTTGACAAGAATTCCAGAAGTTCGTCTTGCAGCAAATAAAGCCAACACTGCCTGAAAAATTAATACTGCATAACATTATACAGTCGTATTCTAATCAAGATTTATAAACATTCTGTTCAAACAAAACCATTTAAGAATACATAGACAGGCACATAATGGCAAGCTCTAAAATTGCAGACAATAGCTCCTCTTAGAGGATAAACATAAAAGAGAAGCATTGAGTTGCAAAGCAAAACGTCAAATATATAATGATCAAAGAGAAGGATTGAATTCAGAAAAGAAAAATGTCAATCACCTTATATAAAAAAGTATCATCTTTTTAGAGACCAACAAGCCACAAATTGTACATATGAAGGTGTTGAACAAGAACATACCACGTCAAAAGATTTCCAAGCTACACCAAATTTACATATGAACAAACTAAGTTATATACATGTATTGTAATATATCTGGGGACCAAAAACTAAACCAAGAGAACAAGCATGGCAGAAAAAATTTGATATATTAGCCACGTGTTATCAAGTTCAGGTCCAAGGACAAACCAAAGTTAAGCTCAAATAATCAACCAAGAAAAGAATCAAATTCACACCTGATCAATTGCACAAATAGCAGGAACATTCATATCAAAAAGAACCGAGTATATTGCTTCTTTTAATTGCTTTCTAGATGCCCTAGCAGATTCAGTATCTGAACAGAACAAACCAAAAGTTAGCTAAACTATAAACTGCAAATATTTTAATAATGGTCAAAATATGCAAATAAAGCAACTTCTCACCTAATTCCTATCATACAAACATGGAAAGACGGCGTAGATCAAAGAAAATAATTTTGAGTTACACAACCAATGAAGCAAATCACGGTTAGATGGCCATAGTGATGCTGCCAATGGACCTGATGTTGTCCTATAGTTGTAGGTATGCACAAAGGCAAAACGAAGCTTATCTTTTTCACATAGATACTAAATGAACTAGCCAATCGTACTCAAGAAAAAGTTCATTGCTGTGTGTTATGTGTAAATAATATGGTGTTATTTGTAAATAAGACTACACTATGACCAGTGGTACTCTAGGGATTTAAGTGTTGGATTGTTAAGAAACATGTAAAAAAATTAATCTAGCTGAGAATACTAAGACGGATCTGAGGAGTTTACCAACAAAAATTAGATTAGAAAAAAATACTAATATTTGAGAACAATTAGGTATAACTCATAGGTTGAGATGATGTTTAAGATGATCCATAAATTTTTGTTAGAAGAGTTGAAACTACTAGAAGGTAAGGATTAGACGTAGACCAAACTATTGGTTAATGCAATTAAACATAATTTACTTAATTAGAACATTATCAGTTATATTCCCTTACTTGGATGTCACTTGACAGATGAGATTCATATGTATCCCTAATAATAGTTGGCAGAACCACGGCTTATTGTGATGATATAACTATTAGTTGCAACAAGCATGTTTTTAAATTAAATTGTCCATCAATTTGAAGCAATTAGAACATGATAAATATCTGGGAATGAAATTATCAAAACTTAGTTGTATAAGTCTAAGAAGGACCCCATAAAAAAATAGCCAGAAATTTTGCACCCAATATGAAATAAAACATTCTTTATTTCATTAACTCGTGCAGATGTGCTGACCATCAACATAGCATATTGGAAGGGAGACAACAACTGGTTGGGATGATGTCTTCACTTGCATTCTGCATTACAATAAAAACTTTTACAAGCAGCGGAAATTACAGAACTATACATGCCTAATGAATTCAAAACTCAAGTTCACTATTTTGAAGCTATGCTACATCCCCATACTTGCAATACAAAGATGAAAGCCTAGAAATCACAAGGAAACTGGCTAGCCAGTCGATGAAGTATACACAATATAACACTTTCCACTACTACATTTGATTGAAGACAAAGACCGAATATAAGTAATGAAAATTTATTCTAGAACAATATTGTATAATAATTAAATTTAGCCTGTAGCTCAATATCTGAAGAACGAAGATACAAGTGATAAATAGTAAGTGAGAGGTGGAGACCTGCTAAATATTGTGGTAAAAAAATAGTTAAGCCTTGCATGCATTGGAGACTCCAGATTGCCAAATTCCTACAGTATAAAAGAAAACTATAAACACTAAGAAATACAAGAAAGAAAATGTGCATTTATTTATTTTTCCAAATAAAACAAAGAGATGAGCCTAATATCAAAGTCAATCTCATCATACCTTTTAACCGCCAAACCGTCAGCAGGAACCTCCATAACAACTGCCTCAGTCCCATTGTGCACCATCTTTGCCATCATTTTCTGTGTCACTACCGCATCAGTTATTGCGTTAGGACCATCCAATCTGTTCTCACCATGAACATAACACCCAAGTGTGCCTAACATCCCCGTCCTCAATCCCATAGCATCATACATTGCCTTAACCAAGTGAGAGGTCGTGGCTTTACCGTGTGTTCCTGCGATCCCAATGACAGACATGCTATTCTAAGGGTGCCTGTAAAATGAGGCAGCAAGGATGCGAAGCACTTTGCTGGTGTCCTCCACGATGACCAGAGCTTTACATCCTAAGGTCTCTTCAATGTTTATCTCCTCATCAGCAACCAATACCACTGCTCCTCGTTTATCAGCCTCGGTGAGGTAGTCATGCCCGTCCATCTTGGAACTATTGTAGCACACGAAGAGATCGCCCACAGTAACTTCCTTTGGATCGTGTTGTATCCCAAAGATTGAGATCTCCAAATCACCATACACGGAAACTGGCACTACTGGACTCTCATCCAGGAGCTCCGCAAGGGTCATCTTGAACTTGGGTTCCAAAATTCGGGCAGGAGTTCTCCCGAAGGCATCCACATCGAGATCAAACAAGGACTCCGAGGCTGCCCCATTGGATCCTTGTTCAGTAACCTCATTATCAGGGGAATCGAAAGGGTTTTCCTCATCGGATTGATCCTCCTCGTCGTCCGAGATGATAGTGAGGCCTTGGAGCTCTTGGATCTCCTCGAGGTCGACGACCTCCTCGGGAGCAAGCTCTTCGATGCCCTCGAGGACCTCATCCGAAAGCGGCGGCGACTGATTTTTAGGGGGATTCGGCGGCAAAAGTCCCTGCTTGACGAACTCCTGGCGCTTGAGAGCGATGGCTCGATCAATGTCGCCAAAGAGGTCGTCTCCGGAGGAGGAGAAATCTTCGGGAACAAGGGGCGGGTCCGCTCACCTCGCGAAGAAGAAGAGAGCGAGAGGAGTCGAGGCTCACCTCGCGAGGGTGAAAGGAAGCGCCGCTCTCGGGGCTTCCTTGGACTCGGGCGATGAAGAAGGGAGAAAGGCGTCGACTCGTGGCTGCAAGGGGTTTGTGTGAGAGAAGCGGAAATGGTCGGGGGTTTGGGTGGTTGGCGAGCGAGGAAGAGAAAAGATTAGGGGTTTGTGCGACGAGAAAAAAAGATGATTAAGGATATCCACCGTTGATTTTGTTTATTGCTTGAACAGCACAACAATACAACAACAACAGTTTAATATAACTGTTGTCTATTGTCATAATAGACAACAGTTTATCACATCAGTTGTTGTAAATCCCGCCTATAGACAACAGTTATTTTATAACTGTTGTCGTTGAGTATACATACGACAACATTTTGTTATTACTGTTGTCTTTTTATGTATACAGACCAACAACAACAACGGTTAATACTAAAACTGTTGTTAAATTGACATACGACAACACTTTATCAAAAAACTGTTGTCGATTATGTGTTGTTGAATGCAAAAATTCTAGTAGTGTGCAATTTTAAAAATGCACCAGAAATTCCACAAATCTCTAAAAATTCTCAAATTTTGTGGAGAGGTTTGTGATACCTGTGTCTACTTAGGAAAAATACATTCAAACATGTATCTATCACCAATCCCAAGATTGACATAAAATCCAAAACTATCTAAATGGTTCAATTGAACATTGACCTAAAGTCCTAGTTTTGACCTCCTCTTGATGTCTCTGCCCATACCAAACCATAATGTATCTCTAGCATTAGTTTATATGACATCTACACATCAAAAATCAACTTTCATGCTATATGACCCTCAATGTCATATTTTATGCATGATACTCAAATCTAATGTGCAAAATCCCTAGGATTGAGACTCAAATCTGTCTCCACATCCTTTGGCACACTCCATGGTCCATCTAGACTTTCGGGAGAAATCCTCCCGAGATCCATTTACCATGGGTCCCAACTTGGCTCTTAGAGCTCCCCCTTAAGCTCTTAGCCTTAGCCACCTCCCTAAATGACTCATTTATAAACACAAGGTCACACCGGTATAACTCCGGTGACTTTTGGCCTACAACCTTAACCTTCTTAACCTTGGACCCCTTGTCCTTAGTTAAGACTTTCTTCTTGCTTTTAAATGGCATCCCCTTTCCATAGTCATATTGGACTCTTGCATATGACTTCTCCATAGCATTGGAGAACTTAGATCGGTATCCTAGACCCGATCTATTATTGTTGAGTTTTTGACTACCCAACACCATACCTAAACCTTTAGATCCAATAGTAAATCTATCTAGGATTTTCTCTAATTTATCAAGCTTTGCCCTCAAAGCTTGGTTTTCCCTCTCTAGATTCTCAACCCTAGAATCAACATGTCCTCCTCGAACGTTTCTACACCTACCCATTTGTCTAGGCATATGTTTCTCCTTCTTGGGATTAATGCCTTGGTCCATAGGTCTAATGATCTTGGATTTATCATGATGCATGATTTTTCTAGGGTTTTGATCTACAATATTAACCATACTCCTATCATGATATTTAAATCCAAAATTATGCATAGGTAAATAATTGACATTATTTCTAACATGCATGAAGGAATTTGAATTACATCTAAAGTTAGGAATTACCTCCCTTACCCTTGTAACTTCCCCTTGACGTGAGCTTTTCTTCTTCTCTTTCTTTTCCCACTTCCTCAAATGCTCTAATTTCTTGAATTCTACTTTCCTTGAACATTTGGTGTGGTAGTGTCCTAGCTCACCACACGTGAAACACCTTTTATGCTTCTTCTTCTCCTTCTTTTCCCTACAACCTATGTTAGAATTTAAAGAAATTGACTTGAGTTTAGGGTTTACCTCTTTTTTCTTACCCAATGGACACTTATCCTTGTAGTGTCCCTTTTGATTATACCCAAAGTAAATAATGTGGTCCTTTGACTTTGCCTTGGTGGAGGTGGAAGCTTCTTCTTGCTCCGGTATTGAGGATGGTCTCTCCTCCCCCTCAATCCTTGAAGTGGAGACTTCTTCTTCCCCCTTTGATGGAGTGGATGATTCTTCAACTTCTTGTGCCACTTCACTTGAGGAGATGGATGAATCTTTTTCTTCTTTCTCCTCCTCTTCGGATATTGGGCTTCTTTCCTTATCCAATTGATCCTTCTCCTCTTCTTGGACCATTAAGCCCATCTCATGGGCCTCTTCTTCTTCCTCTACTCATGTAGGATTTTCATGAAGCGCTATCATCTTGCTTCATAGTTCATGTGTAGGATCGGTGCCATCAATAGAGGGGGGGTGAATATCGACCAAAAACTTCTCGCGGAAATTCGTCTTACTTTCGAACTACGTTCTAGACTCAGAGCGTTAGTAGCACAGCGAAAAATAAAAAATAAAGAACAAAACAAAACACAGATTGTACGCGGGATTTTTTACTTGGTTCCCGACCCCCCCAGGGTCAGTACATCCAAGGCCTACGCACGGGAACGCCTGTCTACTATTGGTATCCTTTCCGGACTTTTCGGAGGTGGAGAAACCCGTCTTATAGTGCAACAATTACAATCACAGATATAGAAAATTAAGTGCGGAATAATAAAAAGCAAACCGAATAAAACAAGATGTGAAACTCGACCGATTTGGATCTCCGAAGTGTCGCGCACTTCCTCCTGGAGCCTCCCGGTCATAGAGCCTCGTCTTTAGCGCTTTGTCGTTAGTCAGAACGTTCAGAATGGATCTTGGAAGTTGTGTCTGAAGTTGAGGGGTCGAAGCCCCTTTTATAGGCTTCATACGGGCGCCTGTGATGATGGGGGCGCCCCTATAGGCTTGGTCAAACCTTATCTCCGCGCCAAACTCGTTGCAACTGATAAAACCTTTGACCAGGGCGCCCTGGACCTCCCAGGTGCCTAAATGAAAGCTTATCTCTGCTTCGAACTCGAAACAGCAAATACAGCTTTCAACTTGGGCGCCTGTATCATCCCGGGCGCCTAAATGGAAGTCTATTCTGTCTTCTTCCCGAAACTACTATTTTGTTCTTTGAGTCAGGCGCCCCTATTGATGGGGGCACATGGATGTTGTTGGGCTCCCCCATCAATGGGGTTGCCTGGCTTCAAGGCTTCCAGTCACCTTCTGTGTGATTTCCCTGCTTTGTCTTCCATTCTTGGTACCTACAAGATACATAAATACAAAGCAAATATACACACAATATTAGCCTTAAGGACTTAGTTCTGACTTTGGATTTCCATGAAACCCTAGGTTGAACCGACGCAAGTTCCCACCCCCGAGAACGCGCCATTCACCTACTCCATTGAGGAGACGATTGCCACCCCAGTCCTTCGGGTGGACTTTTGCTTAGCCTCCGATACTCTCGGATCTCGAGACGTCCGAACCCTGACCCGTCTCTACTTCTGTCCTTAGTCATCGCTCAGCTAAGTTGCTCAATCCCTCGGACCATGACTTCGTGCCGAAATCCTAGGTCCAGGACTTCGGTGCACAACCCTCGGCAGGTCTTCATGCCTAATTCCTCGAACCAGGTCTTCGGTGCTCAACCCTCGGCCAGGTCTTCTTGCCCAGTCCTCGACCAGGACTTCGTGCCCAACTTCCGGTCAGGTCTTCGGTGCTCAGCCCTTTGCCAGGACTTAGTGTCCAATCCATGATCAGGACTTAGTGTCTAATTCTTCGAACCAGGACTTATTGCCTAGGTTTACTAGAACTTTGATTCATTTTGTTACTCCTCTCTTAACTCCCCTTCCTTTGTTCAATGTATCACTGAATTAAGTATATTGTCAAACATTAAAATACTTAGAGGAGGACATCACTGATGCAACTTGCACCAACAATCTCCCCCTTTTTGATGTTTGACAATATCTTAAGTTAGATTGGTTGAAAGGGCTAAATTTACTCTTGGGATCAAATGAAAGAAATGATCTAAGTTTTGAAAATCCATTTTTTGATCCTGTGGGGAAAAATAGGAAAAAAAATTTCTAACTTTCACTATCCCCCCTTTTTGAAAAACATTTTGATTTTTTTGATCCTTTGGTAAGAGAAAAAACTTTATTTCTAACTTAAGGCGCATCTCTCCCCCTTTGTCATACATAAAAAAAACAAAAAATACTTGCACCAATAATGGAAATATTTGGTTCTTTGTGAAAATATGAATTATGAAAGCATAGTAAAACTAAGTACTTAAATTTCCAGAGAGAAATCCACTTTAAAAAGTATTGTCCAATTTCTGAAACATTTTCTTTAGAAAAATTTTAGAAAAGATTAAGAAAATTCTTTAAAAAGTGTTCTTTGAAACATGCTAGTATTTGAAGAAATATCTGTACCTTTGAAAAATATTTTGATCATTTTCAAAAATGTAAGTACTTTTGAGATATATTGAGTTTTTGAAAAGTCTAAAACCAATGTAATTTGAACAGAAAAAAATTTTCTAAACAAATTTTTTTCTCATATTCCCCTTGAATAATTGTGTTAACACTTAACTTAACTTTGACCTTTCCTCCCCCTTTGACATATATCAAAAACAAACATGGGTGAACAAGGTTTCTAATAGAGAGTTTTTGAGTTTGTGTAAAACGTCTAAGTTTTTTGACAAAGTGTTTTTAAAAAGCATTTGCATAAAAAACTTTTTTCATTTAGACAATTTTGAAAAGTTTTGTAAACCTAAATTTTGTTTAAAAAAAGCTTTTACTTACAAGGCTTTGGAAAAAAGAATTTTACTTAGGCAAAATTTTGAAGCCAAATTTCCCCAAAAAAAGTTCAACTTTGGGAAAAAATTTGTTTTGAAATAATTTGCACACTTAGACGAATTTACTTGGAAATACTTTGTGTATTTTGAAAAACAAAATTTGTAAAACTTCTAGACAAGTTTTTCACCAAAAAAAACTCTACTTAGAAACATTTGCCAAAATTTTCAAAAAGTTTTGCTCAGACAAATTCTGTTTACTAAGAAGAATTTTACTTAAGAAAAAAACATGCACTAAAAAATTTTGAAACACTTAGAAATGCTTAGAAATTTTTGAAGCACTTTAAAAAAATTAAACAAAATTTCCTTTCTCTCCCCCTTAATGTGAAATTCTTCTCCTTATGTTTTAGACCATTTCTAAGTTCAAAAAAAGGTATTTTGAAAAACTTCTGAGTATCACAAAGGAAATTCTTAATTAAGAACAACTCGAAGTTTTCAATAAAGTTTCTTTAAAAAGGGAAAAAGTTTAAGGAAGAACTTTTTCTACTCTCCCCCTTGGCCATATATCAATAAAGAACTCTTGAAAAATATATTTTGAAAAACATTTAAAATTTGTGTATCAGAGCTCATGGGTTTTCAAAACATAAATATTTGAGTGAGAGAATAATGATAAAAATGATAATTTTTAATTAACATCATTTTGAAAGAATGAAGAATTATGCTAAAAAAAAATTAGAATTGGAGTCAAGTGTATATTTTCATTGAGTCCATGCATGACAAAAAAAATATTTAATCAATAAGCTTACTTGTTTTGAACATTTTAAAAACTGCAAGTACTTTAAAAGATATTGAGCTTTTTGAGAGATGCAAGTACTTTGTATCTTTAAAAAAATATAAGTCACTTTGAAAGATATTATGCAATTTTTTTTTGAAAATATAAGTATTTTTTTAAAAAAAAAATTAAGCCTTTTTGGAAAGTCTAAGTGAAGTTTTTGAAAACTATTAGACTTTGAAAAATATGAGTAATTTTTGAAAAGTATTATGCATTTTGAAAACATAATATTTTACTTGACTAGGTTTCTTTTCCAGTCTGACACAATCTAGGAAACCTTGTTAACTACAAGAGCATTTCCTAAGTGTCCTGAAAATTTTCAACCCAAGTAAATATTATAAAAGTAACTTCATAAGCCACAAGAATTTTGAAAAATAAAATAATAGTATTTTGAAAGAAAAAAAATTATTTAAGTTTTCAAAAGGATTTTAAACTTGCAGTGCATGAAAACATATAATTTTAAAAATATTTAATAATTCTTTTAATTTGATCTCCCCCTAAACTTGACCCAGTCCTAGAAAGCTTGTTGACTACAAGCGATCTTCCTCTGAGTTTTAGGGTTTGATTTAAATTATAAGAATTATTTAATAACTTCAAAACAAATACTTATCAAAAGAAATTTTAGAAATTCTTCTTTTGACTCAAATTCCCCCTAAATTTTACACATCCTAGGAGTCCTTGTAGATCATGAAGTGGACCTTCCTCTGTGTCTTTAGGGTTTATTAAAATCAAAAGAGTAATTTTGAATAACCTTCTAGATATGATAACTTTTAAGGAGATAAATTTTTAAAACCACAACTTGAAATGAAGATAATTTTTAAAGCATAAGCCCTAAAAAAAATTTGAAATGATAATGGTTTTTCAAAGTAATATACCAAGGTTTTTGGGCCAATTTTTGAAAACCTTATTTTGAGATAATAATAAGTTTTAGAGCATAAGGTTTTTGAAAAATCTGAATTTTTCGAAAAAGATTAAGAAGGCCCTGTATCCGACACAGACTGACTTTTATCTGAGTTCCTTAAGGGATTCCAGTGTTGACCATGTTTGACTCAGTTGACTATGTTTGACCAATCAATAACTAAATCAAACAAGCCCTAGATTCTATTTAAAATGAGTCTATTGTGATATTTAACATGAAATTCAATATTTTTTTTAAAAAAAAATAGAGATGAAAAAGTAGGGTACAGTAAACTGAAATAATTTGAAAAATAGAGATAATTTTGAATAACTTTTGAAAACATTTTTTATTTGAAAGGATAGTGATTTATGCTTTTAGGTCCTAGATGTCTCACCCAGTTCTACGTGATCAAGCATGTTAACCTTATGGGTTTTATGAGACAAATTTTAGTAGAAATAAGAAGTTATTTTGAAAAATCATGATTAATTTTGAAAAAGTTAAATTAATTTTGAAAAGCAATTGGTTTTGAATTTATTTTGAAAAAAAAAGTGTTTGAATCTATGATCAATTGAAATTTGTGTTAGATTTGAATTTGACAAGAAGTAACTTGAATTTCAAAAATTGGCTTCTAGGTCTTGGCGAGGCACTAGGCCTTCTTTGGCCGTAGCCTTATTGGATCATCAACCCTTTCCTTGACAAAGCCTTTTAGTGAAATTTGATTTTCAAGATTACTTTTTGAGAAATTCTGGTCTAACTAGTTTGGGTCTTGGATCGGTAGCTTCGGCTAGTTCCGCCAAGATGGCTTCCCTAACGTACTATCATCTCACCTCCACCCAATACTATGTTGTTCAAATTTCAATTAACTGATTTTGTCCTTATACTAACCAATCCTAATTCTAAGCAAAAAAAAAACAAAAATAAAAAGAAACACATAATTAAAACAAACAATTGTCTAAGTAAGGTCACAATTGGAGTAATGCTCTGGATTTTCGAAATCAGCAAGATTATGAATTAAATTTTCTAACTTATTGACCTTATGTTTTAGGGTTTCATTTTCTTGTTTCAATTTTCTGAAGTTTGCTTTAATTAAGTTACATGAATCAATCACATTATTCAAGGTAAATAACGGATTTTCAAATACTGTAAATTTACCTTTGTTGATTGTTTGTCCGGCATTCTTGGTAGCTCTTTTATCTGTGCATTCACTTTTGTAATGCCCGAACTCCTGGCACTTGAAGCATTGAATGCGACTTTTGTCCTTTCGTGCTTTTGGAACTGATTCCTTTGTCGCCGTCGGTGGTGTCGTTCGAATCTTACGAGTAGGACACTCACTTTGGTAGTGCCCTCTCTCCCTGCATGTGTAACAAATTACATGATTTTTAAAATCTGATTTTACACTTTTACCTTTTGGTTCCTTATTGGGAATCTCCCCCTTGATTCTTGCCGCCTCGGATCTAGGCTCATCTTCTGATTCTGTGTCTGAGTCGGACTCGGGTACTAGTTGAAGCTCCTTCTTTAGTGGTTCTTTAAGATTTTTCCCTGCAAAAGAATTTACACCTTCCTCGACCATTACAGTATCTGTTTGATTATTTAATTCTAATTTTGAAAAGAATTCAAAATCGGTTACCGTCTCAGTCAATTCGTCGTCTGATTCTGGTTCGACTTTGGATTCGGGTTCAGACTCTGCCTTGGCTGTTTGTGCTTGGACCGAAAGGGCAAGATAACTTACGTGATCTTCTTCTTCATCTGAGATTTCTTAATGAAGGTCAATCAGTTTTTCCCAGATTTCTCTAGCACATCTGAAGGATCCGACCCGCTTCAATTCTTCATTGGTTAGGCCACATTGTAGGATTGCAGTAGCCCTTGCATGTGTCTCGATCTTCCTCAGTGTTGGTTCATCTAGTTTGTCCCAAGTGATCGATGTTCCTTCTTCTGTGGGGAATGTGAACCCCGTTTGGATTATCAACCATAAATCCAGATTAGCCTTCAGGTGGGATTCCATTAGATTTCTCCAGGAGTTGAAATTTTCGCCAGAGAAGAGCGGTGGACGGGCACTGTTCCATTCTTGGTTGGCCATTTAGTTTATACCTCGTACATAAAAGAAACACAAAAAATGTACCAAGACTTGGTCTTGGATTAGTAGTGTGGGAGAGTGAAAAAACTAGCTCAATAAAAGTGTTTGCACGAATTTCGAGGTAAAATAATAATAAAATAAAATAAAAATTAATGACAAATTTTTGAAAATATTGACTTTATCAATTTTGATTAATGATGAAAAAGTAAGAATTTACTGTTTGGAAAAAATTTTGCTTAGCACAAATTTCGAGAAAAATATTAAAATAATAATTAAAAAAATTTATGATAAATTTTCAAAAAATGGTTTGTTTTATCAATTCTGAGTAATGGTTCGTTTTATGATAAACACACTTACAGATATTATTTATTTGAAATAAAAAGCGGAAAAGATCGAGTGGTGTTAATTAAAAAAAGAAAAGAAATAAAATGAAAAAAAAATTGTAAATCCGAAAAACTCCCAAATTGGTGGTTGCACCAAATTTGAGCTTCCCCGCTCTGATACCACTTGTTGGATTGAGAGAAATGATAGAGGGGGGTGAATATCGTAAAACGTTCGGATTAGAGTTAGAGAAATTACGCAGCGGAAGAAATAAACATTCAACGCGAACACAAGATCTTTTACTTGGTTCGGAGTCGCGGTCGGCTCCTACTCCAAGGCCCACGGTCGTTGACCGTTTACTGCGGGCAATTCTATATGTGCGCAAAACCAGTTTACAAGATGTATTACAAAATTAGTACAGTAAACTAAAAGTAGCTCTTCGTTACCGACGTCCGGTGTAGATTATGTTTTTGGAGCAGAGGGACGTCGTCGGCGCTTGTATCTCGAGTCGGGAGGTTTCCGGAGCAGAGCGCGGGAGTAGAAGAGCGTGAAAGCGTTGGAGAACTTGATTGTTGGAAGCCTTGGGGTCGAGGGCCCTTTTATAGCCCCTGGGGGCGCCCAGAATGTCGGGGGCGCCCCCCCACGTGTCAGCTGATCCGAGTTCCTCTCGGTCAGCTCTGATCCCTTAAATCTCGGGATCAGGCTTTGACAGGGGCGCCCGGGATGCTGAGGGCGCCCGGGTTGACTAGGTCATCTCTTATTCGTTGGCTTCGCTGGCTTCTGCTTCGTTGGCTTGCACTGGGGGCGCCCGGACCATCCGGGGTGCCCGGGAGCACGGGGGCGCCCTACCCATAAGCTGTCGAAGCACTCTTTTTGCTTCATCAGTTTTGTATTTACCTTGGGGGCACCCGGGACACTCCGGGCGCCCTACTCAGTTTCTGCCTCACTCCTTTGAGGCTCTCTGAGCTGCAGACACTCGTTCCTTCGGTCCTGCATCCAGGGTTAGTCCAAAACAACATAAAGCAATAATATGTTAGTTTTATACAGCCTTAGCTGTCTTGGTTCTGACTTTGGGTCTCCAAAATGGAATCCTAGGTCGAACCGACGCCTACTGTTCCCTCGTCGGGGAACGCGTCCTCGCCTACTCCTCTCGGGAGAATTTACCTGATTCCAACCGGCTCCTCCGGTTGGACTTTTGCCCAGCGGTCCTTTGCCAGGTCTTGGATACCAAGCTATCCTTCGCCCGGTGCCTAGCAGTCCTTCGCCAGGTCTTCGGATCCTGACAGTCCTTCGCCAGGTGCCTAGCTGTCCTTCGCCAGGTCTTCAGTACCAAGCTGTCCTTCGCCTGGTGCCTAGCAGTCCTTCGCTAGGTCTTTATATCCTGGCATTCCTTCGCCAGGTGACTAGCAGTCCTTCGCTAGGGTTTTGTATCCTGGCATTCCTTCGCCAGGTGCCTAGCAGTCCTTCGCTAGGGCTTTGTATCCTGGCAATCCTTTGTCAGGTGCCTAGCAGCCCTTCGCTAGGACTTTGTTTCCTGGCAGCCCTTCGCCAGGTGCCTAGCAGCCCTTCGCTAGGACTTTTCCTGCACACTTGAGTAACATTGTTAGATCACCAATAATACTTAACTTTGAATCCTTTGTCAATATCAAAACAAGGTTCGATATGGTGCTTCCTGCACCAACAGGACGCCCTCCGAGCCAATCGAGAGACAAGCGACGCACAATATAATGAAATGATGTCGCTATTTCGATCTTGGCAGTCTAGCCCATCTGACCGTCCTGGCCCTTCTTCCTAGATCATTTTTCAGCCTATTTTAGTGTATTGTGGACTATTTGACTATCTCTACTGAGTAGGGTTGACTTGTATTTGACTAGTACTTGGTTTGTACTTAACTTTGGTTTGACTTCTCTGGTCCTACTATTGACCAGATGACTCTTATGCAGTTATCAGAGTTACTTGTTGATTACTTGCCATTTCAATTAGTGTACTAAAGTCATGCTTAGTAGAATAGGACTGCTCTACATGTTTTTTTAACTGTTTTACATTTTATCTGTTATTTAATATATTTGAAGAATTATTTTTTTATTTAAAATGATTTTCCGAATTAGTTTTTTTTAAAAAAACTTACCCCCTTCAAAACTAGGGCTTTTTCGCAAATGGACTTAGCTTAGGCCCTAACCCTAGAACTGGATGCACCTATAGATTTAGAAGCTAGCATCTCACAAGCACCTTAGGGTACTTATGATTGACAACCTAGACTGGGTTGAGATGCTTAGGTCTATGCCTTGATTCAAGATGCTTTAAATCAGTGCATCTGCAGTAATTGGGGCAATAAATATCAATTGAACAGTAATCAGGTTAAGTGTCAAGCTTAGAAAATCTAACTTGATCAGATCACTTAACTTGACTAACCCAAGCAAAAGCTACTGTTTATAACAGTTAGTAAGTAGCTAATTGGGTTAGACAGAACCCGAAAGAGAGAATTTAAATTGATTTGGTCCAGTTTATGCTTAAAATTGGTTCAATACAGCACTTTACTTTCATTACTCTATTTTTTGCTATAATATTTTTTGATATATGACAAAGGGGGAGAGATAGGAAAAGAGAGAAAAGAAATTTTTTTCAAAAAAATTAAAATCAAAAACTTTTATCTTCTTTTTCAAAAAGTAAAGTAATGAAAATACTTGTTTTCAAATCTGAAGCATCTTTTTGAAAATTTTCTAAGTACCTAATTCAAAATCACTTTTGAAAATTTTCTAAGTATCTAATTCAAAATCACTTTTGAAAATTTTCTTAGTACTCAATTCAAAACTCCTTTTGAAAATTTTCTAAGTACTCAAAATCCTTTTAGTTTCTAAGTGCTAAAGTTAAAATTTCTGTGGAAAATTTTCTAAGTGTTTTAACTTAAATTTCTTTTTTTAACTTAAATTTCTTGTTGAAAATTTTCTAAGTGGTTAAACTTAAAAGTCTTTTGGAAAATTTGTCTCTAACTCGAAAATCTTTTTGAAAATTTTCTAAGTGTTGAAAACCTGAAAAACCCTTTTGGGCTTAGAAAGATTTTCAAAAACCCTACGTATTTTTGAAAAACTCAGGGGGAGAATTTCTTCCAGGGGGAGGAAATTTAAAATCTTTTACAATACCTGTTTCTTTACACTTAACTTTTTGAACCGTGTTGCCATAAATCAAAAAGGGGGAGATTGTTGGTGCAGGCAGCACCTAAGTCAAACCTGGATTTTGATAATGGCAAAGGGTTCAGAAGTTAAGGTGTTATTGTGATCTAAACATGTTTACTGAGTGTGCAGGAAAAGTCCTAGGTGCACTAGGCAAGAAGTCCAGGCAAAGGGTTGGGCAAAGAAGTCATGGTCAAGGACTGGGCAAGAAGACCTGACCGGAAGTCGGGCAAAGAAGTCCTGTTCGAGGACTGGGCAAGAAGTCCTGGCAAGGGGCTGGGCACCGAAGACCTGACCAGAAGTTGGGCAAGAAGACCTGACCGGAAGTTGGGCACGAAGACTTGGTCAGGTGGATTGGGCAAAAGTCCAACCGGAGGAGCCGGTTGGCAAAAGGTAAACTCTCCTGAGAGGAGTAGGTGAGGATGCGTTCCCCGTCGAGGGAACAGTAGGCGTCGATTCGACCTAGGGTTCCATTTGGGAGACCCAAAGTCAGAACCAAGACAGCTACGACTATAACTAATGTTTGGTATGTTTTGGAACTACCCTGAGTTGCAGGATTGAAGGATTGGTCGTCTGCAAGAGAGGTGCTTCACTGGGCCTAGGCGCCCGAATGGAATCAGGCGCCCAAATGGGCTCAGGCGCCCGAATGGAAGGGTGAAGGCAAAATCTAAAACACAAACCACGAAGCCTCTGGAAGTACTCAAGTCAGGCGCCCGTGAGGTCACGGGCGCCCCCATCAGCTCAGGCGCCCAAGTGGAGATGGATAAGCGCTGATCGAGCCCGCGGATAAGGATTCGCACAGGGAAGGTCACGTGTTAGGCGCCCCCATCGACACAGGCGCCCGTATGAGTACTATAAAAGGGGGTGCACCCCCAAGACTTCAACATCACTTGCTCTCATCGCTCCAAATCTATTCGTTCAAGCGCTACGCTCTGGCAAACTCCGACATCGAGATTCTAGCGCCGACGACGTCCCTCTGCTCCAAAATTTGATCCACCTCGAGCGTCGGTAACGAAAAGTGTAACAATTTCAATTTTCTGATCTACTTCTGTACTTAAATTGTAAATCTTTTATCATGATTATAGAATTGCCCAAAGTAAATGGTGGGCCTTGGAGTAGGACCCGACCGCGACTCCGAACCAAGTAAAAAATGACTTGTGTTCTTGTATACTTTATCTTTTTCCGCTGCGCATATTCTTTAACTGTCCGAAAAAGTTTTACAACGATATTCACCCCCCCTCTATCGTTTTCTCCGATCCAACATGGCGTACCTAAGAATTGGAAATTACCAATTGGCGTACCATGATTTCTATTTTACCAAAGGACGAAGCCCTTTAAGTGAACTTCCTATTATACCCCTCCTGCCACAAAATACCTTTTGCTATTCACATTTTCGAGACATCCGAACCACTTTAGTAGTAAATTAATATTTTGTGGTTCGGATGGCCACGTAGTCAAAATTTTCTCCATTCTCTCTCAGCGCAACAATGTAAATGGTATTGTCGAAGGTGGAGGGCATTGTGCGTGCCCTAGCTGTGCTATAGTCGCGAGCTCATCCCTCGAATCCCTCCCCCAACCAAAACCTAGGCAAGTATCGAAAGTGTTACTGTGTGATCCTGAGGTGGCTTTAAGTGTTAACGTTGAAGTCCAGACTGCTCGGCACTATCAAAGGAGGGGTTAGGGTTTCTGCATGGTTGATTTTTATGATAATGGCAGGAAAAAGGTCTGTGGGTGGTTCATCGTCTTCTTCCTTGGCATTATCCACCAAGGTATGTTAGCGATAGACTTAGGTATTAACAACATAGTTTGTGAAAATGTTTAAACTTATTTTTGCTGAATAAATTTGTAATGTATAAAAATTATAGGGTTCAGATAACTTTGGATAAAAATTACATTGGTGCAGTGTTTTAGGCCACTTTAAACATTTTTTTCAAGCATTTGAAATTTTAAATGATCGACACATTGCGAAGATCAAAGAGTCGCCCTTCAGTATTTTCTTGGACATATAAGAATTGCAGTATATCCGTGAAATTTTGGTTAATATATTTGAAAGTTGGGATTCAACCTCGCAAGTTTTTAAATTCTCAGGTAATAGTTTTAATTATGAATTGTAAACAATATCTATAGTAAGATAAAACTTGGATATGAATGGGCTTAAATGATTTATATTTGATAAATTTAAATGATTTCATTTCAGGTGAAATTCACTTAAGGCCCTCGGTAGGCCTGAAATAAAATCATTTCAGGCCTACCGAGGGCCTGAAGTGATTTTACTTCAGACCCTCAGTAGGCCTGAAATGATTTTATTTCAGGCCTACCGAGGGCCTGAAGTAAAATCACTTCAGGCCCTCGGTAGGCCTGAAATGAATCATTTCAGGCCAAAGTGAAATAATTTGAAACGTATATTCTTGATGATAACTAAATATTTTAATTATTTCAAGTGTACCAGTTGCATTCACCAGACGAGATGTTGTTTTGTTACTGGGTATAGGGGACCGTGGTGTTTCGGTCCCTATTAATTCAACGAAAGCATCGGGTGACCTCTATCGTACTTACTTCTCAAAAGAAAAATAACCTACCAGAACAAGAATTGAGGAGTTACTTAAACATTATTCTAAAAGTGTTGAATCAGAGGATGATGTGTTATTAGTTTGTAAATTATATATTTTGTATATATTTGTTTGTATTTTATTTTCATCTAGTACATATAAGGTCCCTCTAGGTCTTGTAGATATAGTAGATGATTATGACAATCTTGGTAGATTCAACTGGGTGGAAGCTATCCATAAATTTTTGTCTCCACAATTACCTAAGATTGGGGACTTATTTTCATCAAATCAGGGAAACTAGAGCACCACCAACCTTCCTTACCTAAAGGGATTTGCTGGGCTTTTGGTAGTTAGTAGAATTTTCTTGATAAATTTAATAATATTTTGTTGTCATTAATGTAAGTGTCTGGAAAACTTTGTGTAGACATGGTTTTTGGAGCATGTACCCATTCAAAAACCATACAATGTTGAAGGACCCCGAATAAATAAGTGGAGGAATATTCCTTCGCATATTAGTAGGGTGAGGGACCTTGTCAACCAAATCAGGTCCGAAGAGGTAATTATTCTAAACTGTGATCTATGTTAGTTTGATATAGTGGCAGTAAAATTTGTGTACTTGGTAATTGACAGGTGATCGTTGAAATAATTCCTAACCTACATGAAAACACATTGTTTTGTTGGAAACAGATGGCTAGAGAGGGGGGGTGAATATAGCCAATCTCTTTTTCTTGGCACTTAACCAGTTATCTGCACTCAACTTATCAGTAGCACAGCGGAAGAAGCAAAATGAAACGAGCAGTGCAGTAAACTAAAACAAAAGTGAAGACAAACAAAGACAGCTACCAAGATCGCTAACAAGAGGGTTTACAAGGTTCGGGGATAACTTGCCCCTACTCCTTGGCGTGCCCTTAAGGTGGGCGATCCCTTGATCGTCGGCAGATCAAGCCCCGGTGTTCACCGGATATAACGCAACCTCCTTCTCGGTGGAGAAACCTGTTAAATCCGACACTTTTGATTAGGTTCCGGAAATTTTCGGAGAGTTACCGGATAGGTTCCGGGGCTTCCGAAGCCTTGGACTTAAATTAGGGACTAAACTGTAATTAAGACAAATGGATACAAGGGTTTAAAGGGTGAGAAATTAAGACCTAGGGGCAGTCTTGCAATTAGATGGAAGTTTGCTGGACTAAATTGCAAAAAGGCCAAAATAAAAGTCGATTAGGGCTCATTTGTGCGCCGCCTGCCTCTTCGGGTTGATGGAAGCCACCCACCGCTTACTCCTCCGCCCAACGCCTTCATCTCCATTCGTCTCGGGCGGCTCCGGCGACAAGCTCCGCCACTTCCATCTCCGCACGACCACCGGCTTCGGAAATCGAGTGAGACGACCCTCGATCATGCCCCCGGTGGCTTCCGAGCTCACTGCCCGTAGTTGAGCTCGAGCAGGTAAGAATCTCTAATTAGGGCACAGAGATCTGTGGGTTTATCCCAATAACAATGATTGACCTTGGAATCCTGCAGTTGAAATCCTCTTAGTCGCCGGCCACTGGGATCATCTTCTTGCCCAGGGATCGCCAGGGTTCTTAGAATAGAGCTCAAGTCGGGATTCGGGGTTCCTTGCCTCGAGTTCACAGATTGATTGGATTGGAGCTGGAATTGGGGTCATCAACAAGCTCAGGTAATCGATGAGTATTTTGCGCTTTGGGTTGTATGCGTAGTTTGGATAGAAATTGAACAGAATGCCATGAATGACTTCTACGATCTCTTAAGTTTCGTTTGATGTGGGTTTCCTCACTTCGAGTTTCAGATTTTGCTGGGAAATTGAGTTCCAATTCGTGTGTAGAAGTTGTTCTGTAAGGTCTGGCCGGGCTTGTTTCAAGTGTGTTCTGTTCTAATCTCCGGATCTAAGGTAAGTTGATGTTTGCATTAGACTCGAGTTGAAGGGTTAGAGCTGAGGCGTGGCACATAGACTGGTCCTTGTGTGTGTGATAGCAGGTTTGATTCCGGAAATTGAAGCTGAGAGTTGGCTTTGTTTCCCCTCATCTTTTGTTGTTGTGAAGGTCTACAATTGGAGCTAGATACGTGGTAAGTTGACCAGAATTTAGTTTGGTTAGATCCTTGCCGTGAGCTTGTTACATGTGATTCCATTTTTGGATAGTTGATTTGGGTAGTTGGTTATATATTTTCCTAGACTTGTAAGGTGGTAGATGGACCTTGTGAGCTTGTAAATCTCATGACCGGGGGTCCTTTGGCTTGAGGCTAGATTCAAGTAAGGTTCTTTTGGTTGTGTTGATATTGAATGGATTGTGATCGTGTGTATATTGATTTGGTTGGTTAATTAATTAATGGATTAATGTAGCTGATAAGTGGAGTGGCTTAACCAATTGGGTTATTATGGATTTTAGTGTTTGATGGGGTAGAATGATGTGGATGCAGTCATGTTTCGCATAAGATAGTTGATCACATCGTTTGATCTATTTTGGATATGTCTCTAGGAGCACTTGATTTCTTGTTGGGATTAGGTTGGCTTAGTAGGGGCTGGTTTTATCATCCGATCTACAATTGAGCTATATTTTGGATTTAGCTATTAATTCATATAGTAGTAGCTAAATAACACCTACCGATGCAGGTCCTTGATTGGGTGCGGACCATTGGACAGGAGGTTCTCATTTGATACAGACTTCACTTACTTGGAGGCGGGTACCCTTTGACTTATCTCTTTTGATATTGTCATGTGATTATGCATAGACTGTTATAGATAGCAGTAAGATTATACGCTATCCCTGTTTAGTATGCCTGTTCTGGATACTTGTTGGTTATCCCTGTTTATTATACCTGTTCTGGATACTTGTTGTTTATCCCTGAGTTATTATACCTGTTCTGGATACATGTGGTTTATCCCTGAGTTATTATGCTGTTAGTTCCATACAGTATCCGGTAGTGTCATATCTATATGTATGCTTAGAGATCGTGATGTATCTCCTACCTTTGACCTTGAGGGATCTGTAGTTTTCGGCCAGTATACCTTGTAGGGTACCTGTATTTCCTGTTATAGGATTTCAGACTGAGACCTAGTATACTGAGGACTTGGGAGGGAGGTATGTGTATCTATCATACACCATCCTTGCATTGTTGCATGCCGGCGATTAGCGACTCCCTTGTGGTTGAGCCTATCGTCTTCCGGTACATGATATGCGCACACGGCCACTCATGGGTTAGTGGATACCGTTGGGTGTGTGCATTTGCTCTGTACTGCTCCGCTCGACCGCTCAGGGGTAGTGGTTTCGGAGCGTGGTAGCAGGCGGAGATCCCTTCTCTTTCCATAGACCAGAGGAGATGAGAGCGACGCTCCCTCATATATACATGGGGTAGGGGGGCGGTCCCCCGACAGCATCCTGTCCACTCGGTCACTCAGGAACAGTGATGGCAGAGTGCGTACAGTGTCACAGCTCTACCCACTCGGCCGACACAGTATCGCCTGTCTCGATGGCTTGACTGGAGTTAGGGGGTGACCATGACATTGCACCATGTGCATATTTTGCATCGTGCATTGTTTGCTGCACTTATTTGCTGCACTTGTTTGACATTGCATATTCTGGAGACTTGTTACCTGTGCTTATATGTCTATTGGTATTCCACTGGTATTTCCTACCCTCTGTACAGGTTAGATGGATTTAGGTATGTACCTACCCAGTATTTTCAGTTCCAGTCTTTCCCTACTGTTGATAGGAGACTGTATTAGCTGAACCCTTATTGTTGGTATAACTTTCTATGCATATCTGTTGGGTATTCGCTGAGCTATGGACTCACCCCGTTGCCATACATTTTATTTCAGGTTGATGTCTGCCAGGAGATCCCTAGTAGCCAGTCCCCAGCTCGAGAGGAGCTTTGGCTTTGTTTTAGTTTATGTTGTTTTTCGGTTATGGACCCTGTAGTATATACTTTACTTCCGTTGCCATGTTTTGAACATGTATTCATGTTTTTATTCGATGGTGTTGTACTTTTGAGTCCTATGTTGGACTTCGCTTGGGTTTGGTTTTGTTCCTGCCCCCTGGCAGCTCAGGTGAGTTCGGATTTTGGTTTTACGACGTTATAGTCATATATGCAGTTATGTCTGTGTGGATTTGAGGCCTGAGGCCCTTTAAACTGCGTGGTTGTGATATATTGATCTGGGTGTTTGTGTAAATTGTCCGCCGGACAGGGGAGGTGCTGTCCGATTTTCTATTGGAACAGCGGCTCCTGGGTCTCGGGGCGTGACAAAACCTCTCCACAGCATTTCAATAACAGATAAATGTTTAAGCTCAATGAAACAACAGGAAGGATCTTACTCAAGCACTCAGCAAGGACAAGAACACAGCAAGCTTCCCTGTGCTCCACCCAGTGGCGATCTCACGCAAGAACCCCTCTTCGTGTCTTCCCACTGTCGGACTCCAAGCTCCTTGCTCTTTCCTCCCAGTACTTACGTAAGAGTTGGTTACTTCACAAAATCAGTAGCTTGATCAAAGTGATGAAGCTTCAAGAACACAGCAAGCTCGTAATGGAGAACTCAAGGCGCAGCAAGAAGATTAGTTCCAGAACTCTAAAACTCTGCTTTCACGAAGCCAACTTCCGCGCTTTTGATTCTCCACACAGCACCAGGTGACAACATCCTCCGTAGCCTCCAGCTACCACACTGCCAACGCCAGCTACCACTGAGCCCTCTCTGGTCTTCCTGAGATCCCCTCAGCCAAGCCCCAGTCCCGGCTCCAGTCTGCAGCTCGGCCGTTGCAACCTGAAACGGAGAATCGGACAAACCTGCTCCAAGGAAAGCCTCCTTTGACCTCTCCTTGAGTGTTTGAATCCTCCCCTGTCACCTACAGCTTAATCAGACTGTTAGAGCAGCAAATCAGACAGTAAATCAAATATCAGAAGCAAACGGCAGCGAATCGGATATGATCAGACGTTCTGACCGCGTCTGACAATGCAATTTGAATTAAAGTGATCGGTCACCGGACCGATCCAGGGCTTGTGGGTCGGTCACCAGACCGATCTACTGCTTCACTGGGATTCCCAGCTCTCGCGGCTATACACGCCTGATCGGTCACCCGACCGATCAGAGTGAAGCCTGATCGGTCACCAGACCGATCAGAGTGAAGCTTGATTGGTCACTCAGACCGATCAGGACAGATGAACAGGGAATAATTAATCAGATCCAAGATCCCTGATCGGTCACCGGACCGACCCAGGACTTTGATCAGCAAGGGAACTCACTCACCGTCCGCTCCCTGATCGGTCTGGTGACGGATCAGGAGCAAGGCAGTGAGGAAGCAGCCTGCTCCCTGATCGGTCACCGGTCTGATCAGGAGCCCCACAGTAGGTTCCCAACCTCACTGTGTGCTCCCTGATCGGTCACCAGTCCGATCAGACATCGCTGGATCGGTCACCAGACCGATCCATGAAGGAGCAGCGTGCCAATGTCCCTGATCGGTCACCAAACCGATCCAGGGACTCAAACCTAGCCCTCCAAGCTAGGAATTCATCCACCTTAGCCCTCCAAGCTAAGGATTTTTCCATCTAACCCTCCAAGTTGGGAATTTGCACCTAACCCTCCAAGTTAGGACTTTTCACCTAGCCCTCCAAGCTAGGACTTTTCACCTAACCCTTCCGAGTTAGAACATCATCCAACCTAGCCCTCCAAGCTAGGCACCTGACCCTCCAAGCCAGGACTTTTTCACCTAATTCTCCGGGATGGGAATTTGCACCTAACCCTCCAAGTTACGACTTTTCACCTAGCCCTCCAAGCTAGGAATTTTCACCCAACCCTTCCAAATTAGGACGTTTCTAACACCTAGCCTCCCAGACTAGGATTTTCCAACACCTAACCCTCCAGGTTAGGATTTTCAACACCTAACCCTCCAGGTTAGGATTTTCCAACACCTAGCCTCCCAGACTAGGATTTTCCATACCATGCCTGATCCCCGATCAGGACTTAATCATAATCAATAATCATCCACCTAAACTAAAATCGGTGTCAACACCAAAACAACAATCAGGGTCAGACTGCATCAATAATCTCCCCCTTTTTGTTGTTTGACAATCCGATTTTTAGTTTAGGGATTCTCAATCAATAGCTCAACTTTAGAATCATAGGGGAATCCAGATCCTCCCCCTACAACATGATCATTCTAAACTTAAACAACCCACACTCTTCCCCTTTGTCGAACACCGAAAAGGGTCTAGACGGGCTGTTAAGTTTTAACCATACTCCCCCTCAACCCTAGGGGTATCTCAAATCAACAAGGATAGGAATGGTTTTTGGATAACCATATGACCACATGTGAAAAATATAGAGCAAGGTATAGCAAGCACATGCAGCATACGAACATGAGGTAACAACTCACAAAGCAAGCCAGAACAGTCATATATATCAAGTAGACATGGCATTATAAGCATGAACATGGCAATGTAGCAAATATGCAGATCATAGTCATATAAACAACATGGCATCAACAATAAGCATACTATCATGAGATAAAAACATAATCATGGCAATATAGCACGAATCCAAATAGTAGTCATCATAGCATCAACAAACAGTAATCACGGAAGCAAGCAACATCCTAAGCAAGATAGAACAGACAAAAGTCAGGATGTACACATCCGCCAAAAACATCAAACACGAACATAGAGCAGTCAATCGTCAGCTGGATCATCGTCCGAATCATCAATGTAGATGATATCTCCTGGTGAAGGGCCACTGGGAGATGCACCATCAGGAAATGTATGATGATACCACTCTTCATACCATCTATCCTGGAAGGAGTGCATCTCAGAGACATCAGAGGCTAAAGCATCGAGACGGCGATCAAAAGTCTGAAACTCTGAGCGGACCTCCTGTCGCCAGAGCTCAGAGATATACAATTCGTGCTGCAGCATCCGCTCTAACTCCGCAATCTGCCATCGGAGGTCAAGAGCCCACTCATCATAATCATCTATATCAGCGGGCTGCTCCTAGGAATGGGCTGCTCCTGGAAACTCCCCCATGTGTCTCTGATTCTTCCAACGCAAACCTCGTGATCCGACAACAATACCAGATTGGGCCAGCATGCGACGATCAAGTCGACAGTCCTGTCGCATCATAGGTACAGTACGACCCTGTGAAACATCGATCCCAACGGACTGCAGCCAGGCAGTGATGATATGGCCGAATGGCATATAGATCGTCTGGCCATACCTCAGACCATGAACAATGATGGAGAAATAAATGGATGGTGCTATGTCAAAATCTAACTGCAGATGCATCCCGTAAAGCATCAGGCAGTGGAATGGATGGATCTCATCAAGATGCTTGGAAGTAGTTGGAAGAAGACAATTTGTGATAATCTTAAACAGAACATAATCAATGGGAGATAGATGGAGAGCAGGAAACGTGGGAAACGTACGGGTGTGCGCACCAGAACCCCGTAGCCTGGGGTGGCCTAGAAAATGCTCATAGATGGAGTCAGGAGTGACTCCAGTAAAGGGAACAGGAAGAGGGTCAGGAAGATAGGGATAGAGCGAAAAGTCATTATTGGAGTGACGGCAACCTAGAAACACAGTGAAGGCTGATAAGGTAAAGTCAAGATCGACACCGGCGACACGGGTCCGCCATCCCGTGCCCTCCCCATCGACCAGATTATTGTAGAATTCAGAGACCAAATCAACATTGATTGGCCTTTCTAAGAAAAGGATGTTTTGAAGCTCATAGTACTCAATGATTCCTCTCACTGTGGGACAATGTTCATAAACAAAAGTTTGGTCCACTGACCGACATGGCATTAGTTTGAAGTTGTGCCAATGAAATTCTAGGGCATAGAGAATGTTCTGAAATCTAGGATGCGGGGGAGATGGAGGCCTCGGAGGAGGTGTAGAAGACGAAGGGCCTTTGCCCTTAGAACTATCCTCCATAGGTTCCTTACCCTTGGAAGACTTTCTATAGATTCAAATTGGTCATACACATGATTTGAACAATTTGATCAAGATGAACATAGAATGAATCACACATACCAGATAAGACCCAATCAGAGATAGAAATTAAATCAAGATGAAAAATAGAACAAATGAAAGATTCGATTTGATCATTTGGTGAGAAGGTAGAGTCACGGTAAATACACAGGGGTCACGGCACAACAGCAAGAACAAGACCAAAAACATGGTTAGCTCCAAAACATAGTTTCATGAACTGATTTACAAGAATATCAAAACCAAAAACTTACTTAGGTGCCATTGAAGAGATTCTTAGATCGGAAGAACAGGCTTACGCAGAGAGAGACTCGGCGCAAGATAGAAACGCAGAAGATTGGAGCAAACCGAGAACTTGCAGAGAACAGGGAGATGCCCGCAGAACCTTTCGGAAAAACTCGTACGCACGGAAAGGAGGAAGAGAAAGGCACTGGAAGCTCTCGCACGAAGCAAGGTGGCGAGAATGGGAGGTTTTGGGAGGAGTAAATCGGTTGGTGGATCGGTCCACCAACCAGATTTTAATGCACCCGAACGGATCACCGTTCGATCTGATCGCGCCCAGACCGATCAGGCTACAGCCTGATCGGACTGACCCGAGCCTGATCGGTCAGGTGACCGATCAGGTGCGCTCCTGATCGTTCGGCTGATCGATCAGGGAGAGATCAGTAGGCTCGGTCGGCTTACTATGAACCCCCTGATCGGTCCGTGGACCGGTCTCAGCAGAGTGCCAGATCGGTCCGGGGACCGATCCAGCTAGCTCAGTATACTTGGTCAAAATTACGGAAAGTCACTGCTAGCCCTCTGATCGGTCTGTGGGACCGATCAATGCAAAAGGAGGCCTGATCGGTCCGGGACCGAACAGCAGTATGCCTGATCGGTCCGGTGACCGATCAGGGTTCCTGATACGAACTGAAGTGTTCAGTTTCAGAATTTCTGAAGCTTTCCAAGGAAATCTGGTGAAGTTTATCGAACTTGGACAAGATCTCATGACTAAACTTGATCCCTGAACAAGGATCAAAGGTCCTTATAAGTTCAAAATCACTTTGATCCATCTACATGGAGTCAAACTCAATCAACAATCATTCCAGCAAATTCAATCAAGTTTTGGTTCCAAATCCAAGTTTCCAATCAAGTTGCTTGATTGGAATTCCAAGTATGATCATGGAGCCAAATACACATATGTTATGCATTGGTTTTCCCATACTTGGTCACCACCGTGATCATTATCTCGTCAACTTAACTTCTCAAGGGATGCATTGACATTTTGAGAATTGAGTTGATCCTAACATCTCACCCCATTTCTAGCAAACAAAAATGTTTTGGTAAACCTTATAGTTTGTGTGAGATGTCCCCAAAGTTACCCAAATTGTTTCCCAACAATTTCGAAAATAATCATGAAGGGTTTGATTAAATTTGAAAATCATGAAGCGGACACATTCCCAACTCCCGTCTTAAGAAACTAAACTCATTTTCGGGAAGTGGTTTAGTGAAAATGTCGGCTAGGTTTGATTTGGACTCTACATGTGAGAGTACAATATCTCCCCTAGCTACATGATCCCTAATGAAGTGGTGTCTTACTTCAATGTGTTTGGTCCTAGAGTGATGGACTGGATTTTTGGTTAGATTGATTGTGCTAATGTTATCACATAACACTTGCACACCCTTGTAACTTAATCCATAGTCCTCTAAAGTATGTATCATCCACAACAACTGTGATACACTCTCTCCATGGCGATATATTTGCCTCGGTCGTGGAGAGAGCAACGCAATGTTGTTTCCGACTTGACCAACTTACTAAGGACGAACCTAAGAATTGGCAACCCCCACTTGTGCTCTTCCGGTCCAACTTCATCCAGCGTAGTCGGAATCCGTATAGCCAATCAATCAAAAGATTCGGTACGGGGTACAAAGACCTACACCAATTGTGCCCTTGAGATATCTCAAAATTCGCTTAACAGCAATTAAATGAGATTCCTTGGCACAAACTTGATACCTAGTGCACATACCCACAGCAATAGAATATCCGGTCGACTAGCTGTTAGGTATAGCAAACTACCTATCATACTTGATATTGAGTTAATCAACGGGTTTACCACTCTCGTCATTGTCTAATCTTGTGTTTGTGGCCATGGGAGTGGTTACCTCTTTTGAATCACTCATGTTGAATTTTCGAAGCATTTCTTGTGTATACTTCGATTGGTGCACATGGATACCATCGCGAGTTTGCTTGATTTCAAGTCCAAGGAAGAAAGTCAACTCTCCCACTAGACTCATCTCAAATTCACTCTCCATGTGTCCAATGAACTCATTTAAATAGCCCTTATTATTTGAGCCACAAATTATGTCATCGACATATACTTGGGCTACAA
>JAGFNQ010006008.1:48359-130563 GCA_024364735.1 Boesenbergia rotunda
AGCCCAAAAACTTCACAGCAATACTGATTAGCAAAGTTGTTGAAGACTTCTCGCAACCAGCGCTTAAGTCTTCTCCACACAGCTCCAGGTTGTTGGAAACGGATGGCTAGAGAGGGGGGGGTGAATATAGCCAATCTCTTTTTCTTGGCACTTAACCAGTTATCTGCACTTCAACTTATCAGTAGCACAGCGGAAGAGGCACAATGAAATGAGCAGTGCAGTAAACTAAAACAAAAATGAAGACAAACATAGACGGCTACCAAGATCGCTAACAAGAGGGTTTACAAGGTTCGGGGATAACTTGCCCCTACTCCTTGGCGTGCCCTTAAGGTGGACGATCCCTTGATCGTCGGCAGATCAAGCCCCGGTGTTCACCGGATATAACGCAACCTCCTTCTCGGTGGAGAAACCTCTCCACAGCGTTTCAATAACAGATAAATATTTTAAGCTCAATGAAACAACAAGAAGGATCTTACTCAAGCACTCAGCAAGGACAAGATCACAGCAAGCTTCCCTGAGCTCCACCCAGTGGCGATCTCACGCAAGAACCCCTCTTCGTGTCTTCCCACTGTCGGACTCCAAGCTCCTTGCTCTTTCCTCCCAGCACTTACGTAAGAGTTGGTTGCTTCACAAAATCAGTAGCTTGCTCAAAGTGATGAAGCTTCAAGAACACAGCAAGCGTATTGTGGAGAACTCAAAGCGCAGCAGCAAGACAGTATTCGAAAACCACAAAAACTCTGCTTCCACGAAGCCAACTTCCGCGCTTTTGATTCTCCACACCGCACCAGGTGACAACATCCTCCGTAGCCTCCAGCTACCACGCTGCCAACGCCAGCTACCACTGAGCCCTCTCTGGTCTTCCTGAGATCCCCTCAGCCAAGCCCCAGTCCCGGCTCCAGTCTGCAGCTCGGCCGTTGCAACCTGAAACGGAGAATCGGACAAACCTGCTCCAAGGAAAGCCTTCTTTGACCTCTCCTTGAGTGTTTGAATCCTCCCCTGTCACCTGCAGCTTAATCAGACTGTTAGAGCAGCAAATCACCCAGTAAATCAAATATCAGAGGTAAGTGGCAGCAAATCGGATACGTTCAGACGCTCTGACCAAGTCTGACAATGCAATTTGAATTAAAGTGATCGGTAACCGGACCGATCCAGGGCCTGTGGCTCGGTCACCAGACCGATCCACTGCTTCATTGGGATTCCCAGCTCTCGTGGCTATACACGCCTGATCGGTCACCAGACCGATCAGAGTGAAGCCTGATCGGTCACTCAGACCGATCAGGACAGATGAACAGGGAATTATTAATCAGATCTTAAGTCCCATTCTGAGTCCCTGATCGGTCACCGGACCGATCCAGAGTCTGATCAGCAAGGGAACTCACTCACTTCTCGCTCCCTGATCGGTCACCAGACCGATCAGGAGCAAAGCAGTGAGGAAGCAGCCTGCTCCCTGATCGGTCATCGGACCGATCAGGAGCCACACAGTAGGTTCCCAACCTCACTGTGCGCTCCCTGATCGGTCACCAGTCCGATCAGACAACGCTGGATCGGTCACCAGACCGATCCACGAAGGAGCAGCGTGCCAATGTCCCTGATCGGTCACCAGACCGATCCAGAGACTCAATCCTAGCCCTCCAAGCTAGGAATTCATCCACCTTAGCCCTCCAAGCTAAGGGATTTTCCATCAAACCCTCCAAATTAGGAATTTGCACCTAACCCTCTAAGTTAGGACTTTTCACCTAGCCCTCCAAGCTAGGACTTTTGACCCAACCCTTCCGAGTTAGAACATCATCCAACCTAGCCCTCCAAGCTAGGCACCTGACCCTCCAAGCCAGGACTTTCTCACCTAATTCTCCGGGATGGGAATTTGCACCTAACCCTCCAAGTTAGGACTTTTCACCTAGCCCTCCAAGCTAGGACTTTTCACCCAACCCTTCCAAATTAGGACTTTTCCAATACCTAGCCTCCCAGACTAGGATTTTTCAACACCTAGCCTCCCAGAGTAGGATTTTCCAACACTTAGCCTCCCAGACTAGGATTTTCCAACACCTAACCCTCCAGGTTAGGATTTTCCAACACCTAGCCTCCCAGACTAGGATTTTCCATATCATGCCTGATCCCCGACCAGGACTTAATCATAATCATCATAATCATAATCAACCTAAACTAAAATCGATGTCAACACCAAAATAATAATCAGGGCCAGACTGCATCAACAATCTCCCCTTTTTGTTGTTTGACAATCCGATTTTAAGTTTAGGGATTCTCAATCAATTGCTCAACATTAGAATCATAGGGGAATCCAGATCCTCCCCCTACAACATGATCATTCTAAACTTAAACAATCCACACTCTCCCCCTTTGTCGAACACGAAAAGGGTCTAGACGGGCTATTAAGTTTTAAACAAACTCCCCCTCAACCCTAGGGGAATCCCAAATCAACAAGGATAGGAATGATTTTTGGATAACCATATGACCACATGTGAAAAATATAGAGCAAGGTATAGCAAGCACATGCATCATACGAACATGAAGTAATCAACTCACAGAGTATGCCATAACATTCATATGTATCAAGTAAACATGACATTATAAGCATGAACATGACAATTTAGCAAACATGCAGATTAAAGTCATATAAATAACATGACATCAACAATAAGCATACTAAAAATAGATAAGCATGTGAGGCAATGTAAGACAAGTCAAGGCATACAACATCTAAAACAAGTAGCAAGATACGTGTGACACAAGGCCACAATAGTCAAATCAAGGGGCACAGCCCAATAGTCAAACATGGCAAGAGATCAAAAAGTAAAATGTCAAACAGAATAACATCAATCGTCAGCGGCATCATCGTCCGAATCGTCGATATATATGATATCTCCTGGTGAAGGGCCACTGGGAGATGCACCATCAGGAAATGTATGATGATACCATTCTTCATACCATTTGTCCTGGAATGAGTGTATCTCAGAGATATCAGAGGTTAACGCATCGAGACGGCGATCGAAAGACTGAAACTCTGAGCGGACCTCCTGTCGCCAGAGCTTGGAGATATGCAACTCGTGCTCGATCATCCGCTCTATCTCCGCAACCTACCAGCGTAAGTCCGGGGCCCACTCATCATAGTCGGCAGTAACAGCTGGCTGTTCCTGGTCATGAGCTGCTCTCTGTAGCTCTTCCTCACGTCTGCGATCCTTCCATCGTAGCCCTTGGGTCCCGAGAATAATGCCGGACTGAGCAAGCATGCGGCGGTCCAGACGGCAGTCCTGTCGAATCATGGGCACAATGCGGCCCTGTGAAACATCGATGCCAATCGATTCCAGCCAGGTAGCGATGATATGGCCGAATGGCATATAGACTGACTGGGAGGACGACATACAGTGGACGATGATAGAGAAATAGACCGAAGCCACTGGGTCAAAGTCCAACTGCTGATGCATCCCGTAGAGCATCAAGCAGTGATAGTGTCGAATCTCATCTAGGTGTTTCGAAGTAGTTGGAAGAAGACAATTGGTGATGATTTTAAACAACACATAGTCAATAGGGGAAAGACAAAGAGCAGGAAATGTGGGATAGTCACGGGTGCTCTCACCAGAACCCTCTGGCCTAGGATGACCCATAAAGTACTCGTAGATGGAATCAGGAGTCACTCCATCGAAAGGAACCGGAAGGGGACTAGGAGGATAGGGGTAGAGAAAGAAATCATTTTCTGACCGGCGACAGCCGAGAAAATTAGTAAAAATAGACCGATTAAAATCAAGATCAATACCGGCAACACGGGTCCTCCACCCCGCGCCCTCTCCACTCACCATGTTGTTATAGAATTCAGAGACCAAGTCAAGATTGATCGGCCTCTCAAGGTAAAGGATGGATTGAAGATTATAATGTGTGATGATTTGTCGGATGGCCGGGCAATGTTCATAGATGAAGGAGTGATCTATAGATCGACATGGCATTAGTTTGAAATTGTGCCACTCATAATTTAACGCAAGAGTGACACTCTGAAAACGGGTCTGGGGAGGTGGTGGAGGCCTTGTAGACGGTGTAGATATTGAGGGACCTTTGCCCGTTGAGCTTTCCACCATAGGTTCCTTCCCTTTAGAAGACTTTCTAATGAATTGAATTGATCATACCAGAGGAATTGATCAAATGATTCGAATCAGTTGGGCAAGATTGACACGAACATAGGTAGAATCATAAAAATCCAAGAATTGATCAGCAAAGGGTAATCATAAGGTAGACATTAGATCAAGAAGAGAACAACAATGAGATAGATTTGATCAAATGGTGAAGTTTGGAAAGGAAGTTCACGGCAAATACAAGAGGATCACGACACCACACCAAGAACAACAAATCACACTTGGTTAGCGTCAAAACATAGTTTTATGAACTGATTTGCAAGAAAATCAAAACCAAAAACTTACTTAGGTGCCATTGAAGAGATTCTTAGATCGGAAGAACAAGCTTGCGCAGACAGAGACTCTGCGTAAGACAGAAACGCAGAAGACTGGAGCAAACCGAGAATTTGCAGAGAACAGGGAGATGCCCGCAGAACCTTTCGAAAGAACTCGTACGCACGGAAAGGAGGAAGAGAAAGGCACTGGAAAGCTCTCACACGAAGCAAGGTGGCGAGAATGGGAGGTTTTGGCGCTAGGGTTCGAGAGTGAAGGGTTTTGGGAGGAGTTAATCGGTTGGTGGATCGGTCCACCAACTAGATTTTAATGCACCTGAATGGATCACCGTTCGATCTGATCGCGCCCAGACCGATCAGGCTACAGCCTGATCGGACTGGCTTGGGCCTGATCGGTCGAATGACCGATCAGGCGCGCTCCTGATCGTTCGGCTGATCGATCAGGGAGAGATCAGTAGGCTCAGGCGGCTTACTGTGAACCCCCTGATCGGTCCGTGGACCGATCCCAGCAGGGTGCTAGATCGGTCCGGGGACCGTTCCAGGCTAGCTCAGTACACTTGGTCAAATTCCGGAAGGTCACGGCTTGCCTCGCTGATCGGTCTGTGGACCGATCACCATAGGAAGGAGCCAGATCGGTTCGGGGACCGATCAGCCCTATGCCTGATCGGTCCGGTGACCGATCAGCCCTATGCCTGATCGGTCCGGTGACCGATCAGGGTTCCTGATACTCCTGATACGAACTGAAATGTTCAGTTTCAGAATTCCTGAAACTTTCCAACGAGATCTGGTGAGATTTATCGAACTTGGACATGATCTCAAACTAAAATTGATCCCTAAACGAGGATCAAAGGTCCTTATGAGTTCAACAATCACTTTGATCCATCCAAATGGAGTCAAACTCAATCAACAATCATTCAAGCAAATTCAATCAAGTTTTGGTTCCAAATCCAAGTTTCCAATCAAGTTGCCTTGATTGGAATGTCCAAGTATGATCATGGAGCCAAATACACATATGTTATGCATTGGTTTTCCCCATACTTGGTCACCACCGTGATCATTATCTCGTCAACTTAACTTCTCAAGGGATGCAATGACATTTTGAGAAATTGAGTTGATCCTAACATCTCACCCCATATCTAGCAAACAAAAACATTTTGTTAACCCTTATAGTTTGTGTGAAATGTCCCCAAAGTTACCAATTGTTCCCCAACAATTTGAAATAATCATAGAGGGGTTTGAAAGCAATTTGAAAATCATGAAGCGCGACACATTCCCAACTCCCTTCTTAGGAAACTAAATTCATTCTCGGGAAGTGGTATAGTGAAAATGTCTGCTAGGTTTGATTTGGACTCTACATCCGAGAGTACAATATCTCCTCTAGCTACATGATCCCTAATGAAGTGGTGACGCACCTCAATGTGTTTAGTCCTAGAATGATGGACTGGATTTTTGGTTAAGTTAATCATGCTTATGTTATCACATAACACTTGCACACCCTTGTAACTCAATCCATAGTCCTCTAAAGTATGTATCATCCACAACAATTGTGATACACTCTCTCCTATGGCGATATATTCTGCCTCGGTCGTGGAGAGAGCAACACAATGTTGCTTCCGACTTGACCAACTTACTAAGGACGAACCTAAGAATTGGCAACCCCCACTTGTGCTCTTTCGGTCCAACTTACATCCAGCGTAGTCGGAATCCGTGTAGCCAATTAAATCAAAAGATTCGGTACGGGATACCAAAGACCTACACCAATTGTGCCCTTGAGATATCTCAAAATTCGCTTAACAGCAATTAAGTGAGATTACTTGGCACAGACTTGATACCTAGCGCACATACCCATAGCGAAAAGAATATCAGGTCGACTAGCTGTGAGGTATAGCAAACTACCTATCATGCTTCGATATTGAGTTAAATCAACCGATTTACCACTCTCATCATTGTCTAATCTTGTGTTTGTGGCCATGGGAGTGGTTACCTCCTTTGAATCACTCATATTTAATTTTCGAAGCATTTCTTGTGTATACTTTGATTGGTGCACATGGATACCATCTCGGGTTTGCTTGATTTCAAGTCCAAGGAAGAAAGTCAACTCTCCCACTAGACTCATTTCAAACTCACTCTCCATGTGTCCAATGAACTCATTTAAATAGCCCTTATTATTTGAGCCACAAATTATGTCATCGACATATACTTGGGCTACAAATATATTGTCACCATCTCTCTGTAGAAATAGTGTAGGGTCTATTTGGCCTCGAATGAAGCCCTTCTCAATTAGGAATGTCGATAACCGCTCATACCAAGCTCGGGGTGCTTGTTTAAGGCCATAAAGTGCCTTTTTGAGTTTGAACACGTGGTTTGGAAATTCGGTAAACTCAAACCTCGGTGGTTGTTCAACATAGACTTCTTCTTTAATCAAACCATTTAGAAAGGCCGATTTGACGTCCATTTGATATAATTTGAAGCCACGATGTGCTGCAAATGCAAGCATCAATCGAATGGACTCTAATCGTGCCACGGGAGCATAGGTCTCATCATAATCAAGGCCTTCAACTTGACTATAGCCTTTGGCTACTAAACATGCCTTGTTTCTAATGATTTCTCCCTTATGGTTCAATTTGTTCTTGAAGACCATTTGGTTCCAATAATGGAGGTCTTCTTGGGTCTAGGGACTAAGTCTCAAACTTGACTCCTTTCAAATTGACCTAGTTCATCTTGCATTGCAATGATCCAATCGGGATCATTTAATGCTTCATCAATTTTCCTAGGTTCAATTTCGGAAATTAGGGCAACTTCATTAGCCTCATTCCGGAAGAATGATCTAGTTCTAACCTCCTGATGGATGTCTCTAACAATCTGGTCTTGGAGATGACTAGAGGCTAATCTAGTTTGTCTTGGTGTTGGTGGTGCTTCTTAAACGGGTTCACCAGACACAAGTTCAGCCTCAGGATCCGGCTGATCAATGGGTTGTCTAGGTTCACCGTCATCAGACTCATCACCATCAACAACACTTGGAGTTTCATTCAAACTTAGTCTCCTAAGTTCGAGTTGAACTCCTTCTACATTTTCTGATTGATCACTTGATTTTGGAATTTCTTCAAAGACCACATCAGAAGACTCTTCAACTAATCTAGACTTCTTGTTGTAGACTCGGTAGACTTTGCTAACGAGGGAGTACCCGACTAGTATCCCTTCATCAGCCTTTGCCGTGAACTTTCCAAGATGGTCCTTGGTGTTTAGGATGAACACCTTACAACCAAACACCCTAAGGTGTTTAACCGTAGGTGGTTTCCCAAACCAAAGTTCATGGGGAGTCTTTCCTAGAATCCTATGAATCAGGACTCGGTTTTGCACATAGCAAGCTGTATTTACAGCTTCGGCCCACAAGTAACTCGGGAGTGAGTACTCATTGAGCATGCTTCGTGCAGCCTCTTGAAGTACACGGTTCTTTCTCTCTACAACACCATTTTGTTGTGGTGTTCTAGGAGTAGAGAACTCATGCTTATAACCTCTATCTTGACAAAATTCTAAAAACCTTTGATTTTGAAATTCACCTCCATGATCACTTCTAATTGTCTTAATGGTTGATGATTTTTCATTTTCAACTCTTCTACAAAAAGAAATGAAAATATCTAAGGTTTGATCCTTATATTTTAAAAAGTAAGTCCATGTATATCTAGTGAAATCATCAATGATCACAAAGCAATATCTACTTCCATTCAAAGATATGATGGTACTACAATCAAATAGATCCATATGAAGTAAATCTAATGTATTGGAAGTACTTACAATGCTCTTACCTTTATGGGCAGATTTTGTTTGCTTACCCATTTGACATGCATCACAAAGTTTGTCTTTTTCATACTTGATGCTCGGTAAGCCACGGACTAATCCCTTGTTGGCTAACTTCCGGATGTTCTTCATGTTCACATGAGCTAGCCTCCGGTGCCAAAGGGTGGACTCTTCTTCTTTTGACATGAAACACTTAGCAGAAACATTAGTAGCACTTTTAAATGAAACTTGATAAATATTGTCTACTCTTGTTCCTACTAGTACTGTGTCCAAGGTGTCATTGTGTCTAACTAGACATTAACTTGGTTGGAAGTCAATTGTGTAACCCGTGTCACACAATTGACTCACACTTAGGAGATTAAATTTCATCCCCTTGACTAGAAGGACATTTGAAATTCTAAGACATTCGGATATTTGAATGTCTCCTATCCCTATGACCTTAAGACTACCATTGTTACCAAATGATACATTACCTCTACTTTTCTTGTGAAGTGTGGTAAACAATGATCTATCCCCGGTCATGTGTTTGGAGCATCCACTATCAATGAACCAAGTTGATAGATGCTCCCCCTCAATCATAACCTACACAATTCGAAAAATAGAAGTTTTAGGTACCCAAACCTTGGGACCTAAAGCATCAACTAAACATGACTTAGGCACCCATGCCTTGACAACTTTCTTTTGAGTTTTGGGTGTCCTAGATTGTCTCATGTCAGTCCTAGACATGAGAGACACAAATGAGGGTTCCTTAGGGCGGTAACCAATACCGGCCCTATTGTAAACTGCCCTTTGGGCATTTAGGATCATATCTAGGGTCTTAGAGCTAGTTGAGAACTTCCCAAGAATATTCTTGAGTTTCTCAACCTCACTCTTCAAAGAATGGTTTTCCTCTACTAACAAGTTATCATGCAAATCATTTACTTCCTCAACCTTAGAGGATTTTAAATTTTCAATTTCATGTTTCAATGATTTGATTTCATCTTCTAGCAATTCGACATGTAAATCATCAATGTTATCATCTCTAGAAGCCTTCAATTGATCAATTTTTAATTGCAATGCTTTAACCTTATTCTTGGACTTTTTAAGCATACTAGTTAAACAAGCAATTGCCCTATAACACTTTTCAAGCTCGGGAGAAGTTACCTCTTCATCATCCGAAGATGATGAAGCCGTGTTTGAGGAGCTTGGAGCTTCATCACTGCTCTCCTCACCAAGAGCCATGAGTGCCACTTGCCTTGTGCTCTTCTCCTCCTCCTCTTCATCGGATGAGCTAGAGGATGTCTCATCCCAAGTGGCCTTCAAAGCCTTCTTCTTCTTCTTGGATCTCTCTTATTTTCTTTTGGATTTCTCCTCCTTCTTCTTGAGTTTTGGACATTCACTCTTGAAATGCCCTTTCCTACCACACTCAAAGCAAGAGGCATTAGTCTTGTCAAGTTTGGATTCACTAGAGTTACCTCTACTCTTGAATCGTCGATCCCTTCGCATCATCCTTCGCACGAAGTTCGCCATTTCGGATGAAGATGAGTCATTGCCACCTTCTTCGGAATAGGACTCGGATTCGGAAGAGGATGAAGACGAAGAGACTTCCTTCTCCTTCTTCTTCTCCTTCTTCTTCTTGTTGGTTCGGTCCCCTGCAACTAAGGTAATCCCCTTCTCCTTGGGGCCTTTGTTAGCCATTTCATGCAATTCCATCTCACAAAACAAGTCATCTAACTTTACAATAGATAAATCCTTGGATACTTTGTAGGCATCCACCATGGATGACCACAAAGCATTCCTTGGAAATGCTTTCAAAACATACCTCACAAGGTCGCGATTCTCGACCTTTTCATCAATCGAATGAAGTCCATTGAGGACTTCCTTGAACCGGATATGGAGCTCACTTACCGACTCATTCTCCTTCATGGAGGGATTTTGAAGTTGATTGAGGAACAAGTCCCTCTTTGCAATTCTAGAGTCTCGGGTGCCTTCATGGAGCTCAATAAGTTTGTTCCACAAGTCCTTTGCACTTGTGAAAGGACCAACCTTGATGAGTTGGTCTTTGTTCATGCCGCATTGTAGAGTGACAACCGCCTTTGCGTCGGCTTCACTTTTTCGTGTTTGTTCAGCAGTCCACCTCCATGACTCAAGTTCTTTTCCTTCATCATCCTTAGGAGGGGTGAATCCCTCCTTCACCGTGAACCAAGTATGGATGTCCATCTTCAAATAGTATTCCATCTTTGATCTCCAATACTGAAAATCGAAGCCATCAAAGAATGGAGGTCGGGTGGTGGAGAAGCCTTCTCTCAAAGCCATATTGTTGAAAACTCTCGGATGTTAAGCCGTGTACAGAGCCCCAAGCTCTGATACCACTTGTTGGAAACGGATGGCTAGAGAGGGGGGGGTGAATATAGCCAATCTCTTTTTCTTGGCACTTAACCAGTTATCTGCACTTCAACTTATCAGTAGCACAGCGGAAGAGGCACAATGAAATGAGCAGTGCAGTAAACTAAAACAAAAATGAAGACAAACAAAGACGGCTACCAAGATCGCTAACAAGAGGGTTTACAAGGTTCGGGGATAACTTGCCCCTACTCCTTGGCGTGCCCTTAAGGTGGGCGATCCCTTGATCGTCGGCAGATCAAGCCCCGGTGTTCACCGGATATAACGCAACCTCCTTCTCGGTGGAGAAACCTCTCCACAGCATTTCAATAACAGATAAATGTTTAAGCTCAATGAAACAACAGGAAGGATCTTACTCAAGCACTCAGCAAGGACAAGAACACAGCAAGCTTCCCTGAGCTCCACCCAGTGGCGATCTCACGCAAGAACCCCTCTTCGTGTCTTCCCACTGTCGGACTCCAAGCTCCTTGCTCTTTCCTCCCAGCACTTACGTAAGAGTTGGTTGCTTCACAAAATCAGTAGCTTGCTCAAAGTGATGAAGCTTCAAGAACACAGCAAGCGTATTGTGGAGAACTCAAAGCGCAGCAGCAAGACAGTATTCGAAAACCACAAAAACTCTGCTTCCACGAAGCCAACTTCCGCGCTTTTGATTCTCCACACCGCACCAGGTGACAACATCCTCCGTAGCCTCCAGCTACCACGCTGCCAACGCCAGCTACCACTGAGCCCTCTCTGGTCTTCCTGAGATCCCCTCAGCCAAGCCCCAGTCCCGGCTCCAGTCTGCAGCTCAGCCGTTGCAACCTGAAACGGAGAATCGGACAAACCTGCTCCAAGGAAAGCCTTCTTTGACCTCTCCTTGAGTGTTTGAATCCTCCCCTGTCACCTGCAGCTTAATCAGACTGTTAGAGCAGCAAATCACCCAGTAAATCAAATATCAGAGGTAAGTGGCAGCAAATCGGATACGTTCAGACGCTCTGACCAAGTCTAACAATGCAATTTGAATTAAAGTGATCGGTCACCGGACCGATCCAGGGCCTGTGGGTTGGTCACCAGACCGATCCACTGCTTCATTGGGATTCCCAGCTCTCGCGGCTATACACGCCTGATCGGTCACCAGACCGATTAGAGTGAAGCCTGATCGGTCACTCAGACCGATCAGGACAGATGAACAGGGAATTATTAATCAGATCTTAAGTCCCATTCTGAGTCCCTGATCGGTCACCGGACCGATCCAGAGTCTGATCAGCAAGGGAACTCACTCACTTCTCGCTCCCTGATCGGTCACCAGACCGATCAGGAGCAAAGCAGTAAGGAAGCAGCCTGCTCGCTGATCGGTCATCGGACCGATCAGGAGCCACACAGTAGGTTCCCAACCTCACTGTGCGCTCCCTGATCGGTCACCAGTCCGATCAGACAACGCTAGATCGGTCACCAGACCGATCCACGAAGGAGCAGCGTGCCAATGTCCCTGATCGGTCACCAGACCGATCCAGAGACTCAATCCTAGCCCTCCAAGCTAGGAATTCATCCACCTTAGCCCTCCAAGCTAAGGGATTTTCCATCTAACCCTCCAAATTGGGAATTTGCACCTAACCCTCTAAGTTAGGACTTTTCACCTAGCCCTCCAAGCTAGGACTTTTCACCCAACCCTTCCGAGTTAGAACATCATCCAACCTAGCCCTCCAAGCTAGGCACCTGACCCTCCAAGCCAGGACTTTCTCACCTAATTCTCCGGGATGGGAATTTGCACCTAACCCTCCAAGTTAGGACTTTTCACCTAGCCCTCCAAGCTAGGACTTTTCACCCAACCCTTCCAAATTAGGACTTTTCCAACACCTAGCCTCCCAGACTAGGATTTTTCAACACCTAGCCTCCCAGACTAGGATTTTCCAACACCTAGCCTCCCAGACTAGGATTTTCCAACATCTAACCCTCCAGGTTAGGATTTTCCAACACTTAGCCTCCCAGACTAGGATTTTCCATATCATGCCTGATCCCCGACCAGGACTTAATCATAATCATCATAATCATAATCAACCTAAACTAAAATCGATGTCAACACCAAAACAATAATCAGGGCCAGACTGCATCAACAATCTTCCCCTTTTTGTTGTTTGACAATCCGATTTTAAGTTTAGGGATTCTCAATCAATTGCTCAACTTTAGAATCATAGGGGAATCCAGATCCTCCCCATACAACATGATCATTCTAAACTTAAACAATCTACACTCTCCCCCTTTGTCGAACACGAAAAGGGTCTAGACGGGCTGTTAAGTTTTAAACAAACTCCCCCTCAACCCTAGGGGAATCCCAAATCAACAAGGATAGGAATGATTTTTGGATAACCATATGACCACATGTGAAAAATATAGAGCAAGGTATAGCAAGCACATGCATCATACGAACATGAAGTAATCAACTCACAGAGTATGCCATAACATTCATATGTATCAAGTAAACATGACATTATAAACATGAACATGACAATTTAGCAAACATGACATTATAAGGCATGGAATTTGAATTAAAGTGATCGGTCACCGGACCGATCCAGGGCTCGTGGGTCGGTCACCAGACCGATCCACCGCTTTGCTGGGACTCCCAGCTCTCGCGGCAACACAAGCCTGATCGGTCACCGGAACGATCAGAATGTAGCCTAATCGGTCACCAGACCGATCAGAGTGAAGCCTGATCGGTCACTCAGACCGATCAGGTCTGATGAACAGTAATCCCGAAAATCAGATCCTAAGTCTTTGATCGGTCACCGGACCGTTCAGGAGCTGATCCGCGGGGGAACTCAACTCACTGTTCACTCCCTGATCGGTCACCAGACCGATCAGGAGCAAGGCAGTGAGGAAGCTGCCTGCTCCCTGATCGGTCACCGGACCGATCAGGAGCCAAGCAACAAGGCAACAGCCTGCTCCCTGATCGGTCACCAGACCGATCAGACATCGATGGATCGGTCACCAGACCGTTCCACTAAGGAGCAGCGTGCCAACCTCCCTGATCGGTCACCAGACCGATCCAGGGACGCAGGCCTAGCCTTCCAAGCTAGGATTTTTCCATCTAACCCTCCAAGTTGGGACTTTTCACCTAACCCTCCAAGTTAGGACTTTTCACCTAGCCCTCCAAGCTAGGACTTTTCACCCAACCCTTCCGAGTTAGACCTTTTCCACACCTAGCCCTCCAAGCTAGGATTTTTCGCCTAACCCTCCAGTTGGGACTTTTCACCTAACCCTCCAAGTTATGACTTTTCACCTAGCCCTCCAAGCTAGGACTTTTCACCTAGCCCTCCAAGCTAGGACTTTTCACCCAACCTTCCGAATTAGGACTTTTCACCACCTGGCTTCACTCACCAGGACCCGGCTTCACTCACCAGGATTTCCAATACCTGGCTTCACTCACCAGGACCCGACTTCACTCACCGAGATTTCCAACACCTGGCTTCACTCACCAGGACCTGGCTTCACTCACCGGGATTTCCAACACCTAACCCTCTAGGTTAGGATTTCAATCATCTCATGCCTAATCACCGATCAGGTCTTAATCATAATCAGAATCATAATCAACCTAAACTAAAATCGGTGTCAACACCAAAACAACAATCAGGGCCAGACTGCATCAACAGGTTGCAGGTGATTGGCACTCCACGTTCGATCTAGCTTCTTCTCATCTGGGCCTCGTAGGTAATAACTTCCATCGGTGAGCTTTCTCATAACTCGATAGGGGTCACTCCATTGTGGCTCGAGCTTGCTGACATCCTCAACTGGCTTAATCCGCTTCCATACGAGATCACCTACTTGAAATGTCCTAGGAACCACCATTTTGTTGTAAGCCTGCTTCATCCTTTGCCGGTAGGTTGTCAATTGAGTGACCACCTTATCTCGAACTTCTGTGACTAAGTCTCAGTCGAGGAGTCACTCCTGATCATTGTTGTCCTTATCATAAAGCTGCCGCCGTGTTGATTCTTCTTCTATCTTGACCGAGATGATGACTTCTCCTTCATAAACTAGATGGAAATGAGTTTGACTGGTACCCTTCTTGGGGGTCGTTCGGTAGGCCCAGAGAATGCTAGGCAATTCATCTACCCAACTACCTCCGACATGGTCTAGTTTGATCTTAAGGCCTCTGATGATTTCTTGATTTACCACTTTCGCCTGGCCATTACTCTGAGGATAGGTTACCGCGGTGAAAGCTTGCGGGATACCTAAGCTTTCACATCATTCTTTGAACTTTCGAACTTGAAATTGTCATCTATTATCCAAAACCAATTTATATGGATCTCATATCGACAGATAATATCCCTCCATAAAATCTTCATAACTGCTTCCTCAGCGAGGGGCTCAGTCTCGACCCATTTAGAGAAATAATCTACTATCACTAACAAGAATTTTTTTTTGTTAAGGCTCGGTTGGGAATGGACATACAATATCCATGCCCCATTGATCAAAGGGACATGAGACCACCAAAGTTCTGAGGAACTCCATTGGGCGATGAACAAGTGTTGGAACTTTTGACAGGACTCACAACATGCTACAAACTTAACTATATCTTCTAACAAGGTGGGCCAAAAGTATCCAGCTAGTATTGTTCTCTATGTCATGGCTCTCCCTCCAATGTGACTACTATATATGCCTTTATAAACTTCTCGCAAGACATATTCCATGTCTTTCAGCTTGAGACATTTCAGAAGAGGCCGAGCAAACACCCTTTTGTACAACTGATCTCTTACCAATATGAATCGAGTAGCTCTTCGTTTGTGTAGTCGAGCTTGACTTGGATCATCGGGGAGGTCTCCCTTTTGTAAGAACGCAACAAAACACACTCGCCAATATGGTTTTTCTGTTGGGACCGGGTGCATGTTGACATGGATGCGGGTTCATAATTTCAAAATTAATTACGTGCAGCAGAAGGTTTAGCATAAATAATTTCTCTAAATCATTAAACCACACATCTAAGCATGCAATTTTATCTTGTGTAGACATGATCATATATTTGAAATTTTGCAGAAACATAAACTAATTTACGTATTACCTCGCGTAACTCGAAGGAAGGGACGAGATCCAACCGTAAGCATCCCTTGGAAGCTCCGCCTCTATTCGCGTCCACGCCGAGTATCTTCGGGATGACTTCGCAAAGCCACGAGTTTCATGTTCTCGAGAACTACTAGATTCTCCGAGAATGCGACAAGGAAATAAACAAGAGAGAAGTCGAAAGACTAACCACAAAAGGATGGCCGGCTGGTGCTCCTTCTTGGGGCTGGTTGGCGCACGGCAAGAAGGGGAGAAGAGAAGGAGAGAAAGAGAGGGAGAGAGTCTATGCCTTCATCACTTCAATTATCTTCCAAGCCTTGCCTTGGGTCCTTTATATAGTGGCCTCTCAACCATCAAGCCTCTCAAATATAGAATAACTTATTCCATCATGCCAAGTTTGATTTTATATCATGGTTAAAATCATATTTTAATTCATGATAAAAATCAATCAAGTCTCTTCTCTCCTATGGAATAAATTTCCTTATCATGGTAAATCAATCCATGATTAATTTTATAAAATAAACCAATCCATGGTTCATTTTAATTTCCATGAAAAATAAACCAAACCTTGGTTTATTATATAAAAATTTATATCATCCATAATTTTATAAAACAAACCACACTTGGTTTATTTTATAAATTAAACCAAAAACTTGGTTCTCTCCCTTTGTTGTGGCCGGCCAAGCAAAGAGGATGGAGGCCCTCTTTGGCCGACCAATCCAAGCCAAGCCCCAATGAATTAAACTTATTTAATTCATCTATTAAGTCTTCAAAAGACTTAGCCATTTTACGCTTTCGATGTGTCTCTGAAAAATTCAGATTCGACTTATCGTTTGGCTTAACCAAACTTAATCTCTCTTGATTGGAAAATCCAATTTTCAACTCGTTTTAAATCCCTTGGATTACTCATAGTGCGTGTGACTAAATAGGCTTTCGATTTATGTTGGCCATCTATAATTAATCAATTATAGAACGATCATGAGTGGCACCTAGTAGTACATCATGATCCCCAATTAATCGAAAGATCAACGGTTGACCTCAGAAACAACTCTAAAACCCTTCAGCAGCTATAATGAATCGTGCCCCATTCCCTTCACCATCTTATACCCACTTGGTTCAGGACATGGTCTATGTGTGTCAGTCCCCACTAGGCTGACTACGTCACACCTAGCCCAAGTAACGTTTTCTCGTCCTACGGATTCTAATTACTCTCATGTATTTAAGAGATGCATACTCTGAACATGTCATGCTCTGGCCAGAGGCTTCGAGTAACAATCCGACGATAGGCCTCGGGTATACATCTCCTCGCAAGGAGTGGTGAATCCTTTGTAGGCTGTTCAAACATCTTCGGGCACTTCGGCTTATACCCAATCATCCTGGGTCCACACCTCCTTGGAGATGCTTGCTTAAGATGTCAAAGTATAAGTCTCCATAACCAAGATGACTTGAACACCGCAAGTCAAAGGAACATTGCACTTAAGCCGCAGTAAGAACTTTACTGACATATCTATATGTAGACTACCATATGAAGTTTTACAGCCAGTCACTCCAATGAACTAGTTCCCTTAACTAGCATTCATGTTTATCTCCGGACATCTCAATGTCACCAGCCAGTGAGAATCAGCTGATTAGAGAATAACCTATGCTAGTCTCAACAGAATTGATAGTGTCCGTATTTATCAATTCATCGACTAGGGACAATTTCAATACTTCACAATTGCACATGTAGAGATAATCACTAGTTGTGAATTCATCACAAATTCTCTCATGCTGTGAATTGTATTGTGGACATTCAGTAAATGAGTTTAAGATCTCAATCAAATACACAAATATGTATACTCAAATAGTGAATATTCATTTATTAAAATAAATGATTACAATCATAAGGCGATTGCCTTAGGACACTTCTCTCATATCACTAACATTTTCTTCTCGAGTGAGCTCTTTGTCCATTTACGCTACCAACGCCTCTTAGCAAACCAGGTCATTCATTGTCCAACAGGCCAACGAGCTAGCCAGTTTGGCTAACTCGCCCACTTTGGTATTATCTGCCCGGGGGATTTTCTGCAAGATCATCTCTTGAAAAATGTGACTTTAGTTGCGCAAATGCCTGTACATATCTTCGCATCTGTTCATTACATATCTCAAAGTCATCTTCAATCTGCTGAGCTACTAGTTGAGAATCTGAGTATACAATTATCCGAATGGCCCCAACTTGCTTTGTGGCTTGTAACCAATAAAGCTTCATACTCCGCTTCATTGTTAGTGGCGTAGAATTTAAGCTAAACTGCCAATTGGAGTACATCTTTACGGGGGGATATTATAGCACCCCCACGCCACTGGTTCATTATGTAGAAGAAACATCCACGTAGAGATCTACAATTTTGATGAAGACGTCAATCAAAGAAAATAAAATCATGATGCCAAAAAAGTGGTCATAAGGCCGATACGGCCTAGGCCTCTCTGGTCGTGTGTGGCGTGGTGAGGCCATGCCAAACCACATGGCCTCGTGCCACCCCTGAGAATCTGCCACCCCTATAAAAAGGGTTTTCTCCCTTTTTTCAGCTCTTTGGCTTTGGGGGCTCTACCCTTGGCTTAGAAAAGGGGTTTCCCCTTTAGAGGAAATCCTAGGGCCTTCATCTCCGATGATCTGCCCACCTTTGAATCGAGGAATGCGACAAAGAAGACCAACACGACATAAATAAGCCTTCTCTTCCCTTTCAATCTCAATTTTGGGTTGTAGATTGCTTAATTTTCTTGTCTTCTTATTGTACCTTCCTTGTCTTCTTATTGTACCTTCCTTGTAATGAAGTAATTCTTTATATCTAGGATGTAGGGAGTAACTATAATGTGATGATGTATGAACTATGTATTGATGTATTTCCTTATTCAATGAAATGTTCATGTCTTGTTCTATATGTATGTTGCCTTTTATGTGTTCGTTGAAATGCTTGTATGCTGAATACATGTAGTTAGGAGGGTTTGACCGTCACGTAGAGGGAGTATTTGAGATCGTATGACTACAGATCCTTCGTGATAGAGCTACCTTTAACCAGACATCTCGTACATTGTCTCGAAATGGAGGTCAATCCCTAACAAGATGTTGAGATCGGTTGGCCAACGAGAGGGTTGAATTGCCTTGCAAGAATAAACTAATCTTTTACTTTCTTAAAACAAAGATAGAGTTAGTAATATCAAAATAAATCAATAACATAAACAGTTAACTAAGTAAAAGAAAGAAGCACAGAATATACTTGGTTTACAATCTGGGTGGTTGCTAATCCAAGGAAAATTAATAGCTCCACTCCAGAATAACTCCTTGTGGGCGGAAAATCCCCTTACACACTTAAAGACTCAGAGAAAACTAAATAAAACTAACAGGAGAATGATTACTGTTCGAATGAATGATTCTTCTGAGTTAAGGGGCCGATTTATAACCCTTGGAAAAATTTATCGAAATGCTGACGTGACACTTCTCATGCCCCCAAGTGCACATAGAGCTGTAAATGAATCAAGCCGCTCATGAACTATTCGGAGTTCGATTCGATAGAAGCTCGTTCGAGCTCGTTTAATAAAGCTCGTTAATATTAACGAACCAAACTCAAACTCAGCAGTATTCAGCTCGTTAGCTCATGAATAGGCTCGTTAATAAGATCGTGAGCTAGTTCAAAAATATAAAATTAATATTTAACATTAAATATATAATTTTGACACTTTTATATTTAATATATATAAAATATCCAATAAAGTTCATTTGTATGAATAAAATCATAGATTTTAGTAAATATTTTATATTTTTTAGAATATATAATTTATTTATTTTAATAAATTGATGAATAATTTAATTAATAATTTATATTTGGTAAGTTTGTTTAGAGCTCGATTAGGCTCGAATATGCTCGCGAGCCATCACTATATTCGATAAATTAAGCTCGAGCTCGGCTCGATAATAAACGAACCAAACTCAAACTCTCAGGTCTTCGGCTCGGCTCGGTTCGATTACAGCCCTAAGTGCACATGGGCGCCTGATACTGGGTTAGTTTTTATCCACGTACGTCGCAACAGTCACAGAACGGCTAGTTGTTGATAGCATTTTGACTCGGGCGCTTGAGTCTATACGGGTGCCTGTGTATACGGGCGCCCGAGTTGGGCTGGGTTTAGTCAACCTTTGGTTGATCAGTATTCTGACGGGTTTCTGGGTGATTTCTAGTCTTCCAAAGTTGGGCTCACCCGAACCCGTCTCCGACTTTCTCCTCGAACAGACTTCCTCCCCGACTTCTCGTCCCTTGGACATCGCACACTCCCTTCTCTTTCCACCGGTGTATTCCTCCGCAGCCTTCGCGCCCCTCGGACGAGCCGAGCCCGTCGACTCCCTTCTCGTGTCATCCTTCTCGTCTGCTGCGCCTTCCGCTTGACTTCCTGCACTCCCAAGCTCCTGCACACTTAAACACAGGGATCAAAACCAACATGACCTAACTTAATTGACTTAGTTGACCACATCAAAATCATCCCTAAGTACATACAATCTCTTCCTTTTTGATGTGTATCAATCCAAATTAAGTTAGAATTAAACATAAACATAAAAAAAATAAGTATTTAATGTTGCAATTTAAAATACGAAAATTTTGGAATAAAGACCTCCCTTTAACTTAATTATATTTCTTCTCTTTTGATCATATCACAAAAATAACAAAAAAAAAAGTTAAGGGAAAATATTTGAATAAAAAACTTGAAAGAAGTAATTTTGCAATTTCCTTGACAATGCATGAATTTTGGAAAAGTAAATGAGAGAAAAATACATTTAACTTCGAAAAAATTTTTGATAATTTTTTTTGTAAAACTCAAAATTTAATCATTGGTTTACAAAAAATTTGGTTTTTTAAAAATCGGTGTCAGAGTATTTTTAAAATTAAACTATGATGTTTAAGAAAATATTTATAAAAAATTCATTTACTGATCAAAAAATTCTAAAAAAATTTCTATACAGTGTAAAAATATCAGTTTGACTTTGTCAAAATTTTCATAGAAAAGTAATCATTCCAAGTACAGAAAAATATTTTTCATTATCAAACTTAGATATTTTTGAAAAATAAAATTTTAAAATTAAATTTCAAACCAAAAAAAGTTTTGAAATGTTTTTTAATGTTGTTTAAAATGTAGCCTATAGATTCTGAAAAATCAAATTTTTTAAAAATACTTTCTAAAATATTTTTTAAAATTTAAAAATAGATTTTCAATAAAAAATTCTTAAAAATTTAACTACTAGTTAAAAAATTTCGAACAAATTTCTGTAGATAGGTAAGAAGAAGTTTATGACAGAAAATTTAAAAATAAATTTTCTACAAAAATTAAATATTCAAAAATAATTTTTAAAAATAATAAATAAATAAAAATTCTCAAACATTAATTATTATAAAATAAATTTAACAGTTCAGTACAGATTTAGGTACCTAATATAAATTTCTATCTACATGATTAATAAAAAATTTGGGCGAAATATAACTTTTTAGAATTTTTATAATTTGTCTCCTGTGATTTCTAATATACCAATTAATTCTTCCAAAATATTTAGTTTTTGAATTTTGAATATAATTTGAATTTCTACAAGTATAGTCATTTTTAGCTTCTCTATTTAAGCATTTAACTTTTCATTTTCTAGTTTAGTTTATCATATATTTCTAATAGACATGCAGAAGCTAATTCCATTTTTAGATCTATATTTTTTATTTGTAATTTACACAGTGATCTAGTCATCTTTTTAATTCCACAATTTAACTGATCAGGAGGTAGAAGACATATCTCACTTATCATGTCATGCTCGAAGTCGGAAGCTCCTCCTTCATCGTGCTTTCTTCTGATATGGTTCGCCCTTCATCGATGCTCTCTTCTTGATGGTTGGCCATTAGCGCTAGTTCGACATGTTCCTTGAGTTCGGACTCTCATGATGAAGATTCGTCCTATGTGGCCGTTAAGTTCTTGTATTTAAACTTGTTTACCTTTTTCTCTTTTGGTCTTGGATAGTTCTCCTTGATGTGCTCTTCTTGATCATAGTTGTAGCAGCGGACCTTTCTTTGTCTTGGAAAATATTTCTTAATCTGCACTTTATTAAATTGTTTAGATTTGAAATACTTATTCAGCTTTCTTACCATATTCGTCATTTCTTCTTCATCAGCTGAAGATTTCTCCTCGTGTTGAATCTTTCTTGTGCTTAGGGCGATATTTTCTATCTTTTTATTCTTTCCTACGTACCGAGACTTGTTAAGTTCTAAAGTAAAAAATAATTGTTCCAAAGTACTTACTTGAGATCTTTGGAGATGTAGTACGAGTCTATTATGGATGTCTACTCCGGTGTTCTTGGAAATGCGTTTAAAGCATACCTTTGAGAATCTTGGTTAGTTACTCATTCTCTGAGATTCTTGAGTCTAGTGATTAGCTCCTTGATCCTTGCATGTAGTTAAGCTACCATCTCTCCTTCTTCCATCGGGAGGTTAGTTAGCTGGCTTTTGAGTAGACCTCAATAAGTTAATTTTGCTTCAAGGTCCCTTCATGTAATTCCAGGATCTTCTCCAAAGCTCTTTTGCAGATTCGTAGATGCCGACCCGGTTGACTTCTTGAGGTGGTAGTATGATCAGTAGATGAAATTTTGCTTTTTCATTAGCCACAAAATCATTTAATTCTTTCTTCATCCATGAGTGTTCTTCCTTTTCCTCGCCGTTATTATCTTTAGGCACTGCAAAATTAATTTTCATAATTAGTAACAGTTCAAAATCTATTTTGAAAAATACCTCCATTTTGGGCTTCCACATTGTAAATTCCCTCTCGAATTTTGGTGGGTAGATATTTGGTCCAGCCATTTGTATGTTGCTTCAGTTGGCGGTTAGTCCTTCTAAAGCGTCCTCCCTCTGATACCAATTATTGGGATCGGTTGGCTGACAAGAGGGAGATGAATTGCTTTGCAAGAATAAACTAATCTTTTTCTTTCTTTAAACAAAGATAGAGTTAGTTATAATAAAATAAATCAACAATATAAGCAGTTAACTAAGAAAAAGAAAGAGACATAGAATATACTTGGTTTGCAACCTGAGTGGTTGATAATCCAAAGCAAATTAATAGCTCAACTCCAAAATAACTTTTTGTGAGCGGAGAAGCCTCTTGCACACTTGCAGACCCAGAGAAAACTAAAGAAAGCTAATAGGAGAATGATTACTACTCGAATGCATGATTCTTCTGAGTTAAGAGATCTATTTATAGCCCTTGAAAAAACTTATTGAAATGCTAACGTGACACTTCTTGGGAGCCAGAGTGCACACAGGTACCTGATACTGGGTCAGTGCTTATCTACGTCGCAATAGTCGCAGAACGGCTAGTTGTTGATAACATTTTGAATCGGGTGCCTAAGTCAATACAGACGCCCGTGTATGCGGGCACCTGAATTGACTCGGGCGCTTGTATTCCTGGGCACCCGAGTTCAATTGGGTGCCTGAGTTGGGCTGGATTTGGTCAACCTTTGGTTGACCAGTCTTCTTGCAGGCTTCTGGGTGATTTTTGGTCTTTTGGAGTTGGGTTCATTCAAACTTGTCTTTGGTCTTCTCCTTGAATGGACTTCCTCCCCAACCTTCCTTAGTTGTGATTTTCACGCACTCTTCTCGCTCCACCGATGTACTCATCTGCAACCTTCACATCCCTCAGATGCGCTGAGTCCATCGGCTCCCTTCTCGCGCCATCCTTCTCGTCTATTACATCTTTTGCTTGACTTCCTTCGCTCTTAAGCTTCTGTACACTTAGACACAAAGATCAAAATCAACAGAACCTAACTTGACTCGGTTGACCACATCAAAACCATCTCGGGGTACTTACACAAGAGATTAGCTAACACAACTTGATGAGTTCTCCCTATCCTATGCTAGGAAGTGTTTAGCGTAACCTAGAGACGTATAACTGGGGGCCTTTAGTGACAAAGTGTTACCTTTAACCAGACTCTCTAGATTACCTACTCTACGTAATGACATTGGATGCCCAAGGGGGAAGCACTCCAATGCACTTCTGCAGGGTTAACATCGGTACTTAATTAGGATCTCTACACGAACATAGACATGAAGATTAGGATATGAACGATGCATAAGACATCAACTAGCATTGTAGTGAAATTGAAATCATAGATTCCACCCATCCATCTCTTCCCAAAGTACCAAAGCTCTCTCTTCTCTCTCCCTCTCTCTTCTTCTCTTCTCTCCTTATTCCTTAAGCAAGTTGTTCTCAATCCAATTCTGCGTTGTTTAGATAGCTTGCCTATCGAAATCGACTAATGCTTAATTAACAATCTCTGTGGATACGATAATCTTTTATACTACTTGACAACGTTCCCATGCACTTGCGCGGTGGCAATCAGCAGCCTATAACATAAAACAACAGCTATGCATAAATGTAAATGATCTACAGAAATAAGTAACTAGTACCCACCTCTAAAGTGAAGTCCATGTCAAATAAAGATCCCATCTAGATCTCCGAATCCAATCAAGGTCCTACGTCAAAAGTACAACTTAGTTACAAACATCAAATAGCTAAGTATTGCACAACCTAACTAAAATCACCCCAATCCAAAATAAGACACCTCAATTAGATAGAAATGTTGAAGCAATCTATGGTCCGTAGGACCATGTGTTTTGATGTTTGGGCAAAATGTTTAATTTAGGTTTACTCTTGTATTTGATATGTATATTTAAGCATGCAAGTTTGCAAGATACACATAGACTTAGCTAGACGGCTTCGGGTCTGGTGAAGGATTGCATGAGGAGACGAGCTGTGAGCTTGTATGCATCCAAGGGACCGTGGACAAGGCAGGAAGAATGAACCGAGGGAAGCCCACTTCGAGGCATACGCGAAGGATGGCATGAGGATGAGCTATTGGCTTGTATGCATCCAAGGGACGAGAGCCAAAGTCGAAGAAGGCTTGAAGGCAACAGGTCGAAGCTGCAAAGAAAGAGTCAGCTGAGTCGTGAGGGTCTGAGTGTGAGAGAATTGTACTTGGTAAGGAAAATCCTAGGTTTAGGATTTGGGCAGTCGACTGATGCTTAGATCAGTCGACTGGTAGTTGGCACAGAAAGAACAATCGACTGATCTTCTGTACAGTCGACTGGTGTCAGTTAGGAATTCGAACGTTAGGATGTAACATTCAGATTCGGTTGGAACCAGTCGACTGGTGTTGGCACCAGTCGACTGGTGTTGGCACCAGTTGACTGGTAACGGTTAGTTCAACCACGAGCTCTATTTAAGGGAGCTCGATTTGGCTGACTAGGGTTGACGAAATTGGCTTTGGTCAAAGGCCAATTAGTAGTCTTGGTGCTCAGGGTTTGTTGCAAGGATTGTGGCGAGGTTTCTCCACCCACAAGGAGTGACAAGAGCTAGCTGAATATCTTCCGGGGTCTAATCCACTGATGGATAGAGATTGTCCACCTCAAGGACACGCTGTGGAGTAGGACTCTTATCTCCGAATCACGTAAACGGTTTGTGGTAGCATTGTTACTATTTGTAGTTTATATTTCCACTTGCGCTTGCTAACACGTGGTGGAAGAAACGACGTATTGGGGGCAACGGGCTATTCACCTGCTCTAGCTGGTCCATCGATCCCCAACAAGTACATCTAAGACCATTGCACTCAGCATGAGTCCACTAATGGTCTCCTTTTCAGAACTTTCCGAAAGCAGAGAAACTCGTCTTACAGTTCAAGTAATACAAGCAAAAGTATGAGAAATGATGATTACATTATATAATAAAAATCAAACCAAAATAGCGAACACGATTGATCTGGAAGTCCGAAGCGCAACGTACTCCTCCTAGAGCCTCCTTGGTCGTAGAACTTCGCCTTAACACTTTTCTTTCATAGACAGAGAGTGGTAGGATGATGAATGAGTTGATTCTAATGCTCTGCTTGAGGTCCCTTATATAAGGTCATATGAGCGCCTGTGAAGCTTACTCGGACGACCCCAAGTTGAAGCTTATTTAATCCGAATTTTTTGAGCCTAATCACCGAGTTGTGGACTGGGTCCTGAGCACTTGTATAACCTTCTCGGGCGCCTAGGACCTTCCAAGTTTCTGGGAACAATCCAGGCTCTTGGAAGCTCCCAGGCACCTGTGTTGATCCAGGTGCCTGGATGCTTCATCCAGGCACTTGGATTAGCCTTCCAAGCACCTGGATGCTTCTAGACGCCTAGACCAGCTAATCTAGGTTCATTCACTTGTGCTTGCTCTTCCGATCTTGCTTGCGCCTCCAGGTTCCTACAAGACAAGCATACACAAGACAAACCAACAATTTAAGCCTAAGTTCTGTAAGTTTACCTGACTTACTAAGTTTTGCTTGGAGTCAAACTCCCAAGACTTTACCACCTAAGGTCTACTTCTTAGGGTTTCATTACCTAGCTTCACTCACTAGAACCCGACTTCACACACTAGGATTTCGTTGCCCAGCTTCACTCACCAGGACTTCCACCACCTAGTTTCACTCACTATGACTCAACTTTACTCACCAAGATTTTGTACCCAACCCACGGTTAGGTCATCATGCCCGATCCTTGACCAAGACTTTGGTGCCCAATGTCTTTGTGCTTGATCCTGTTGAGGCAATCGACCCTTAAATGATTGGAAGATCATGGTTTTGATGTGTGTGCGAATATGTTTAAGGTTAGAGTGTTATGTTGTATTTGATATGTGTGATTGAGTTTGCAAGACTCGGAGAATCACACATGGTGGACATATCCGAGGGACGAAAGCCGAGGGAGGAGAGCTCCAAGGGCAAGCCAGGAAGTGGACTTCAAGGGCACACGTGAAGGGTGGCATGGAGGCAAGCCAAGGGAAGGCTTGCGTGCGCATCCGAGTGACGATAGCCAGAGGAAGAGGACTTCAAGGGGCGAGCCAAGGGAGCAGACCTGAAGGCACACGTGAAGGAGAAGGTTCGGAGTGGCTGGAGCTGAGCTGGGAGGCAGGGCAGTCGACTGCCTCAGAGGCAGTCGACTGCCAAAACCCACAGAAAGTTTGCGGCCTCGGACCAGTCGACTGACATTTGGGCAGTCGACTGGTATATCCCGAAACTAGCCGTTGGCTAGCAATTAATGCTAGGCCAGTCGACTGCCCCAGGGGCAGTCGACTGGTGTGGGCTGGACAGATTACGAATCTGTCCTGTTCACCTATAAAAGGAGCACTTTTTGCACGTGCACGGTACGGTTCCGTACAGTGTCGAAGTGCAGCTCGTGTGTAGAGTGATTCTTGCTTCCTCTCTCGTATTTCTGCATCTGTAAAGAAGAAGATCTTGCTGTAAAGGTTTTTCCACCTCAAGGAGACTTTTCGATAGTGAAAAGTGGTGCTCGCGGCGTGGATCCTTGGACTAGTCACCCATCTGGGTGGATACCAAGTAAACGATAAGTGTTAGCATTGTTTTTTATTTCTTTGCATATTATTTCCGCTGCGCTAACAACTCTGTAGAGATCAAAGATCCGAAAAAGTGCATTCACCCCCCTCTGCACGCCTTAGACGATCCTTCAATTGGTATCAGAGCGGGTGCGTTTTGGAAGATCTAACAGTCAACCGGAACAATTGTGATGGCGTTTCAAGAGGGATACTCCACTGCACGACCTCCGTTCTTCGACGGGAATGACTTCGCCTATTGGAAAGGTAGGATGCAATACTACCTCATGAATGATATTGAAAATTGGATAAGTGTTGCAGATGGCTTCGAGGCGCCCGTCGATAAAAGACGAGACCCAACACCAATGAGATCATGGTCGAAGGAGGTGATGAAGAGGACGCAATCTAATGCCAAGGCCACCACCACACTGCAATGCGGGCTCTCGAAGGAGCAACTAAACAAGGTGGGGTCGTTCAAGAGCGCCAAGGAACTATGGGACAAGTTGGTCGAATTGAACGAGGGGTCAAATGAGTCCAGAAGAGCCAAGAAGGACTTGTTGGTGACCCAACTGCAATCCCTTTCCATGAAGAGCAACGAGACCGTCAGCCAGCTACATGGAAGGGTAAAAGAAGTGATCAATGAACTCCATGTGATTGGAGAGAAGATCGAGAACCGGGACATCGTCAGGTATGTTTTACAAGCCTTCCTGAGAACCACCTTGTGGGCATCCATGGTTGATGCATACAAGGTATCGAGGGATTTGTCGATTGTTAAATTAGACGATCTTTTCTGTGAATTTGAACTACACGAGCAAGCTAATGTCTCGGCAAAAGAGAAAGGTATTGCTTTTGTTGCAGAAAAGGAGAAGAAGAAGAGGAAGGAGAAGAAGAAGGTGGTTTACTCACCCTCGTCAGACTCAGAAGAATCTAGCACCTCCTTGGATAGCGATCAAGAGGCGTTCATGGTAAGAAAATTTCGTAGAGCGTTTAAAAGTTTATCTAACAAATCCTATGCTAGGAAAGGGGCCAAAGGTAAGGGTAAGACCAAGGACATAATCTGCTACAACTGCCATCAAGAGGGACACATGAAGAATGAGTGCCCTCAATTGAAGAAAAGGGATGACAAAAAGGAAGAGAAGAAGAAGAGTGACAAGAAGAAATTAAAGGGAAAGGAGAAGGGTGCCACCAACCTCAAGGTAACTTGGGATGATCCCTCATCCTCAGAGGAAGAAGAAGAGCAAGTCTCCCACTTTGCTCTTATGACACAAGATCACTCAGACTCATCAGATGATGAACAAAGCTCAAGTAGTGAAGATGAGAGCTCCTCCACTTCATCATCAGAGTCAGAAGCTTCGGTAAGTGAGGTATACCACTTACCCTCCTCTACTTTAGTGAAAATAATTTCTAGCACGAACATGGACTTAGCCAAGGCTAGAAGTAAAGTTAAGGATCTAAAAGAACAAATTGTTGGATCAAGAAATGCGAGAGAGGGGGGGGGGGGTGAATGTCGCAAATCGTTCGGATTTAAAAAGAGTAAGTGCGCAGCGGAATAAAACAGAGCAAAAACAATGCTAACACGGTCGTTTTACTTGGTTCGGAGCCTGGGTCGACTCCTACTCCAAGGCCCACGGTCGTTGACCATTTTCTGCGGGCAATTCTATAAGTTCGTAAAAGTTTGCAAGAAAGATAATAACAAGAACAGTTTAGTAAACTTTAAATACAGCTCTTCGTTACCGACGTCCGGTGTAGATCGAAGTTTTGGAGCAGCGGGACGTCGTCAGCTCGAGTTGGAAGATTTCTGGAGCGTGTCGCGGAAGCAGAAGAGCGCAGAAGCGTCGAAGCAATTGATGCTCTGAAGAAGGAGGTCGAGGGCCCTTTATATAGGGCCTGGGGGCACCCTGGTCGACGGGGGCGCCCCCCCACGTGGCAGCAGATCCGGTTGTTGCTCGGTCGCCGTCTGATCCCCTTATCCTCGGGATCCGGTTTGACCGGGGCGCCCGGATGACTCGGGGCGCCCGCATTGACCGGTCAAAGCCTTATCTGCAGCGCTGAGCTCTCCTCGGTAAGTCTGGCTGGGGGCGCCCGGGACAGCGAGGGCGCCCTGGGCGTGTAGCGCAGACGCGGCTGAGTTGGTTCGCTATGGGGGCGCCCGGGACAGCGGGGGCGCCCTGGGTATGTACTGTCGAAGTCTTTCTTGTCTGTTGTGTTTTGTGTTCACTATGGGGGCGCCCGGGACACTCCGGGCGCCCTGGTCAGCGGTTGCCTCACTCCTTTGAGGCATTCTGAGCTGCAGACACTCGTTCCTTCGGTCCTGCATCCAGGGTTAGTCCAAAACACAATAAAATAATAAAATAATAGGTTATACAGCCTTAGCTGTCTTGGTTCTGACTTTGGTCTCCAAAATGGAGCCCTAGGTCGAACCGACGCCTAATGTTCCCTCAAGGGGAACGCGTCCTCACCTACTCCTCTCGGGAGAATTTACCTGGTGCCAACCGGCTCCTCCAGTTGGACATTTGCCCAGCAGTCCTTCGCCAGGTCTTGAGGTACCAAGCTGCCCTTCGCTTGGTGCCTAACAGCCCTTCGCTAGGTCTTTTCTTCTGGCAGTCCTTCGCCAGTGCCTAGCATTCCTTCGCTAGGGCTTTGTCCATTCTGGCAGTCCTTCGCCAGTGCCTAGCATTCCTTCGCTAGGGCTTTTCCATTCTGGCAGTCCTTCGCCAGTGCCTAGCATTCCTTCGCTAGGGCTTTGTCCATTCTGGCAGTCCTTCGCCAGTGCCTAGCATTCCTTCGCTAGGGCTTTTCCATTCTGGCAGTCCTTCGCCAGTGCCTAGCATTCCTTCGCTAGGGCTTTTCCTGTACACTCAAGAAACTTGTTAGACACCAATTAACCCTTAACTTTTGAACCCTTTTGCCAATATCAAAACATAGGTTTGACTTGGGTGCAATCTGCACCAACAATCTCCCCCTTTTTGATATATGGCAACCTAGTTCAAAAGGTTAAGGAAAAAAATACTGAAATTGAAATCCTAAGTTAGATTCCCTCCCCCTGGAAGTAATCTCCCCCTAGGTTTTTCAAAAGTAGGTGGTTTTAGTTTAAATACTTTTTATTATAGAAAGACTTTAAGTATTGGCTGAGTTTTTCAAAAAAAATGTTCTAAGTTTGAAGAAGTTTTCATATTTTAGCAAATTTTGAGTTTAGGAAAACTTTTTTTTAAACTTAGACTTTTTCAGTTTTTGAAAACTCTTGTTTTTAAGCACAAAAAAATTCAGGCTTTAAAAATTCATACTTAGAAAGATTCGAGACTTGGAAAACTTTTTCAGACTTAGAAAACTTTTCAGGATTAGAAAAAATTTCAGACATTAGAAAAAGCTTTTCAGTGAATATTTTAAGCAAAAATTAATAGCAATTCAGAGCAAAAGGAATTTTAAGCAAATAAATTAAGCTTTCAGAGTTAGAAATTTTGGAAAAACATTTTTGTTCCCTGTTTCCTTTCCAACTCTCCCCCTTTGACATATATCAAAAAAAATGCAGAAGAAATATTCGCAATAATAAAGCATTTGCTGTACTGAAACAAACTACGACCTAAGTCTGGTTTCATGTCTAACCCAATTAGCTACTTACTAACTGTTATAAACAGTAGCTTTTGCTAGGGTTAGTCAGGTTAAGTGTTTTTGTTCAAGTTAGATTTTCTAATCTTGATACTTAACTTGATTGCTGTTCAGTTTGTATTTAGTGCCCCAACTACTGCAGATGCACTGACTTAAAGCATCTTGAGTTAAGGCAAAGACCTAAGCATCTCAACCCTTTCTAGGTTATCACTCAAAGTACCCTAAGGTGCTTGTGAGATGCTGGCTTCTAGATCTATAGGTGCATGCAGTTCTAGGGTTAGAGCCTAGGCTAATTCCATTTCGAAGAAAACCCTAGTTTTGAAGGGGGTAGTTTTTGAAATAAAACTAAGAAAAAACAAATCAAAGTAAAAAATTTTTAACAAAGAAAACATTTTAAAATCAATTAAGACATTTTAAGATCAATTTAAGACATTTTAAAATCAATTTAAAATATTTTAAAAAAAAACAAATGATTCTATTCTACTAAGCATAATCCTAACTTAATCAATTCAGAAATAAACAAGCCAAGCTAGGATAAGCATAAGTCAAACAGAAGTCTAGTACAAGTCCACAGAAGTCAACCCTACTCAGTAGGGATAGTCAAATAGGTACACGTCCAAGTCATCTAGGAAGAGAGACCAGGCTGATCAGGAGAGCCTGGATGCCAGGATCTAAGCATGGTCATCATTTCCTCATACTGGGCGTTTCTTTCGTCCCTTTCTGCTGCAAACGCGCTCATATACTCGGTATAGTAGCCTTGATTAGTTTCCAACTGCTCAAGGTGGTAAGCCTTTGATTCCTCCCGGAGTGACTGAACCTGTGTCTCGAGAAGGGATACTCGCTCGTAGAGTGTCGGAGGATCGGGCTGATCTAACTCTGCTGCTAAGTCGGCAATGTCGACCTCCTCGTCTGCAATGTCCTGTGCGGCTAGTCGGCGTCTCCAAGTCAGAACCCCGGTGCCCGAGACATCTATACCGGCTAAGGAAAAGTTCCTATATCCTATCTCGTCGAAGTCGGTCATCGTGGTAATCTCGCCGTCAGTGATGTTTCGGCCGTGATGGTGGAGGATCCAGGTGATGACATGGCAGAAGGGGGTGCGGACTCGTCCCTGAGTGGACACACTAGAGGCATGCAGGATACAGTGAAAGATGTGAAGGCCTATATCTATGTCCAGATGGTGGATAAGGGCATAGAGGAGAAAGGTGTGAAAGGGTCTCATGGTGGCTATGTCCCTGGTGGACAGAGGAAGGATGCAACGGACAATCACTCTATAGAGAGCGTAGTCCTGAATCGGGAGTCGAGTGGAGTGGAACTGCCCTCCTGCAGGGTCTATGGCTTCCCCAAAGAAATAGTTGTATAAGGTGTTCAGGTCAATATGAGAGTAGGGGGCATCGAAAGGCAGGTTCCTTGGAGGGTAGCAACAGAAGATGGACTGAGATGGTCGGAGTCCCAGAAATCGGTTCAGTAGGGTAGGAGTGATGTTCAAGGGCATTCCTTGAACGATAGTGACGAAGCTCAAGTGGTCTTGCCTAACTATGTTGTTATAGAATTCTGCACATAGGGTGTTGTTGATTGAATGTGTGCAGAATACAAGGTTATCCAGTTTATAGAAGTTAATTGCGGACATTGCGACTGGACAGGATTGGGAAAAGAAATGACGGTTAAGGTAACTTGTCTTAATCGGAACGTAGGTGGTTCGGGCGAATTTGTTACAAAGTTCTAGGGTTGGAAACCTAAGGGTCGGGACTGGGCTCGTTACCGGGGTTCGACTGAACTGCTCGGCGTTTTCTAGTTGAGAAGAAAGTAAGCAAATTGAGAATAAGAACTTAGATTATAGGAAGAGGCATGATTGACATAGAATTTGCAATTAAGGAAAAAAATAACAAAAATTAAGTACCCAAAGTAAATTTCATACCTTGGAGGCATGGTTGAGGCAAGGGAAGCTTTAGGGTTCACTTGATCCACAAGAATGAGGCAAGGGGAAGAAGAAGTGTGAGATGTGGTGTGGGAGGAGAAGGAGACTCGGGTCCCTTTTATAGGGGTTTTATGGGGGGCGCCCGGGAGGTTCCGGGCGCCCTCAACAGGTCACGGCTGCCTAGGGCAGTGAAAAAGTTCTGTGGGCGCCCGAGAGGTCATGGGCGCCCTGATCAAAGCAGGTCAACTGCAGCTTTTGTTGCTTTGACTGGCGTAGACGACAGGTTTGTTGATAGGGGCGCCCGACAGGTCACGGGCGCCCTGGTCAAAGTAGTTGAATGCAGCCTTTTGGCTGTTTTAATCAGCGTGAGGGACAGAAGTGCACAGGGGTGCCCGACAGGTCACGGGCGCCCTTGTCAAGTCGGTCAAATGCAGCTTTTGCTGCTTTGACTGGAGTTGGTATGTTGCAGTGTTGTCATGGGCGCCCGACAGGTTACGGGCGCCCTCATGGACTGCTTTCAGCAGCCTTTGACTTTGTGCANATGTTATGTACTCGTCCTGATGTCTCGTATGCTTTGAGCATGACGAGCAGATACCAGTCAGATCCAGGTGAACGTCACTGGATAGCAGTCAAGAATATTCTTAAGTACTTGAGAAGGACTAAAGAATATTTCTTGATATTTGGAGGCGAAGAGGAGCTAACTGTAAAAGGTTACAGTGATGCAAGCTTCCAAACTGACCAGGATGACTACAGATCACAGTCAGGGTTCGTGTTTTGCTTAAATGGTGGTGCTGTCAGCTGGAAGAGTTCAAAGCAGGATACAGTTGCTGATTCTACAACAGAAGCTGAGTACATTGCTGCATCTGAGGCAGCAAAGGAGGCAGTTTGGATCCGCAAGTTCATTACTGAGCTTGGAGTGGTTCCTAGCATAGCAGACCCAGTACAGCTCTATTGTGACAACAACGGAGCTATTGCGCAGGCTAAGGAACCTTGTTCACACCAGCGGACCAAACACATACTACGGCGTTTCCATCTCATTCGAGAGATCATCGATCGAGGAGATGTGAAGATATGCAGAGTACCCACAGAGGCTAACATTGCAGATCCCTTGACCAAGGCTTTGGCACAGACCAAGCATGATGGTCACACTAGGTCATTGGGTATTAGATACTACAGTGATTGGCACTAGTTCTAGTAGGAGATTGTTAGTGAGAGCCCTAGAGCCAATCATGTGATGGTTGTTGTATGGACTCATTATATCATATTTCATATATATATATAAAGGCATTTGATTTTGGTTATTATACTTACTTGTATTGGTGCCAAATAACTAAGTGTAATAACGTCCTTGGTAGTAGGTTCATATCTATATCAATCGATTGGTTGAATCGATAGTGAGATGATATAGAGAACACTACTCTTAATTATTCCTAGTCAAGTATTAACATTCAGGGACAATGTTAATGCATAGAGACTAGCATGTAGGTCAACACGATGACTTGATCTCACAAGTCATGGATATGAGATATCAAGTTGACACATGAGTATGCATTGGAGAATGTATACTGAATGACCCACCATGAGAAAGTATCATGGATCGTTATATGAGTGTCATATACTTTCTCATGTGACTATTAGTATGACTATTAGTCCTTAGACCTGAAGTCACCATAGTTCCCTACATAAGGAGTTATGTACTTTGGTTTCGTCAAACGTCACCCGTAACTGGGTGGACTATAAAGGCGATTACTGGGTATGTAACAAATTATGCGGAGGGATGTGAGTGATGTAGATGGGATCTATCCCTCCTATATGACGGGAGAGATATCATAGTCTTGATAGAGTGAGATCACTAAGTGCATGGCCATGCCCAAATAAGGCAATATGAGATATTGAGCTTATTTGATTATAGTGAGTCTACTTGGAGTTCAAGACACATAGATTGATTGGAGGATGACACGGTCTATACTTCATAGAAGATCAATCTAAATATCGACGATAGAAGGACATTGTCACATATTATGAAAGTCATAATTAGTAGTCACATTGGTGATGTTGGATCTCAACATTCTTGTAACTTGGGTAGCAATGATGTGTTGCTAGATACCGCTCATTGCTTATATTTCTAAGAGATTAGAAGCATTGCCAACGTTACAAGAACCTATAGGGTCACACACAAAGAACAAATAGATGGAGAAAAAAATGAAGTCAAGTTTGACTTGGCTAAATATGGAAAGTCCATAAAAGGCAAGTTTGACTTGACCCAAATCCAAATCAAGTTTGACTTGACTTGGTTCCACTTCAAGTTAGACTTGACATGGGAGAAGAAATGGAGTCATGTTTGACTTGACTAAATATGGAAAGTCCATAAAAGGCAAGTTTGACTTGACCCAAATCCACCTCAAGTTAGAGTTGACTTAATGCCACATCATGGTGATGAATTGGCATGGAGCCAACCATTGATGATGCTCCACATCATCAAGAGCATTAAGTGTGGATGCCACCTCATCAAGGAAGATTAATAGTCAAGTTTGACTTGACCAAAAGGCCACCTCACCTTGACTTGACCAAGTGATGACTTGGCTTGGTATTTGACCAATGATGATGCTCCACATCATCTCCAAAGGTTGTAACCCCCCATTTGAATTTGAATTCAAATTAAAAAAGGGGTTATGCCTGGCCACTTAATGGCCATTAATGGCCATTATGTGGCCGGGCACAATAAGAGAACAAAACCAAGTTTTGGTTCCATTTTTCTTAGAGTGTGTCTTCTCTTCTTCCTCCTCCAAGTGTTGGTGCTCTTCTTCTTCTTCTCCTCTTGGCCGAACCCTTGAAAGGTGCTAGCACACCTAAAGAGTTTCCTCCATCCACTTTATTCGCGTGGATACTTCTAAAGGGACGGCACTTGACGTCCTAGAGATCCGACATCCAAAAGGAGCGAGCGGGATTAAGCGGGGCACGCACCAAAGGTAAAATGGTTTATCCCTCTTTAGATCTAGGAGTAGATCGAGTTTTGAGCATGAAATGAATATGTGATTTTTGTTTCGGAATTTTTCTTCGCACGAGATCCATGGCTTTGGGTTCTCGGGGTTTTCGCGACGCGAAAAGGCGGTTTTCGCGGCCCGAAAAACCCAACATATATTGCTCGAATGCTATCGTATCTCTGCTATAGTATATATTGCTCGACAACTATAGTACTCTACTACATTTTATATTTCTTGACTGCTACAGTATCTTTATTATAACACACTACTACAGTATTACAAACCATCGAATTATTTTTCTGATCAACATATTGCTTGGAAGCTATAATAACTCTGCTATAGTATGTTAGTGCAATCGGTCCAAGTTTGATCAGGTAGATTATAGGTTTTGATGTGTGTGTCAATATGATTAAGTTAGGGTTTTATATTGATCTAATATGTGTATGTGAGTATGCAGGTTTACAAGATACACAGAGACTTAGAGAGTGTTTGGGAGAACTTTTGCTTCTTGAAAAGTGATTCTTGTAGAAATTATCTTGAAGTCAGTGAGAAGCTAAAGCATGGAATGTTTGGAAATAGAAGCTAAAAGCTGATACAAGGTAAAGTTTGAGTGTTTGATGAATAATTACTTCCAAGCTTAATTTTTAGTTAAATGACAGTAATATCCTTAAACTATATAAATTATTTTTTTAATTATCTAAATATAATTTTGATACACCATCAATAATATTTTATATATTTATTATTATATATTGAATATTATATCAAAATTAATTTTTTTAGTAATATATATGTTTAAAAAATATATAATTAATAAAAATATAAATATAAAAAATTGTCAAATTTATATAAATTTATAAAAATTTATAAAAAAAATTATGAATATATAAATTATATGAAAATATAAAAATTTTATTTAAAACTAGGATGACAATTATGTAAAATGGTAAATTATTAAGGGTATAAATGTCTACTTTTAATTCTAGACCATAAGTAAAAAAGCAGAAGCAGAAAAAAAAAATCAAATTCTTGCTTCCAGCTTTTGGCTAAAAGTTATAGAAGTTAAAGCAGAATCTAGTATTTACAAACACTCAAAAGTGCTTCTATGTAACCAGAATCTAAAAAGCAGGTAGCAGAAGCTCTCCCAAACACTCCCATAGTTGGACGTCTTCGGGGTAGGTGAAGGATGGCATAGGAGACAAGCCGAGGGCTTGCATGAATCCGAGGGACCATGGACAAAACAGGGACGATGAGCCGAGAGAAGTGGACTTCGAGGCATACGTGAAGGATGACACGGGAGACAAGCCATGGGCTTGCATGCATCTGAGGGACGAAAGCCAAAGTCGAAGAGTGCTTGAAGGCAACAGATCGAGGCTGCTGGAGCAGGAACGATGAGCTTAGGGAAGTGGACATCAAGGCATATGTGAAGGGTGGCATGGGAGACAAGCCGTGGGCTTGCATGCATCACGAGAGCCAAAGTCGTAGAGGGCTTGAAGGCAACAGGTCGAGGCTGCTGAAGGAAGAGTCAACTGAGTTGTGAGGTTTTAAGTTCTAAGAGAATTGTACTCGGGAAGGGAAATCCTAGGATTCGAGTACTGAGAGAATTGTACTCGGGAAGGAAGACCTTAGGTGGCAGTCGACTGATGATTGATCAGTCGACTGGGGTAGAGCACAGAGAGATCAGTCGATTGGTGAAGGACCAGTCGACTGATGCAGTCGACTGGTATCGACCAGAATGTGAATCGTCAGGCTGTGGCATTCAAATTCGCGAAGACCAGTCAACTGCCCTAGGGGCAGTCGACTGGTAACAGTCAAAACAGCATCGGACTCTATTTAAGATAGCTCGTGTTTGGCTACTTCTTCTTGGCGAAACATGCTTAGTCAAAGCCTGTTAGTAGTCTACAAGTGCTCTGAGGTTGTCAAGGTTTGTGGTGAGGTTTCTCCACCCACAAGGAACGACAAGAGCTAGCCGGAGGTGCTCCGGGGAATCATCCACCGAAGGATCGGGATCATCCACCTTACGGACAGTCGTGAAGTAGGAGTTTCATCTCCGAACTGTTAGATAATAATTATTTTATAATATTATTTGGCCTTAAAATTAAAAATAAATAAATAAATTCAAACTAAGATAATTTCATGCAATTGAAGTTACTAATAAAATGTAACTCACCTCAAATAATTATTATTATTATTTATAACGTATGCAAATAATAATAATAATTATAACCGATGCATGATGGATTCACGGAAATAAAGATGTTAAACATATATTGGTCCTCTCTTTGCCTATAAATTGAAAGCATGATAATGTCCATCATATTAAGAATTGATTGCTTTCGAAAAGAAGGAAAGAAGAGAGAAACCATATATAAAATAATTACATTACAATGGCTTCTTCATCAAGTTCAGTTATGTAAAATATATAGATTTCAAGATCCGTTTCATAAGTAAATATAATGATCATGTAAACTAACATGTGGTATCAGAGCGAAGTTGTGAAATCTATATGTTTTCATATATGAATTAATTTTGATGAATTATAAATTAATATATGCATTAATGATATGAAACATATAATAAACTTTTCTATTAATCACGTTGAATAATCAAATTCATTTATCAAATGTATACTAATTTTTCATTATATAATAATGATTAGTATCTTTAATAATGCATGATATAATAAATTTATGCATTGATTTATTATTGTTTATGAATTTGATTAATGATTATAATATACATGCATACTTTAAAGATAATTAATATTGATTATGATTGTGATATAAATACATGATAATGATTTGATATTAATTAAGATAGTTTGTGATCACCAAAGTGATCAATCTAGAATAATTAAATATCATGCATAAAAATAATCATTTATTTATCATACTTATGAAATGCCTATTAAAAAAATGATAAATAAATGAGATTCATTAATCATTAAATTTATGGATTTTTCCAAAGGAAAATTAATTTTCATGATTAGTGACATAATTGAAGAAAATTAAAATTCTTGAACCAAATATATTTTGTTTATCCAAAGATGACATTTATATTTGATTGAAGATTTTAGTTTCTTAATAATATGAGGCATTTAATTTTGGATAATATATTGTAATATTAGCTCAAAGGTATATTACAATATATTCTAATGTTTTATCTGAATCTGTATGTCTAATTTGCAGCAATTTCTCTTCATTCGCAAACTTCTTCTATTACCATGTTTAATGGTTTAAACTTCTCTGAATGGAGTGAGCAAGTCAATTTTCATTTAGGTGTATTAGATCTTGACTTGGCACTACTAAAGAAAAACCCACTGTAATTACTGATTCAAGCAGTGAGGAAGAGAAGTTCAAATATAAAACATGGGAATGGTCTAACAGATTAAGTCTTATGTTTATGCGAATGGCTATCGCAAACAACATTAAGACTATCATTCCACAAACAAAAAATGCAAAGGAATATTTAAAGTTTGTGGAAGAACGTTTTTGTTTTGCTGATAAGTCACTTGCTGGTACATTAATGGCACAACTCACGACTATAAAGTTTGATGGATCGTGTAGTATGCAAGAGCATACCATTGAGATGACTAATATTGCAGCAAGATTAAAAACTTTAGGAATGGCTGTGGATGACTCCTTCTTGGTTCAGTTTATTCTGAACTCATTGCCTCCTTGGTGCTTTTCAAATTAACTATAACACTATTAAGGAAAAGTGGAATGTTAACGAATTGATAAGCAAACTCATTCAAGAGGAAAATAGACTTAAGAATTTGGGAAGTCATTCCATCAACTTCACTATTCAAGGAGCTGGTAAAGCACTAAAAGCAAAAGCCAAAAGTTTCAAGAAAAAGAAAAGATCTATTAAAGCTCCTCAGGTTGATAAGAAGGAACACAATAATGATAAGTGTTATTTCTGTAAGAAAGAAGGACATTATTAAAAGGATTGTCCTAAACGCAAGGCTTGGTTCGAAAAGAAAGGTATATTAAAAACTTTTGTTTGTTTCGAATCAAACTTGATTGATGTTCCTCAAAATACGTGGTGGCTTGATTCTGGTGCTACTACTCTTGTATCCAATATAATGCAGGGATTCCTTATGATCCAAACCATAAACCGAATTGAGAATTGTCTATATATGGGAAATCGTATGAAGGCTCTGATTGAAGGCATAGGGACTTATCGTTTGGTCTTAGATACTGGTTATCATTTAGACCTATTACAGACTCTTTATGTACCTTCAATTTCAAGGAATCTTATTTCTCTTTCAAAACTTGATGTTTGTGGTTTTGATTTTAATTTTGGAAACGCTTGTTTTAATTTGTATAAGAATTCAAGATTTATTGGTTCTGGAATTCTTAATGATGGTTTATATAAATTAAAACTTGATAATAAATTTGTTGAATCCTTACTTACCGTGCATCAAAATATTGAAATTAAGCGAAATATGCTTAGTGAAAGTTCTGCTTTCTTGTGGCATAAGCGTTTGGGTCATATATCCAAAGAAAGATTAAAAAGATTAGTAAAGAATGAAATTCTACCAAAATTGGATTTTACTGATCTTGGCTTATGTATGGATTGTATTAAAGGAAAACAAACCAGACATAACAAGAAAGGAGCCACAAGAAGCACTCAGCTTCTTGAAATAATACACACTGATGTATGCGGTCCTTTTGATACTTCATCTTTTGGTGGAGAAAAGTATTTTATCACTTTTATCGATGATTTTTCACGTTATGGGTATGTTTATTTGCTTAAAGAAAAATTTCAAGCAGTAGATGCTTTTGAAATCTACATTAATGAGGTTGAAAGGCAATTAGACAAGAAAGTGAAATTTGTAAGGTCGGATAGAGGAAGTGAATACTATGGGAGGTATGATGAAACAGGACAACATCTAGGTCCATTTGCAAAACTTCTTGAAAAAACATGGCATATGTGCACAATATACTATGCCATACACACCTTAACAAAATGGTGTGGCAGAAAGGCGTAACCGTACATTAATGGATATGGTTAGAAATATGATGAGTAATTTATCATTACCCTAATCATTATGGATGTGTGCTTTTAAAACATCAATGTACTTACTTAATAGGGTTCCTACTAAAGCAGTTCCGAAGACTCCTTTTGAGTTATGGACAAATAGGAAACCTAGCTTAAGACACTTGCATGTTTGGGGTTGTCCAGCAGAAGCAAGAGTTTATAATTCACATGAAAGAAAGTTAGATTCTCGAACAGTTAGTGGGTACTTTATTGGTTACCCAAAGAAATCAAAAGGGTACATATTTTATTGCCCTAACCATAATCCAAGGATAATAGAAACTGGTAATGCAAAATTCCTTGAGAATGGTGAAGTTAGTGGGAGCGATGAACAACAAAATGTGGATATAAAGGAAGTTAAGATAAACATTCCTTTATCTAAAAGTATTCCTTCATCCAATATTGTTCCAAAAGTTGTCCCAGTTATCAATACTGAACAACATGATGAAATATCCCCTGAAGAAACTAACTCACAAAGATTTGATGCAAATAAGTCGCAAAAAATAGCATTGAGAAGATCTCAAAGAATAAGAAAAAGTGTTATTTCAAAAGATTATGAAACTTATTTGCAAGAATTAGATTATGCAATTTATGAAGATCTAGTTTCATTTTCACAAGCCATAGAAAGTTTAGAGTCAGATAAATGGATTAAAGCAATGAAAGAAGAGTTGCAATCCATGTATGAAAATAATGTTTGGGATATCGTTGAATTGCCAGAAGGTTCCAAACGAGTTGGATGCAAATGGGTCTTTAAGACCAAGCGTGACTCGAATGGTAATATTGAATGATATAAAGCTAGATTTGTTGCTAAAGGATACACTCAACAAGATGGTATTGATTATAAAGAGATATTTTCACATGTCTCAAAGAAAGACTCTTTACGTATTATCATGGCACTAGTGGCTCATTATGATTTAGAGCTACATCAAATGGATGTGAAAATAGCCTTTTTGAATGGAAATCTTGAGGAAGAAGTATATATGGACCAACCTGAAGGTTTCTCGATTGAAGGAAAAGGTCATCTAGTGTGTAAACTTAAGAAATCAATATATGGACTTAAACAAGCTTCCAGACAATGGTATATTAAGTTTAATGATATCATCACATCTTTTGATTTTGAAGAGAATGTTGTTGATCATTGCATATATCAAAAGATCAGTGGGAGCAAAATTATATTTTTAGTCATGTATGTTGATGATATTTTGCTTGCTGCTAATGATTTGGACATATTGCATAAGACAAAAGATTTTCTTTGTAAGAATTTTAAAATGAAAGATATGGGTGAGGCATCCTGTGTGATCGGAATTGAAATATTTCGTGATAGATCACAAAGATTATTAGGACTGTCTCAAAATGCTTATATTGAAAGAATTCTACAGAGATTTAATATGGAAAAATGTTCAGCTGGAATTTCTCCAATTCAGAAAGGGGACAAATTTAGTCTTATGCAATGTCCAAAGAATGATATCGAACGAAAACAAATGGATTCAATTCCATATGCTTCTGTTGTAGGAAGTCTAATGTATGTACAAACCTGTGCAAGATCGGACATTAGTTTTGCGGTTGGAATGCTCGACAGATATCAAAGTAACCCTAGAATTGATCATTGGAAAGCTGCTAAGAAAGTTTTAAGGTATCTTCAAGGCACCAAAAATTACATGCTTATGTACAGAAAAACTAATCACTTGGAAGTGATTGGTTACTCAGATTCAGATTTTGTTGGATGCATCGACAGTAGAAAGTCCACTTTTGATTATTTGTTTCTTCTTGGAGGAGGAGCAGTATCATGGAAAAGTGCCAAACAATCTGTCATTGCCTTATCCACAATGGATGCAGAGTTTGTGGCATGTTTTGAAGCCACAATCCATGCATTATGGTTGCGGAATTTTATTTCAGGACTTGGAATTGTCGACACTATTGCCAAGCCGCTGAAAATTTATTGTGATAATTCTGCAGCAATATTCTTCTCAAAAAATGATAAATACTCAAGAGGTGCCAAGCATATGGAATTAAAATATTTTGTCGTTAAAGAAGAAGTTCAGAAACAAAGAGTGTCTATTGATTATATTAGAACGGATCTCATGATTGCAGATCCGTTAACTAAAGGTTTACAACCAAAAATATTTAAGGAACATGTACATCGAATGGGTCTTGGTTGTACTTTGAATGATTTATTAAGTTGACACTTTGAGCTCACTTATGTGTTTCTGATATATAGTTTTTAGCGATGATGTGCACATTACTATATTATAACATGAAATGCCTAGAAACATTATTGTGGACCATTATGAAATTATATGTTCATTTATAGGCCTAGTATAATAGGATACTGATATTTGTGGTATATAGAAGGAAGTATGTTATATAATATACAACCGCTATAACCCGCATTTAGTATTCTATTATACTAAGGTGATTATGAGTTATAAGAGGATGAGTTTTAATTCCATCTAAATTTTAGGCCAAGTGGGAGAATGTTAGATAATAATTATTATCTAATATTATTTGGCCTTAAAATTAAAATTAAAAATAAATTAATTAATTAAAACTAAGGTAACTTCATGTAATTGAAGTTACTAATAAAATGTAACTCACCTCAAATAATAATAATTATTATTTATAACGTATGTAAATAATAATAATAATTATAACCGATGCATGATGGATTCACGGAAATAAAGATGTTAAACATATATTGATCCTCTCTCTGCCTATAAATTGAAAGCATGATAATGCCCATCATATTAAGAATTGATTGCTTTCGAAAAGAAGGAAAGAAGAGAAAAACCATATATAAAATAATTACACATTACAATGGCTTCTTCATCAAGCTCAGGTATGTAAAATATATAGATTTCAAGATCCATTTCATAAGTAAATATAATGATCATGTAAACTAACACGAACCACGTAAATCGGTGTGTCTTTCTTAGTTAGTTTTAGTTTTTGTTATTCCGCTTGCACACTAACAACTTGTAAGAAGAAAAATAGAGAAGTAACTATTCACCCCCCCCCCCCCCAGCTAAACGGAAAGGTCCCAACATAGTGTATGTTGCTCAGCTACTATAGTACCTCTGCTATAGTGTATATTGTTCGACAGCTACAATACTTTGTTGCTCGGCTACTATAGTACCTCTGCTATAGTGTATATTGTTCGACAGCTACAATACTTTGTTATAGTATATATTGCTCGACTGCTATAGTAACATTGCTACAACGCCTCACTATGGCAATCATGATAGTTCACAGTTTGCCCAAGCAATTCATTCTCGGACTGATATAGTGTCATCCTACAATACTTTTACTATAGTGTCGCGCTACAATAATCATGGTAATTTTCCCGAGAAATCCATTCTTAGATTGCTACAGTACCACACTACAATGACACACTATAGTAATTTTGCTATAATGCCACACTTCAGTATTACTACAGTAAAAACCTACAACACACTGTTCTCTCGAGCAATCAAAATTTTATATGCTACAGTACCCACACAACTACAGTAAATGCTATAGTGTCAGTGTTGCTACAACATTCTAGAAATCAATCTATTCTCGCAAGTAATACAACCATATTCCGAGTAATAGAACAAAGTCCCACAAGGCATTGGAGTTTACTCCTACCAAACATCAAAATATATTTCATCAAATACTACAGTCAACTTCCCTTAATAATAAGCTTTGAAGCTTCCTGTTACCAATATTTGGCACTTGATGAATGGAAGAGGGAGTAACAAACTGTTAGAAGGTTCAATTTCACTCATATGAGAGAGAGTGGGAAGGATCACTAATATGAGAGAGAGTGGGAAGGACAAAGGATCCGACGTGGAGATTCCCTTCACACATCTATATAAGCATCAAGAGGGTAAGTCACAAGTAAGTTGGTCTCCTACTTCTGTCTAGCGGAGGCAACACTTTCTACTTTAAGTTCTTCTTCTCCTTTTATTTTTTTCTATATCTCCACTAATTACTAACTTGAGCATCAGAGGGACCACACTGGAGGAGCCCCCCCTTCTCTACTTAGTGTAACTTTCTCAAATCACAAGGCAATACAAGACAAGAGGAATTACTGAGAATGAGGAGCCCAAGTGAGTAGAAAAAGAGGCCATCAATCTTCATTGATCATTTCAAAACCATAAGATAAAACGACTATTAAATCTTACGTTTCATTGCCTTGATGTTTCCTTTAGCACATATATAGACTTTTTAAGTTTACATACTTTATTCTCTCGGCCTTCAATAATGTAAATCTTCTGGTTGTGCCATATAAATTTCCTATCAAAATTACCATTAAGAAATGTAGTGTTTACATCTATCTGATGTAATTTTAAGTCAAAATGTGTTATTATAGCTAAAATGACACAAATTAACATAAACTTCACAATATGAAAAAATATCTCTTGAAAATCTATACCCTCAAGTTGGATATATCTTTTCGCAACTAGATGAGCTTTGTATCGATTAATCGATTCATTTATTTTTATCTTAATTTTGAGAATCCACTTATTCACAGTAGCCTTTTGGCATGAATTAAGATAGACTAATTTCCAAACTTATTTTTTTCATTGTTTCCATTTCTTTATCCATTGCAACATTCTATTTTTCCGTAACTGAGCATCTCAATATTTCCTCAACCATTAGAAGTTCCTCATTGTTAACTGTGAGAATCATAAATACCTCATTCTCAATGTCAAATTTTCTCTAAGGAATAATCTGATGACTGTTTCTTCGTAAGTTGAACTATTGAGAAAGCAATTCATTTATTGACAAATCACTCCTACTAGATTGATTAGATTTAAACATCTCTTATGATACATGATTTATTGATAAAGTGTCATCCTCCTCTATTGCAAATAGAGGAATAATTTTATTAATTTCACCACTGGTTGGGAACTCAGTTTCAAGAAAAGTAACATCTCTTGATTCTATTTCGTATATGGTTCCATCTTGTTGGTTATCAATGAAAACAAAAGTCTTGGATATATCAGAATACCTTACAAAGATACAATTTTTACCTTTGGATCATAATTTTTCACATTTATAAGTCTTATCATGAATATAAGCAGTTGACCACCAAGGTCTCAAATTACTTAAATCTATTTTTTTGCTTATCCAACGTTCATATAAAATAGATGGACAATATGTAGATGCAATCATGCCCTAAATTAGAGGTTTCGATGATTGACGGTTATTTAAGTTTAAGCTAATACATTGGATCTAACATTGAGATTTAGTGTGCAGTAATGCAAGAAGTCCAAGGAATGGTCGGGGACCGAGTTCTTGGCATGAAGACCCGGAGTTGAGGAAGCTCCAGGCAGGAAGTCCAAGGGATGGTCGGGGACGGAACTCTTGGCATGAAGACCCGGAGCTGGGAGGCTCCTGGCGTGAAGTCCAGGAAACGAGAGGTTTCGCTGGCATAAGGTAATTGGATCCATTGGAAGGTTTTCAATCGACCCAGCTGTGAACTGCAAGCGTGAAGTCCAGAGTTGGGCGTATCAATCGATCCACCAATCGATTAGAAGATGACTAATCGATTGGTGAATCGATTCAGGCTGACTCTGTGTGGAGACAGGAGGTTCTGTAATCGATTACGGAATCGATTACGAATGATTCTGTCCATAGACAGAACGCTCGGTAATCGATCACTCAATCGATTCAGAAACCCTATAATCGATTGGTGAATCGATTACAAGCTGTTCTGTCCGCAGACAGAACGCTCGGTAATCGATCACTCAATCGATTCAGAAACCCTGTAATCGATTGGTGAATCGATTACAAGCTGTTCTGTGCGCGATAGAACGCTCGGTAATCGATCGGTTAATCGATTCAGGATGCTAATCGATCAGCCAATCGATTCAAGTTCAAATGGCGTAATCCCAACCGTTCATCCAACATCCGTACTGCTCAACGATTACTTGGTAATCGATTGGGGCATCTCACCAATCGATTCAGGAAGCAAAAGAAGACCGTTATAAGCGGAAAATCAAGCTCAAACGGGGAAAACTGTTCCATTGCGATTTGAGCTAGGGTTTTGGTGCTTCAAGCTCTTTATTCAAGCTCAAGTTTCCAACACCTTCATCAAGCAATCAAAGGAAGGAGAAGCAAGCCTATTGTGTAATACTTCTTTCTCTTCTTCTTCCTTGTGTTGTTCTTTGTGAAAGTTTTCAAGGGTGTTGTAAAAGGGTTTCTCCACCCTCGGGGTTGTTCCGAGAAGGAGGTTTGATAGTGAAATCTGCGATCGCTGGTGTGGACCCTTGGATTAGTCACCTCAAGGAGGTGGAGACCAAGTAAATACAAGTGTTAGCATTGGATTTGGTGGTGGGTAGACTTTGATTTCTGCTTGGAAGAAAAAGAATCAATTAAAGCGAGCTATTCACCCCCCCCTCTAGCTCTACCGATCCTCAACACAATATTTAGAAGACACTCGGTTAAGGATATAAGTTGCTACTAATAATGAATCTTCCTAATAAAAAATTGGCAAATTATCTTGAGTCATCATAGACCTAGTCATAGCTAGAAGAGTTCAATTTCTTCTTTTAGCAACCCCATTTTTCTGTGAAATCCATAAGATTGTTATTTGTCTAATAATTCTTTTATTATTATACATTGTCTTGAACTGATTAGACAAATATTCACCCTCACGGTCAATGCACAAAATTTTAACCTTATGATTCAATTGATTCTCAACTAAGTTCAGATAACAGTTGAAGCAATCTAATAATTTATCTTTATGAGAAATCAAATACACATAACTGAAACGTGTGAAGTCATCAATAAATATAATAAAATATAAGCCTCCATGTCTAGGCTCCACATTTATCGGACCACAAATATCAGAGTCAATTAATTGCATTGGTTATTCGGTTCTAATAGTCTTACCAAATGGTTTCTTAGTTGCTTTTCCAGCAAGACAATGCTCACATAAAAATAAATTAATCTTAGCATAAGTGCCTAATATACTCTCTTTAGCAATTCTATTGATTCGCTCTTGTTCGATAGATCATAATCTAGCATGTCAAGCTTCATTATTAATATTAACATCACTAGTAAATACAATGTTTGAAAAACAATCATTAATTCCATAATTACATCAAATTCTACATCAAGAATCATGAAATCATTCATTACATAACCATACCCTATTAATACAATGTTAATACGAAGTTTCACACATCGACTGTAAAAGTATATATAATAATCCAAATCATGAAGACATATAACAAAAACCAAATTTCATCTAATATATCTAAGTAGCATAAAAGGCATTATGTAGAAACAAGGTATGCTCATCACGTAGATTGAGTTTGCAAATGTTAATCCTGTTGGGGCAATCTATGGTCCGGAGTGACCATGTGTTTTGATGTTTGGGCAAAGGATTTAAGTTAGGTTCATCCTTGTGTTTGATGTGTGTATTTGAGTGTGCAGGTTTGTAGGATATACATGAACTTTGTTGGACGATTTCAGGACCGGTGAAGGATGGCTTGGGGAGACGAGCCATGGGCTTGCATGCATCCGAGGGACCATGGACAAAGCAGGAACGATGAGCCGAGAGAAGCACACTTCGAGGCATACGCGAAGGATGACATGGGGAGATGAGTTGTGGGCTTGCATGCATCCGAAGGACGAGAGCCAAAGTCGAAGAAGGCTTGAAGGCAACAGGTCGAGGATGCTGGATGAAGGGTCAGCTGAGTCATGAGGGTCCGAGTGATGAGAGAATTGTACTCGGAAAAGGGAAACCCTAGGTTTAGGGGTGGACTAGTTGACTGATGCTTGGATCAGTCGACTGATGAAGTGTACAGAAAGATCAATCGACTGATCCTGTGATCAGTCGACTAATGCCGACTAGAATGCGGAGCGTCGGTCTATAACGTTTGAATCCAAGTGGACCAGTCGAATGGTAACGACTCTTTTCAGTTATGAGCTCTATTTAAGAGAGCTTGGTTTGGCTGGGAAAGAATTGATGAAATAAGCTTGGTTAGAGCTTATTAGTAGTCTTCTAGTGCTCAGGTGTTGTTGGGAGTTTGTGGCGAGGTTTCTCCACCCACAAGGAGTGACAAGAGCTAGCCGGAAGTCTTCCGGAGACTCATCCACCGACAAATCAGGATCGTCCACCTTACGGACAACCGTGGAGTAGAAGTATCATCTCCGAACCATGTAAACGATTTGTGTTAGCATTGTTTTAGGTTTTTGTTTATGTTTTCTGCTTGCGCTTGCTAACACGAGTAGGAAGAAAATCGAAAAGTAGCTATTCACCCCCTCTAGCTAAATGACAAGGTCCCAACAAAATCATTTGACATCAATCCTGGCATTGTTTCCCAAATTCCACACATCAACAATTACTTGTTTTGAATCTACATATTGATTATTTTGAACTAATATCAAACTCTTTAATGGAATATTGATATTATGTAGAATATCCACACTCTTAATAGTTAGATACAAGTCCATAGAATATAAGAATAGGATGTCCATGACGGATATGTGTGAGTTGAATGAAATTCTCATTCAAGTTTATTTTTCCACTAGAATGAGCTCATACATACTCGTCAATACCACCTATGAATACTCCATGAGTATGAAAAGTTCTTAATGTTAGTTGAGTCCTTAGTTCCCCAATTGTTTGACCTATGATAATACATACAGCTTCTCCAAATTCGACTAGGTCACCATGAGTAGGACTTCGACCATAACATAATTGATAGATCCAAGATGTACTCCTGCAAATAAAGGGAGTTTTAATATATATTATGTTGGGTTGCAATGGTTAAAAATAAAGTTTCACATTGAAAACACATAGAAAGGAACATGGACTTATAAAGGAATGATATCTCTATTGGTATGAGGTCTCTTAGGTAAAGCACCAAAGCAAAACCATAAGGGCTTAGGCACAAAGTGGATAATATCATACCATTGTAGAGATATCTAAATTTCTTTTGGTTCTATCAATTGGTATCAGAGCTAGGTCACCCTTCATCGGACTAACCGCCTGAAGGAGCATGAGTCAAAGCCATGATTTAGATCGAATCATGTGGGTGAAACCTTGAACGAAGTAGGGGATACTCTAAGCAGGTCAAGAGTGATCCGATGCTCTAAGAGAGGCCCTGAGCAAGTCAAGAGTGACCCGATGCTCGAGGGGAGGCCCGAACCATAAGAATAATGATGGTTATTCATTTGAGGGGGAATTGTTGGGTTACAATGGTTACTATTAGGATCGAAGGGATTTAGATATCTCCATAATGGTATGATATTCTCCACTTTGGACCTAAGCCCTCATGGTTTTGCTCTTGGACTCTCTCCAAAAGGCCTTATACCAATGGAGATATCTTTCTCTTATAAGCCCATAATCTTTCCCATGTATTTTCAATATGAGACTATGTTTGCATCCTTACAACCTCGACAATGTCCCCCCCTAACAAAGAACCACATGTCCTCTCAAACGGAAAGTCTTTCCGTTTGATGTTTAATCCTCGGCCCACTAGAGCATTCTGCCCCTCGATCCACCGGACCTACTAGGACTTCATTGTCTAGTTACAACTAAGACTTCTCTATCTAGTGTCTGATCCTCTTAATGAAGACACGGGGCCCTATAGTTTGTTCAAGGCTTAACCCATTTGGTTCAATTAGACCATAGCTCTTGTACATAGTCGATGGTTAAATCTTCTGACAGTCCGACTCTGATACCAATTGCTAGGACTGAAGAGATTTAATATCTCCATAATAGTATAATATTATCTATTTTGGGCCTAAGTCCTCATAGTTTTGCTCTTCGGCTCTCCCCAAAAGGTCTCATACTAATGGAGATATCTTTCTCTTATAAGCTCATGATCTTTTTTATGTGTTTTCAATGTGAGACTATGTTTGCAACCCTACAACCCCAATAGTTACAAACAAAGTTCCATATTACAAACACGTAGAAAGAATCATGGACTTATAAGGGAAAGATATCTTCATTAGTATGATACCTTTTGGGTAGAGCCCAAGAGCAAAACCATGAGGGCTTAGGCTCAATGTGAACAATATTATACTATTGTAAAGATATCTAAATTAGTCCTAACATATTGGTTATGCTCAAAAGGTTATGAATTGATTTATAAGTCCAATCCCAATATCTTGATTTCGAGTGGAAAGACATCGCAAACCAATATATATATCATCTGCTAATACACGACTAATTAGTGTTATACCATTTTGAGGGCTCACAGACTGTACAGTGACTGGCCAAGCGAACATAGTGATTTTGTTTTTTCCACATAATATGAGATAAATTCTTAGGAAAGTCAAAAGAAAATTCACTTCCTGTAAGGTGACTTTCCAAAAGAACATAGCGATTTTGTTTTTTCGACGTACTATGAGACAAGTTCTTAAAAAATCATCATTTCATCTTAAAAAATCCCTCGTGCCTTTCAGGTAAGTGCTGTTTGATTAGCACAGATGATTATATTCTGACTCCTGGCTTATTCCTTAACTTAGAAAAAAAACACGATACGAGTATAAACAAGAAGAATAAAACAGATATGGAGCAGAGAAAGATATGGAGCCAGATTTTACCGTCCAGCAACACCCTAGCACAGATATGAGCCCTTTGGAGAGAAAGATTCCTTCCTGAAGAGAAAGAGCCGCTAACTCGCGATCTGTGGTCGCCGTGAAGCAGGAGCAGAGAAGTGATGTGAACGGAGAAGAGAAGAGATGGGAATCGCAGGGAAGCAACCTAGGTCTTCGCCGAAGCAGAGCACAGAAGAGATGGGAATCGCCGGGAAGCAACCTAGGTCTTCACCGAAGCAGAGCAGAGCAGAGAAGAGATGAGAATCGCCGGGAAGCAACCTAGGTCTTCGCCGAAGCAGAGCAGAGCAGAGAAGAGCAGGGCTGTCGATGCTTAGGTCGCCGATCGCTTGGAGATGGGGTGACGCGTGCGGGAGAAACCGGCTGATATAATTTAGGTTAAGTGCAGAAAATATTACGGGATGCGGAGCGGGAGAAATTTAGCGCCAAGCGAAATACGGGATCAGCTTGGGAGCGGGAGAAAATTAGGAATATTAGCCGCGGAGCGAGAGAAAAATCGGTTCAGATTTTATTTTATTTTATTGGTTCAATTTTATTACTTCGCCAATTAAAATTATAAATTTTATTGTAAACCTTATTACTTCATTAAATACAAATTGCGAAGTAATAATTATTAAAAATTTAAAGAAAAAGTCTATTTTTTTATTCTATGAAGTCTAAAACTATATTTACTACGTCAATTTTATTATCGAAGTTTATTAATGTATATTACTTCATCATTAATTATCGCCGAAGTAATTATCGCCGAAGTAAATGCCGGAAATTCTACTAGTGAAATACCTCGAATAGTACCATAATCTGTTCTACATATACTAATGTGTTGAACTACTTCAATAAGTCTACGTGTGAGGTATCCAGTATCTGATGTTCGTACAGTAGCATCTACAACTCCCCTAATTGTTGGTTATTAGGGGCATCCTGAAAACATCTGGATCAAAATATTGCTTTCAAATTAAGTTTCAAATTAGTAGATGTTACCAAAGGGAATGACGATTGTCGGTAATAAGCAATAAATTACAACAACTTATTACCTCTCTAATTTATTTCCTAATAAAGTTTGTATATGCCCTTATAAATAGGAGATTTAGGTTACCATATTTAGGTTCAATTACCTCTATAAAATATTGTAATTGATTCCCTAATAAAGGTCATATATACTTTGATTTAGGTTACCATATTTAGGTTCCTAGAATCACTCCATGTATTTATTTTCCTGTATAGTTGGCAGTCTTATATATATAATTAAAGACTTTCTCTAAAGGGAAGACAATTTTGAGACCATATTGTCATGGTATCAGAGCCAATATCTAATAAATCTAAGCCTTCTTAGTCATAGCCTTAGTGATTATTGAGAGGTCAGATCATGTCCGTGTCAAATTCATTAGGAAAAATTATACTGCCTAGGAGTTTTAGTTGGAGGTATTTCTCAAAAGTAAGGAGTTGTGGGGTCATATAGATGGTAGCACCAAAGAAGAAACTACTACTATAGACAATGCAGCTAAGGCTGCTAAAGATAATCAAATCATGACCTAGATTCTTGTTTCTATAAAGTCACATCTAATTCTTTACGTCCCCATAAGTCTGCAAACGCAATGTGTGATTATCTCAAGCAGGTCTATAATCAAGACAACAATGCAAGACATTTTTAACTTGAGTTAGCCATTGCTAACTATACTCAAGGGATTCTATCGGTTCAAGAATATTATTCTAGTTTTCTAAATTTGTGGAATGATTATTCAGATCTTGTTATAGCTAAGGTCTCTGCAAAAAGTGTGGAGGCATTACAACAAGTACATATAAAACTAGTCAAAGAGATCAAATTGCGACTTAAATTTGAATCTGTTCGTGCCTCTCTATTAAATAGAGATCATGTTCCAACTTTAGACATCTATTTTGGTGAATTCTTGCTTGAAGAATAACGGATAAATACTCAAAATATCATGGAGCAGACTCATGTTAGTTGAATAATGTTTCAGATGCTTATGTTGCATATGACAAGGGAAGAGGGAAAGGACGAGACATGAGCACAACACAGTGCTATAGCTATAACAAATATGACATATTGCACCTCACTGCCTTGAGAAATTTTGTAACTATTGCAAGCAATCTGGGCACATCATTAAAGAGTGTACTACTCATCCTCCTCGCTCTAACAAAGCCTATCATGTTGTTGTTACTATTGGTGCTTTACAACTTATTATCTCAACTGTTGCTACAACAAGTCCTATTACTACCCTACACCTAATAACCCAAAAACCCGATTCAAAATGTCTTTTTTTTGTTATTTTCCCTATGATTCTTCACATTTATCTCAATACTCTATCATGATCATATTAATATTGATATTAATATACATAAAAATATCAAAATTTTTAAAATAAAATTTGATTTAACTCAAAAAAACCACTAAACATTAAATTCGGGTCAACTCGAACCCGATCCGAACTTGACCCAAAAATATTCAACACGAAACTCTCCAACCTGAACCCGACCCGAACCAAAAATTTTCAACCCGAACCCAATTTTTTCGGATCGATTAGGGTTGGGGCATCGGGTCGGGTTTATTTTTAACACCCCTAACTAGTATTAATACAGTCACAATCATAAAAAATAAAGATAAGCAACTATGCAATATATGAGATAGTAAGTAAAGAGAAAAACACATATCCCAACTAAAACTCAAATTCAACGAACAACATACCAAGTCCCTATACACATGAACATAACTCCACTCACTAATTAAACATAAGTCTATTGGAATAATAAATATCCATCTAATAAAGAAAATACATAAACAAAGAAAATGTGGAAATAAAGTAAATGCAGAAAAAAAAAATTCAAAATGCTCAACACCACGGGATTGACAACTGGATCCTCTCTTGGCTCCAAGTAATATATCTACGAACTACCTGAAACAGAATTAAATGCAAGGGTTAATGAGTCCGAGCGGACTCTGGGGGTCATCAGATAAATAAACGAATGACTTATAAAAAGATATAACAAGCAGGTAGAAGCAAGAGTATACAGTCTCCAAAACAGAATAACATATATGAATGAGCAAATCTGAATGAAAGTGCTATAATAAGTCATACATGTATACCAATCAAGTGCAACAATCATAGCTCATACAAATGCAGCAACCATAAGAAAATGTAAGATACAATAAATGCACATGATGCAATGACATATGTCACCCCTGACGCCAGTCAAGCCTCCATCACATCACATCTGTGAGGCCGAGTGAGTAGGGTTGTGACAACTGTACGCACTCCAACAATCACTACTACTATAAGTAGTTGAGTGGACACGATGTTGGGGAGCCAACTACTCCAGAACTCTAGGAAGGTAGCCACTAATAGCTCTGTTATCCTTCAAAAACAACGAAGAGGGTGTCAACTACTTGTTTACAACTCCAACATCCACTATCCATGGGTGGTCAAGTGTGGCATAATAGGACGGCTGCTCGCACTCTAGCAACTACCACTACCCATGAGTAGTTGAGTGGGAGAGAACTATATGACTGACAACGAGATTAACCATATGGAAGCACATGTTCGTCCGCATGCAACTATGCAGATATGATACATGTTACTAATATGCACAATTAACCAGGTAAAAATTATGCAACAGTGTGATAATTAAATACCAGAATCAATAAACATGAAACTAATCTACTCGGTAGGGTATATCTAATGTCAACCAAACTCTAGTTGTGTTTAATGATCATTCCAAAATACTCACATACAAGCAGTATTTTATAGACCAAAAAATCAATAGGTCAGACTGCATGGGCATAAATTTTGATTAGCTCAAATATCAAGAACGAAAGTATCAAAGGATGATATCAAAAGAATAAGGATAAGATAAAGCAACCTACTCAGAAATAAAATAAGTTATGCATTTAAGCTCAATAAACTACAGATACAAAGAAGAAGTACCTGCCTTACATATAGAACGTATCCAAGTAAACCTCACATTTAGGTGCTCGTATCAAAGCAAAAGTCCTATATCAAGGACAATATTTTGCTATTTATACAAGTAAATAAATTAACTAAACTAACTACTAAACATAATTATAAGCTAATGGTAATTCAACATCTGTTTCACATGTGGCACACGGTAAGGACACAAGGTTAAAGGACTAAGCTAAATACTAATCCACAACAACATCAACTCTAAGATCCAACATCCCAAAATGGAAAACCACTAGGTAAACAAATCCACAACCTACTTCAAGTCGAGCACCTTCCAAGATGTAGCTCATGGTGAGAGCTTGCACAACCAAGGCAACTAAGCTACCTACTTACATAAAGCACACACACACAACCCAATCAAACCACGACACAAGATTTCAACTCGAAATTTCTAAAAAACATAGCTGAAACTAAATCTTCAGCAAGTTAGACCAGAAATCCATAATACAAAGAAAACCATATCGATCACATTCCAATACACCACTACAACTTCTATCAACTCACACCAACCTCAGGGAATTAAACGGAAAACAACCCGCCCATTCAAATTATGGCTTTATCAGGCTCCAACTTCCCAAATGGTTATCATATGAGATAACATCGAACAGAGATCCAAATACAACAAATGAAAAAAGAAAATCATCCTCTGATCTAAATTCCAACATCATCCATACACTAAAACAATATGGTATAAAAAATGGTACAATATCAATCAATTCAGAAACAAAAGAAATCCCAACTCATAACCAAGAATAGATCCAAAAACTACAAATCACAGCTCTATACCCAACACAGCACAAGACCTTGCTCAATTGCAACTCACGGCAATAGATCAAAAACACCGAACAACAACAATCGAATCGAACCATCAACCTCCTAGTAGAATTTCATAGAACAGAACAAATCAAAAACATGATCGTAGGATCAACTTGCGTCATCTATACAATCCATTATCTTACTCATCAAAGATTAAACCTAATTAACAACCTTACCTTCTCTATCGCCCCGGCAGGGACAGATCGCCGACGATGGTGCTCAGCCGTGAATAGATTGCCACCACCGGTGGTGTCTCCTCCACAACTCTAATCAGCTGACTGTGGCCCCGATCCAAGAAGAAGACAAGGAGTAGAAACGCTCCTCTGATCTCCCACTCACGGTGGAGGGAAAAGGTGGAGATGGAAAAAGCAAGGCACGGTGTGGCGGAGAGGAAATGCAAGAGGGTTGTGACACCAATCAGTCAGGAAAGGAGGAGGAGCTGCGATTAGGGTTAGCAGAGGGAGATCTCGCTGGCGGTTCCTTCTTGACAAAGAGAGGGAAATCACAAGGAGAGGGTTGCATGGCAGTTCCTTCGCATGCGATGAAGAGGGGATCGACGTTGGGCAAAATCGAGAGAGGAAAAGGAAAAAAATGGAATTATATGTGGGAAGGCATTGTGCAAGAATACCCTCTAAACTTAGTTATTCCAAACAAAGTCCTTAGGTTTCGTTTTATGTGTTTTAACTCTCAAATTTTGATATTTAATATTCTCCCCCACTATCTAAAATTTGATTATCAAATTTTGTTAATAAACCATAACAAATACTAACAGCTCATATATAGTATAAATACTGAATGAAAATCAAGTATACATATCTCAAGTAAACAGATGAGGATAGCAAATTTTGATCATGTACTCGAGCTCCGATCATGTTCTTGAGCTCCTACGTCTCCTCCTCATCCATAAGATGTTGTCCTTCAATCCTGATGGGCCGGATGATTTGTTCCACAAGCATTATTGGACTATGGCTGATCGGAAATTACCAAATGGGAATGAGAAAGCAAAGCATGAGAGGCATGGCATCTTAACATCAACCTCCTTCAAAAGATCATAATTCCTTTTGGATGTGTCATTACACAAAGGCAAACATGAAAATCAACTAGCAAAATAAGTATAATAGCTTAAAACTATAGATTAGCATAGAATGCCTTCTTCAATAATCACAACACGTGCAACCTTACCCTCATAAACACGATCATATGCAGATCTAATATTGTTGTGTACACACACATCCCCTAAAGGAAGAACACAGTACTAATAACTATAATGCTTGGTTGGCATAATTAAATTTGTTCTTGCTACCTAAGCATGGTTGTCATCCCTGATTGAATTGGGTGTCTTTCACACTCCAAAATGTTTGGAAATAGAATTGGCAGGCAAAATATACGTCAGAGTTATCTTTTCACCCTCTATTCATGACTAAGGTATGTGCTCATAATGATCTCCGTATTATGCTGTCTGCACTTGTTAGACAACTTCAGCAATACATCCTTAATACCCACATCCATCTTCTGCCTAATGCGTTATGACTTCACAAGTAACAGAACACACAACTCAAAGATAATGAAGCTACTGTTCACTCATGTAGAAATCAGCACAACCACCAACCTAAAGCAAAACAGCCAAGCAACCAAGTGTAGGTCTTCCACTAGTATCAAATTATCAAATTCAGAAACAAACCAACATAATGTTGACCAATTCTTTAGACACTGCAATCAACATGTCAATCCATATAAATCAATAACTGACAACTCCAACCCTACATCTTATGTTCACCTTAATCCTTATCATTTCTCCCAATTAAATAGTCAATCAACATGCTTGTCGCTAAGACAAATTGTCTATATAAGTCATCAATATCATATATGCACTAGAATGGAAAATTCAATGGCAATTTACCAAAGAGCGTATCTAAGTATTGGTATTTACCAAAAGGTGTACCATGGTTTCAATGTTACCAAAGGGCGCACATATTTAAGTAAACTTCCTCTTATACCCCTACGGTGAAGTACTGCATGCATTTCTCTTTCTCTTTCTCTTTCTCTTTGTCAGTAACGAATTTCGAGACGGACCATAAAGAGATATTACTTTATATTTTGATTTTTATATTATGGAACCTTTCCCAAAATAAAAAAATATTAAAATTAATTAAAATATTTTTATTAAATTAAAACTAAAAGAACATTTCAGCCACCCACGTTAGGCCTGAAATGGTTCCATTTCAGGCCCAACGTGGGGTTGAAATGTTTCCATTTCAGGCCCAACGTGCACAATATTAAGGGTCTTTTCTCGATTCTTTGTTATTACATTTTAACACCTCGGAGAAGTCCAAATAAATAATGGATAGCAAATTTAAACTCCTTGTAACCTTAGAAATCCACAGGAACTGAAATTTTTGCAATCAGAGCTCTCTAGGTCAATCAGTGGCCTTTTAGGGTCATTGGCCCTGAAATGGAAACATTTCAGCCCCACGATGGGCCTGAAATGGAACCATTTCAGGCCCACGCTAGGCCTGAAATGGAACCATTTCAGGCCCACGCTGGGCCTGAAATGGAAACATTTTAGGCCCAACGTGGGCCTGAAATGGTTCCATTTCAGGCCTAATGATCCTAAAATGGCTAATGTGTCAAAATCCACTGATTCATCTAGAGAGCTCTGATTGTAAAAATTTCGGTTCCTGTGGATTTCTGAGGTTACAAGGAGTTCAAATTTGCTATCCATTGTTTATATGGACTTCTCCGAGGTGTTAAAATATAATAATAAAGAACCGAGAAAAAACCATTAATATTGGGCATGTTGGGGCTGAAATGGGCACGTTGGGCCTGAAATGGAACCATTTCAGGCCCAACGTGAGCCTGATATGGTTCCATTTCAGGCCTAATGATCCTAAAAGGGCTAATGTGTCAAAATCCACTAATTGACATAGAGAGCTCCGATTGTAAAAATTTCAGTTCCTGTGGATTTCTGAGGTTACAAGGAGTTCAAATTTGTTATCCATTGTTTATTTGGACTTCTCCGAGGTGTTAAAATGTAATAATGAAGAATCGAGAAAACACCTTTAATATTGGGCATGTTGGGGCTGAAATGGGCACGTTGGGCCTGAAATGGAAATATTTCAGGCCCACGTTGGGCCTGAAATGGAACCATTTCAGGCCCACGTTAGGCCTGAAATGTTTCCATTTCAGGACCAACGTGGGCCTGAAATAGTTCATGAACCAATGACCTTAAAAAGCCTAATGTGTCAAAACGCACTGATTGACCTAGATAGCTCCGATTGTAAAAATTTCACTTCCTGTGGATTTCTGAGGTTACAAGGTGTTCAAATTTGCTATCCATTATTTATTTGAACTTCTCCGAAGTGTTAAAATATAATAATAAAGAACCGAGAAGAAATCACAAATTAGGCCTTTTAGGGTCATTGGGCCTGAAATGGTTGGACACCTATTGCATTAGTGATATCTAATATATAGATGTTTGGACACCTAAAACATCATCTCCTACCTCTAACCTCTCTATTCATATGAAATTTTCAAAAATCCAGATATGGGAGGTCTATCAGTGGGTTTTGGTTAAAACTCACTGATATTTCTAAACTACTCCTATTTGATTGGTGATATATAATATATAGATGTTTGGACACCTAAAACATCATCTCCTACCTCTACCCTCTCTATCCATATGGAGTTTTCAGAAATCCAGATATGGTAGGTCCATCAGAGGGTTTTGGTCAAAACCCACTGATATTTCTAAACTACTCCTATTTGATTAGTGATATCTAATATATATATGTTTGGACACCTAAAACATCATCTCCTACCTATACCCTCTCTATTCATATGGAGTTTTCAGAAATCTAGATATGGTAGGTCCATCAGTGGGTTTTGGTCAAAACCCAATGATATTTCTAAACTACTCCTATTTGATTGGTGATATCTAATATATAGATGTTTGGACACCTAAAACATCATCTCCTACCTCTACCCTCTCTATTCATATGGAGTTTTCAGAAATCCAGATATGGGAGGTCCATCAGTGAGTTTTGACCAAAACTCACTGATATTTCTAAACTACTCCTATTTGATTTGTGATATCTAATATATAGATGTTTGGACACCTAAAACATCATCTCCTACCTCTACCCTCTCTATTCATATGGAGTTTTCAGAAATCCTGATATGGGAGGTCCATCAGTGAGTTTTGACCAAAACTCACTGATGTACCTCCCATATCTGGATTTCTGAAAACTCCATATGAATAGAGAGGGTAGAGGTTGGAGATAATGTTTTAGGTGTCCAAACATCTATATATTAGATATCACCAATCAAATAGGAGTAGTTTAGAAATATCAGTGGGTTTTGACCAAAACCCACTAATGGACCTACCATATCTGGATTTCTGAAAACTCCATATGAATAGAGAGGGTAGAGGTAGGAGATGATGTTTTAGGTGTCCAAACATCTATATATTAGATATCACTAATCAAATAGGAGTAGTTTAGAAATATCAGTGGGTTTTGACCAAAACCCACTGATGGACCTACCATATCTGGATTTCTGAAAACTCCATATGAATAGAGAGGGTAGAGGTAGGAGATGATGTTTTAGGTGTCCAAACATCTATATATTAGATATCACTAATCAAATAGGAGTAGTTTAAAAATATCAGTGAGTTTTGGTCAAAACTCACTGATGGACCTCCCATATCTGGATTTTTAAAAATTTAATATGAATAGAGAGGGTAGAGGTAGGAGATGATGTTTTAGGTGTCCAAACATCTATATATTAGATATCACCAATGCAATAGGTGTCCAACCATTTCAGGCCAAATGACCCTAAAAGGCCTAATTTGTGATTTCAACTCGGTTCTTCATTATTACATTTTAACACCTCGGAGAAGCACAAATAAATAATGGATAGCAAATTTGAACACCTTGTAACCTCAGAAATCCACAGGAACTGAAATTTATACAATCGGAGCTCTCTAGGTCAATTAGTGGGTTTTGACACATTAGGCCTTTTAAGGTCATTGGTTGATGAACCATTTCAGGCCCAACGTGCTCATTTCAGCCCCAACATGCCCAATATTAAAGGTGTTTTCTCGGTTCTTTATTATTACATTTTAACACCTCGAAGAAGTCCATATAAACAATGGATAGCAAATTTGAACTCCTTGTAACATCAGAAATCCACAGGAACTGAAATTTTTACAATCGGAGCTCTCTAGGTCAATCAGTGGACTTTGACACATTAGCCCTTATAGGATCATTAGGCCTGAAATTTTTCCATTTCAGGCCCAACGTGCCCATTTCAGCCCCAACATGTCCAATATTAAAAGTGTTTTCTTGGTTCTTCATTATTATATTTTAACACCTCGGAGAAGTCCAAATAAACAATGGATAATAAATTTGAACTCCTTGTAACCTCAGAAATTCACAGGAACTGAAATTTTTACAATCGGAGCTCTCTAGGTCAATCAGTGGATTTTGACATATTAGCCCTTTTAGGATCATTAGGCCTGAAATGGAACCATTTCAGGCTCAACGTGGGCCTGAAATATTTCCATTTCAGGCCCAACGTACCCATTTCAGCCCCAACATGCCCAATATTAAAGGTGTTTTCTCGGTTCTTCATTATTACATTTTAACGCCTCGGAGAAGTCCAAATAAATAATGGATAGCAAATTTGAACTCCTTGTAACCTCAGAAGTCCACAGGAACTGAAATTTTTACAATCGGAGCTCTCTTGGTCAATCAGTGGATTTTGACACATTAGCCCTTTTAGGATCATTAGCCCTGAAATGGAACTATTTCAGGCCCACGTTGAGCCTGAAATGTTTTCATTTCAGGCCCAACGTGGGCCTGAAATATTTCCATTTCAGACCCAACGTGCCCATTTCAGCCCAACATGCCAAATATTAAAGGCGTTTTCTCGGTTCTTTATTATTACATTTTAACACCTCGGAGAAGTCCAAATAAATAATGGATAGCAAATTTGAACTCCTTGTAACCTTAGAAATCCACAGGAACTGAAATTTTTACAATCGGAGCTCTCTAGATCAATTAGTGGATTTTGACACATTAGCCCTTTTAAAATCATTAGGCCTGGTCCTGAAATGGTTCCATTTCAGGCCCAACGTGAGCCTGAAATGTTTCCATTTCAGGGCCAATGACCCTAAAAGACCACTGATTGACCTAGAGAGCTCCGATTGTAAAAATTTTAGTTCTATGGATTTCTGAGGTTACAAGGAGTTCAAATTTGTTATCCATTATTTATTTGGACTTATCCGAGGTGTTAAAATGTAATAACAAAGAATCGAGAAAAGACCCTTAATATTAGGCACGTTGGGCCTGAAATGGAAACATTTCAACGCCACGTTGGGCCTGAAATGGAACCATTTCAGGCCCAACGTGGGTGGCTGAAATGTTCTTTTACTTTAATTTAATAAAAATGTTTTAATTAATTTCAATATTTTTTGTTTTGAGAAAGGTTCCATAATATAAAAATCAAAATATAAAGTAACATCTCTTTATGGTCCGTCTTGAAATTCATTACTGACAAAGAGAAAGAGAAAGAGAATGAGAATGAGAAAGAGAAATGCATGCAGTACTTGACGGTAGGGGTATAAGAGGAAGTTTACTTAAATATGTGCGCCCTTTGGTAACATTGAAACCATGGTACACCTTTTGGTAAATACTAATACTTAGGTACGCCCTTTGGTAAATTGCCGAAAATTCAATCCTATCAAAATTTATCATCAAAACTTAGGGCCTTACTCTAGTAATCATATACGAAGGTGGCACTATCACCATTTACAATGTCCATCCACCATGAAGGCTTCCTGCCACAAAGGAATAGGGTAAGACCAATAAGGCAAACCTTATTTGGATGGCTCACTTACAAAGATCACGAATAGGCTACCTTTATTGGTTGGCTCACCTATGAATCTCATCTGCAAGGACAAGGAGAGAGCTACTGCCAATGGACCCTTGTCAGGAGGAAATAACAAGTCAGTGAACAAGCCCATTGACAAACCTACTATGTGTTCACAATCTAACTTCCCAATTAGGGATAACTTCCTCATCAATCTTGAATGTCAATACACCTTCTAAGAACAATAACAAAATAGTCCAAATACTCCAAGGATACCCAATTCATCAAATTCAAACAGTGGTTAGAGCATAGGCATGCCCACACGACCTCACCAAGAGCTCGCATTGCTCGTACCGTCATCTTCCATATGTCTACAATCTTTACTCTAAAATCAGAATTAGTCATCCATCCCGTGACTCTCAATCATCTGAAGCTACCAACCCAAGTCTATGCTAGTGATCACCAATCTAGAGGTGATCATCTCACCAAAATTTATCAAAATTATACATAGAGTACTCAAACATAAGATCACTAGCATTAGGTCACAATCTAAACCCCAACCACAAATTATCAACTCCATAATTACTGCCCATGAATCACCAATCAAAGATATCCACCAATATATCCTCAAAATACAACACATCACAGAGATTCATCAATCTCAATCCATCCTTAAACATCAATCAAAATTGATTACTTCCTGATCGATGATAAAGAGACACAATTCCCAAACATCTTCTCAAAATAACTGGCAACTAACACTCTATGCATGACTCAAAGATTATCTTATATAATTTCTACCAAACTACAATTAAACCTCATAGGTGATAAAGAGCTGACACTCTTTTTCCCACGTACCCACGGGTCGTATATCTCGATGTACCGTTGGGATTATCTAATCATGTACGCCAAGTCTATGAGTATGAATCCCTCATAGAATAACGTTAGGCGAGTTGACTAACCATCACCTTGGAAACCATCCTATTTCAATTCCACCAAGTTCATAAGCCCAACAACCAACCAAACGAACGGAAAAAGATATACAATCCCTCATATATCTCCTATCAACTAGGATAGTATGTAGCTAGTTCTACCTCTTCTACGTCAATGCAAGTCATGTACTACAATAAATTGATCCGATACTAATCGTGCTACGTACGGTATGCAACCTTAAATTCTCACCTAGTTAGTAGTAACTGGTATTAGTACTACAACTAGCATGGAAAAGGGGATTCCTAAAGATGGTAATCCCTGATCTCAAATAGGTAGTGGGCAGGTTCGACTCTCATTTTCTGATTTATCAGTCAGAGCTACAAGGGAATTAACATTCTTCGCAATTGAGTCGAGTTCGCAACATGCTTACTAGTCACCTTCATGGTCAATCCCAACCATGATTATTAATAGGCTGGTTAACTACATGTCATCAAGCTAAATCAAGTCCAAAGATAATTAGTAGTCGAATATAAGTAACTGTAGGCTATCCAACTAAGCTAGTATATGTCTACACAACCTTAATCAAGGTAATGCATACAACTAATAGAATAATCATCAAAGATATACCTTACTTATGACTTGTCACTGGGAGAAGTTCATCGCCGCCAAGTCCCAAAACACGATCATGTTAAGAAAAAGACCACAAAATCCAAACATATACCCAAACCGGGCATAGATACCCAAAAGAAATAGTATCTGAAAGACTCCATAAAGTTTCGAAAACCCTAAAACACGAAAAATCCCAAGAATCCCAAAAACTCTCGTAAAACCAATACTCTGATACCAAATAAATTGATATTAGATAAATTCCATACAAATCCATAAATATCCCAGTAATCTAATATCAAAAATTGTCACACCCCCAGAGGCCCATGCTTGCTCAAAAAATAGGCAACATCTCCCCTATACGGAGGACAATCTGAAATATTTATATATATCTCTTAATATATATATAGCACAGCCACACTAGGCTGACATTCACATTATCATAACCATAAGAAATAAAGATAAGCAACCACGCAGTATATGAGATAGTAAGTAAAGTGAAAAAACATATCCCAGCTAAAACTCAAATCCAACAAAAAACATACCAAGCCCCTATATACATGAGCATAACTCCACTCAATAACTAAATATAAGTTTACTAAAATAATAAATATCCATCTACCAAAGAAAATAGAGAAATAAAGAAAATGCAGAAATAAAGTAAATGCGGAAAAAAATCCAAAATGCTCGACACTATGTGGCTAACAACTGGATCCTCTCCTGCTCTAAGTAATGCATCTACCAATTACCTGAAATAGAATTAGATGCAAGAGGTAGTTAGTCCCAGCGGACTCTGTGGGTAATAAGATAGATAAACGCATAGCATATAAAAAGATATAACAAATAGATAGAAGTAATAATATACAGTCTCTGAAACAGAATAGCATATATGAATGAGCAAATTTGAATGAAAGGGCAATAATATGTAGGACCGGTGCCGTCGAAAGAGGAGGGTTAAGATCGACTCAGAAATCTTCGCGGTAAATCATAAACTTTTCGTTCTAAACAGATCGTTAGTAGCAGCGGAAAATAAACAGTAAAATAAAGAACAAAATAAATGATTCAGATTGCACGCGGGATTTTTTACTTGGTTCCCGACCCTCCATGGTCAGTACATCCAAGGCCTATGCACGGGAACGCCCGTCCACTATTGGTCTCCTTTCCGGACTTTCGGGAGGCGGAGAAACCCATCTTACAGTGCAGTAATTACAATAAAAAATATAGAAATTTAAGTGCAGAATAATTAAAGCAAACCAAAAATGAAATGGTTGAAGACTCGGCCGATCTAGACCTCCAAAGTGCCGCGCACTTCCTCCTGGAGCCTCCCGGTCGTAGAGCCTCATCGTTAGCGCTTTGCCGCCAATCAGAATGCTCAGAATGGATCTTGGAAGTTGTGTCTGAAGCTGAGGGGTCGAAACCCCTTTTATAGGCTTCATTCGGGCGCCTGTGTTGATGGGGGCGCCCTATAGGGCTTGGTCAAACCTTATCTCCGCGCCAAACTCGTCGCAGCTGATAAAACCTTTGATCAGGGTGCCCTGGACCTCCCAGGCGCTTGAATGAAAGCTTATCTCTGCTTTAAACTCGCAGCAACAAATACAGCTTTCAACTTGGGCGCCTGTATCATCTCGGGCGCCTGAATGGAAGCCTGTTCTGTCTTCTTCGCATTACCCTTTTTTCTTCTTTGACCTAGGCGCCCCCATCAATAGGGGTGCCTGGATCCTTTTGGGCCCCCCATCAATGGGGGCACCTATCTTGGCTAGGTTCCAGCCCAGTTTTTTTTCTTGCTTTGTCTTCTATTCTTGGTACCTGCAAGATACACAAATACAAAGCAAATATACACATATTCTTAACCTTAAGGACTTGGTTCTGACTTCAGATTTCCACGAAACCCTAGGTCGAACCGACGTAAGTTCCCACCCCTGAGAACGTGCTTTTCACCTACTCCTTTCAGGAGACGGTTGCCACCCAGTCCTTCGGGTGGACTTTTGCTTAGCCTCCGATACTCTCGGATCTCGAGACGTTCGAACCCTGACCCATCTCTACTTCTGTCCTTAGTCATCGCTCAGCTAAGTTGATCAGTCCCTCAAACCAAGGCTTCGTGCCCAAACCCTAAGTCCAGGACTTCGGTGCCCAACCCTCGGCCAGGTCTTCGTGCCCAATTCCCCGAACCAGGTCTTCGGTGCCCAACCCTCGGCCAAGACTTAGTACCCAATTCCTTGAACCAGGTCTTCGTGCCCAACCCTCAGTCAGGTCTTAGGTGCTCAGCCCTCAGCCAGGATTTAGTGCCCAATTCTTTGAACCAGGACTTCGTGCCTAGGTTAACTAGGACTTTGGTTCAACTTGGTCCAGTTTTCTTCACTCACCCTTCCCTTATTCAATATATCACTGACTTAAGCATATTGTCAAATATCGAAACACTTGAAGGAGGACATCACTGATGCAACTTGCACCAACAATCTCCCCCTTTTTGATGTTTGACAATATCTTAAGTTAGATTAGTTGAAAGGGCAAACCTTGAAAAAATAATCTAAGTTTTCAAAATACATTTTGATCTTTGGGAGAAAACTTCTAACTTCCACTCACTCTCCACCCTTTTTGAAAAATATTTTGATTTTTTGATCCTTTGGTAAGAGAGAAAAAAATTTATTTCTAACTTAAGGCGCATCTCTCCCCCTTTGTCATACATAAAAAAAACCAAAAATACTTGAACCAACAATGGAAACATTTGGTTCTTTGTGAAAATACTTAGTATAAATTTTGAAAGCATAGCATAAAACTTTAACTTGCACCCAAAAATATACTTGAAAAGGTATTGGAAAAATATTGTGTATTTGCAGGAGCACATTTTGAACTTCGAAACTTTTTGTACTTAGAAACCTATTGATATAGAAAAACTTTTAATTAGAAACAAATTTTCCAAAACATTTTGAAAAATATTTTGAATATTTTGCAAGTACTTTTGAAAAATATGAGAATTTTTGAAAAGTATAAGTACTTAGAAAAATATTAGAATTTTTTAAAAGTATAAGTACTTAGAAAAATATTAGAATTTTTTAAAAGTATAAGTACTTAGAAAAATATTAGAATTTTCGAAAAGTATAAGTACTTCTGAAAAATATTAGACTTTGAAAATTATAAGTACTTTTGAAAAATATTATGTATTTTATTTTGAAAATATGATATTTTACTTGACTAGATTTCTTTTCCAGTCTAACACAATCCTAGGAAACCTTGTTAACTATAAGGATATTTTCCTAAGTGTCCTGGAAACTCTTCAAACTCAAGTAAATATTATTTTCCAAAAGTATTTTCTAAAAAAAATTGAAAAAGATGACAGTGTTTAAACAAACTCCCTTATGTTTTCAGAAGGATTCAAACAATACAGTACTTGAAAACATATTATTTTGAAATATTTAATAATTCTTTCAGTTTGACCTCCCCCTAAACTTGACTCAGTCCTAGGAAGCTTGTTGACCACAAGTACTCTTCCTCTAAGTCTTTGGGGTTGGTTTTGGCCCAAAAGAATTATAAAAAAAATAGTTTTGAAAAATACTTGTCAGAAAATCTTCTTTTGACTTAGACTCCCCCTAAATTTGACACATCCTAGGAGTCTTTTGTAGATCATGAGGTAGACCTCCTCTGTGTCTTTAGGGTTTATCAAAATCAAAAGAACAATTTGAAAATTCAATTTGGAATACGAATATTTTTTAAAGCATGAGCTTTTTCGAAAATATAAGTGATAGTAATTGAGGCACAGTTTTCGAAAGACATTTTAAAAGATAGTAATTTTTAAGGCACTAATTTTTGAAAGAAAATTTTAAAAGAATAAAGCACTCCCCTGTAGTGTTTGACTCTATCTAAGTGCCTTAGGGGACTCTAGTGTTGACCTAAGAGGCTTGTGTCTAATTGTGTAGGTCAAACAATTTTCAAAAATATATATTTTTGAAAATGTACAATATATATAAACAATCAGACAATCATGAAATCCATAAAAACATTATTATGTTTAAGCACTATTTTGAAAATATATTTTAAAAAATATTCTAAGAATTTTGGAAAACAATTTTGAAAAATATTCTTCAATTTTTTAGTCCTTAACATTTCACCCATTCTAGATGTCTCAATTGATAGATCGTTGTCGTCCGCTAGAGGGGGTGAATAGCGATTTTTCGAACCCCTTCTTCCTACAAGATTGTTAGCGCAGCGGAAATACAAATAAAACAATAAATACAATGCTAACAAACGGTATTTAGTTGGTATCCACCCCGGCCGGGTGACTAATCCAACAATCCTTCGGTGGATCAACCCCCAGATAACCTCCAGCTAGATCTGTCGCTCCTTGTGGGTGGAGAAACCTCGCCACAACACTTTGGACGCTCTTTGATCACAATAGACTACTAACACGCTTTACCCAAGCGAGTTTCGTGAAGAAACTCTGCCACCACGAAGTCCTCTTTAAATAGGACTCGGGGCTGATTTCTCGCTACCAGTCGACTGCCCCCAGGGCAGTCGACTGGTGCCAGCCAAAATCGACCGTTGACACCCCCAACGTTTGAATTTGCCAGCTCACCAACCACCTACCAGTCGACTGCTCCCAGGGCAGTCGACTGGTCCCTAGCTGAATCCCTTGCCAAGTACATTCACACAGCACTCGACCCTCACGACTCGACTGACTCCTCCTCCGCAGCCTCGACTATTGCTTTCGCGCCCTCTTCATCTTTGGCTCCCGTCCCTCGGATGCACGCAAGCCTCCAGCTTGCCTCCATGCCATCCTTCACGCATGCCTCGAAGTCCGCGTCCATCAGCTCATCGTCCCTGCTCTCCAAGGTCACTCGGATGCACACGCAAGCCTCCAGCTTGCCTCCATGCCATCCTTCACCGTACCGAGGTCGTCCAGCCAAGTCCATATACGTACCTGTACAACCTACACACTCAACATACGCATATAAGTACACAAGGGAAAACCTAACTTAAACCCTTTGCCCAAACATCAAAACCCATGGTCACTCCGGACCATCCTAGGACCGATTGCTCCAACAATCTCCCCCTTTTTGATGTTTGGCAATCCATTTAAGTTAGGAAAGCAAGATAGTAGTAAATAGCAAAAACCATGCTAAATGAATGCATATGCAATGCATAACTGGATCCTATCCCAAGGCATCTCACACCTAACCCTCCAAGTTAGGATTTTTACACCTAGCACTCCAAGCTAGGATTTTCACCACCTAACCCTCCAAGTTAGGATTTTCCCACACCTAGCCCTCCAAGTTAGGATTTTCACCACCTAACCCTCCAAGTTAGGATTTTCCAACACCTAGCCCTCCGAGCTAGGACTTTTACCACCTAACTCTCCAATTTAGGATTTTTCCCACCTAACCCTCCAAGTTAGGATTTTCCCAGGCTCCCCCTAAACCTAGGGTTTCTTTATAGCAAATGTATTGGTTTCCTACTTAAACACAATATTTCTCCCTCTTTGCCATACATCAAAAAGAACCCAATAATTACCCAATTATTGGTTCTTTAAATTCTCAATGACCCTAAACACAGTGTACTAGACCCTCATACACTTGTTCCTTGTCATTTGGACCCTAAACCAGCTGCTAATACCCAAATCAGCCTCTGGCAGTCGACTGGCAACAGTGTCAGTCGACTGATACGCCTAAAATCTGATTTTCTGGTAGAATTTCATAAACGCGCCAGAAATTCCAAAAATTTCCAAAAATTTCCAAACTTCGTGGACAACTTTGTGGAATCTATACCTACTTGGGAAAAATACATCTACCCATGTATCTATTACCATTCCCAAGTTTAACACAAAACCCATAAATTTTAAAATGAAAATCAAGGCAACTAGGAGGCAACCTCCCCCTTTACCCATGCCTTCTCCCAATCTTCATTTTTCCCAGGCTAAGTTCTACCCAACTTAACCTCCTAGACACCACGTTGAGTCATACACAGCCCAACACCCGAGTTCTTTCCCCTTTGACACTCTTATAGCATTACCCGAGGCAATCTTTCCCTAAGTGCCAAAAAGAACTCAACAAAAGTCTAAAAACTCTAAAGTTTGCAAGCACACTTGCTAGGATATACCCTATCCTAGAAAAATATGATATCATGGAAATATCAAGTGTGCTTGACTTTTGGTACACATCTAAGTTTCTTAAGGATTTTGCATTAAGTATCAACTTTCAAATTCGTTTCTAATTCCATGTGTTTGTCAAATCTACCCATCATAATTCGACACATGAAATTGTCCTCAATTCATTTCTTTATCCATATTCTTAATATGATGAAAGCCTCCCTTGAATTCCATGATACCCATATAGTTTCATTTCATACGATCCATTAAACCATGAGTCAAACCTTAACTCAACCAGTATAATCAAGGATTTTAATTTAGACATTATATTCTATCATCCAATAGTCATTTTCCTATTCCAGCCTACATATCAGTCGACTGCCCCTGTGGCAGTCGACTCTCAAAACTCACAGAATGTTTCTGGGCTCTTACCAGTCGACTGCCCCCAGGGTAGTCGACTGATACCTGAATTTCAGGTTTTTCAGCCCAATTTCAGAAATCCCTAACTAATTCTACAAATCTCCAAAAATTATGAAATTTTGTGGGGAGATTTGTGGGGCCAATGTCTACTTGAGAAAAAATACGTTTCCAAACAAATATACTCCGGATCCCAAGATTGGCTCGAAACTCAACTCTCTCTAAAATGTGTCATTCAAACTCATATCAAAAGTTCTAATTTCGACTTCTTCTTAATGTATCCTCTTATCCTTGACCCTAAGTTATTTCAATCATTGAATTACATGGTATTCACACATTTAACCTCAATTTTCTAGAATATAACCTTATTTTCACCATTATCTCCCTAAAACTTCATTTAATGTGCCACAACCTAGGATTAAGACTTAGCCAAGTCTTCCAACCCTTTTGGCACACTTCACCCAATTTCCTAGGAGAGAATCTTTTGAGATTCATTTACCATGGACCCCAAAGGCTCCTAGAGCTCCCCCTTGAGCTCTAAGCCCTAGCCACCTCCCTAGGTGACTCAATCCATACTAGGCCACACCGGTGTACCACTGATGACTCTTGGCCTACAAAATTGGCCTTTTTAACCTTGGACACCTTGTCCTTGGTTAAGTCACCCTTTCTACCCTTGGATGGCATTCCCTTGCCATCCTTGGACCTTCCCTCCTTACTAAGATTGTATGTTTTCCCAACATACTTCTTTCCATTGCCCTTGGAGGTCTTAGCTCGGTACCCCAATCCCGATCAATCATAGTTGGGTTTGATGCTACCCAACACCATGTCTAAGCCCTTAGATCCAACCATGAATCTTTCTAGAGCTTTTTCTAATGTATCAAGCCTTACCCTCAAGGCTTGATTTTCCCTTTCTAGGCCTTGGACCCTAGAGTTCATATGTCCACCTTGGACATTCCTAGACCTATCCATTTTCTTAGGCATTTATCTCCCCTTCTTGGGGTCAATGCCTTGATGCTCAGGTACCCAAGTCTTAGGTCTATCATGATGCATGCTTTTCTTAGAGTTATAATCTAACTTGTTACCCTTAGTCCTATCATTGTACTTAAATCTATGATTATGCACAAATAAATAATTCTCATGAGTTCTAGCATGCATGGGTAGGTAATTAACATGATTCTTGAAATGTTAAGAAGAACTTGAAATCGAATTTCTTTTTAAACTAAGGTTAGAGGGTACCTCCCTTACCCTTGTAGACCTTCCTTGTTGTGAGCTTCTTCTCTTCCTTCTTTCTTCTTTTTCCCATCTTCTTAGATTTTCGATCTTCTTTAGCTCACCTTCTCTAGGGCATTTAGTGTGATAATGCCCTAGTTCTCCACATGTGAAGCATCGAATCTTCTTCCTTTTAGCTTGAGCTTCACCAATTCTACAACCCACATTAGCTTTAAAGGAATTTACAATGGGTTTAGGGTGTACCTCCTTTTTCTTACCTAGTGGGCACTTATCCTTGTAGTGCCCCTTTTCATTGCACCCAAAGCATACAATGTGGTCTTTAGTCCTTGCTTTGGTGGAGGTTGAGGCTTGGTTGACTTCCTCTTGATCATGTGTAGGTGAGGGTCTCTCCTCCCCCTCAATCCTTGAGGTGGTTACCTCCTCCTCTTTTCTAGATGAGGTGGATGACTTCTCACTTTCTTCTTTACTTGAGGATATGGACACTTCTTCCTCCTCTTGAGCTATTGAGCTCACTTCCTCGGGTTCATCTACTCCTTGAGTTTGTGTAGGGTTCTTGTGATATTCCACCAACTTGGTCCATAATTCGTGTGCATTTTTATAATTCCCTACAATACTTAAAACATTGTTAGGCAAAACATCAATTAATACATCTATTACCTTCTTGTTTGCCCTAGAGTAGTCTTGTTGCTCTTGAGTCCAATATCTAGGACGAAGCTTCTTTCCATGCTTGTCCTTTGGAACTTCGAAGGGCTCTTCTAGCATGACCATGCACTCCCACTCCATACTAAGCCAATTCTTCATCCTCGCCCGCCAATAGTCGAAATCATCATTGTCGTAGGGCGGTGGGGTGTAGATGTTGTCCCCCAACTTATCTTCCATTGTTTCCTCTCCTCTAGCGTGTGCTCCCTCGGTGGTTAGTCCGATCAAGAGCAGTCCTTGCTCTGATACCAACTGATAGATCGTTGCCGTCCGCTAGAGGGGGGGTGAATAGCGATTTTTCGAACCCCTTCTTCCTACAAGATTGTTAGCGCAGCGAAAATACAAATAAAACAATAAATACAATGCTAACAAACCGTATTTAGTTGGTATCCACCCCGGCCGGGTGACTAATCCAACAATCCTTCGGTGGATCAACCCCCGGATAACCTCCGGCTAGATCTGTCGCTCCTTGTGGGTGGAGAAACCTCGCCACAACACTTTGGATGCTCTCTGATCATAATAGACTACTAACACGCTTTACCCAAGCGAGTTTCGTCAAGAAACTCTGCCACCACGAAGTCTTCTTTAAATAGGACTCAGGGCTGATTTCTCGTTACCAGTCGACTGCCCCCAGGGCAGTCGACTGGTGCCAGCCAAATTCGACCGTTGACACCCCCAACGTTCGAATTTGCCAGCTCACCAACCACCTACCAGTCGACTGCTCCCAGGGCAGTCGACTGGTCCCTAGCTGAATCCCTTCTCGAGTACATTCACACAACACTCGACCCTCACGACTCGACTGACTCCTCCTCCGCAACCTCGATTGTTGCATTCGCGCCCTCTTCATCTTTGGCTCCTGTCCCTCGGATGCACGCAAGCCTCCAGCTTGCCTCCATGCCATCCTTCACGCATGCCTCGAAGTCCGAGCCCATCAGCTCATCGTCCCTGCTCTCCAAGGTCCCTCGGATGCGCACGCAAGCCTCCAGCTTGCCTCCATGCCATCCTTCACCGTACCGAGGTCGTCCAGCCAAGTCCATATATGTACTTGTACAACCTGCACACTCAACATACGCATATAAGTACACAAGGGAAAACCTAACTTAAACCCTTTGCCCAAACATCAAAACCCATGGTCACTCCGGACCATCTTAGGGTCGATTGCTCCAACATCAATGTAGCACGCATGGTTGCCTTATGGGTATGTTGTGAGATGCTTGAATCATTTTTCTTAATTTATTATTAAATATAAGATTTAATTGAAACTTGTGTTAGATTCAAATCAACAATAGTAAAGTGAATTTGATTTTCAGTAATTGACTTCCCGGTCTTGGCGAGGCACAAGGCCTTCTTTGGCCGTAGCCTTATTGGATCATCAACCCTTTCCTTGACAAAGCCTTTTATAGAAAATTCATCTTCAAGTTACTTCTTGAAAGATTTTGGTCTAACTAGTTTAGATTTTGGATCGGTAGCTTCGGCTAGTTCCACCAAAAAGGCTTACCTAACGTACTATCATCTCACCTCTATCTAATACTAGGTTGTCCAAGTTTCAGCTAGTCTTTTTCCTATAACCGTTCTAAATCATGCGTAAATTTAAATATGAATGACATGACATATATTAAAGAAATAGCAGATGCATGACATAGCAGTAATGCATGATTCAAACAAGTCAGAATATTTAATTAAGTTTCTAAAGATGTATCAAATTCTCGATTTGATACATGTCGTATAAACCCACGAATATGTCAACCCACTTTGACATATTAATTTTATTAAATTAATTGTTGCGATTTGGGTAAGATTTTATTTAGTTCGAGTTTAAGTTATTTAAAAATTAATTGGAATTGAATTAATTAAGAATTAATTGAGTTAATTAAGGATTAATTGAAGTTGAATTAAATTAATTAAGAATTAAAATAAAAATTAATTAAGGTTTAAAAATTAATTAAAATCTAATTAACGTTTTTAAGATTAAAGTTTAAGTTACTTAGAGTTTTTTTTAAATAAAGTTAATTTAATTAGGGGTTAAGTGTATTAATTTAAATTAATTTGAATTAAGGATTAATTGAATTAATTAAGAATTAATTTGAATAAGGATTAATTGAATTGATTTGAATTAATTTGAAATAATTAAGAATTAATTTGAATTAGAATTAGAATTAATTAAGGATTAATTGAATTAATTACGAATTAATTTAAACCGCACTAAACCGGCCCCCAACCGACCCCATACAATAGAGGTTACTCAACGCAACCAGCAATCCTGCAATCCAAATGCGAACCTGTCCGGGTATACTAAATAAAGGAATAGCATTTATACTCCTTCATTCACGACTGTTGGGTCAGCTTCTTTCTTCTTCTCGAGCTAAAGGACGTTGAGCGAGTGGTTGGCTACAGCCACGAAGCGAGTCTGTATCATGGTTGTCTACATAGATTCGAAGGGTAAATCTATCTAACATTACCACACATCTGTAGAGAACATATACAGAACTCAAATCAATATAAAGATCAAATCAAAACCATTAGAGCCTACTTTCTAGCTTAATGTAGACCAATTAACGAAATCAGATCCCCTGTCAAGTAGGTTTTTTAAATAATTAAGGTTGAAATGATTAATGATCATTCCCAAATACTCGCATAAAAGTGGTACATTATAAATCAAGAAATCAATAGGTGAGACTGTATGAACATAAATTTTGATTAGCTCAAAGATCAAGCAACGAAAGTATCAAAGGATGATATCAAAAGAACAAGAATAAGATAAAACAACCTACTCAGAAATAAAATAAGTCATGCATTTAAGTTCAATAAACTATAGATACAAATAAGAACTGTTCGCCTTACATATAGAACGTATCCAAGTAAACCTCACATCCAGGTGCTCGTATCACTCAGAGTCTAGTATCAAGGACAATGTTTTGCTATTTATATAAGTAAATAAATTAACTAAACTAACTACTAAACATAATTATATGCTAATCGTAATTCAACATCTGTTCCACATGTGGCACACGGTAAGGACACAAGGTCAAAGGACTAAGTCAAATACTAATCCACAATAATATCAACTCTAAGATCCAACATCCCAAAATGGAAAACCACTAGGTAAACAAATCCATAACCTAACTCAAGTCGAGAAACTTCCAAGATGTAGCTCATGGTGAGAGCTTGCACATCCAAGGCAATCAAGCCACCTACATACATAAAGTGCACACACAAAACCTGATGCACATCAAGGAGCTGGTTATGATGCACATCAAACAAACTATCATTTATCACTTCTAGAAGGTCCAATTACAAGACTTTGGACAATATGTTTCAATGAAGCACTAACCGGACTAATAGAAGAATAATTTTTTTATTATGAAAAAGAAGAGATCAAGTTAAATCCAAGTACTGATCAAGTGCTCATCCATGTGATTGGACTTATCCATGGATAACTTATCTTGCATGAGTACACATACAATTGATGAGGACTAGTTTGATTTGAGTTGCTAAACTAGTTAATAGCAAGCAAGAGTACTTGTTTGATTTGAATTGCAAAACTATTTAATTGCATGCATGTATGAATGTAATTATGAATGCAAGACAAAGTTTGTAATCTTCATTACTTCCTCCCACTATATAAGGGAGGGAGCATGATAATGAAAAGATCAACTTTTTGGGTGAAGCTCTTGTTTGTGTGATATCATAGTTCTTGAAAGAACTTCTGAACTTATTGAGTTTGTCTCGTGGCGTTCAAACCTTCGAAACTTATCACCCTTGCGGTGTGGCGTTTCTTTCTCCGTAGTCTTTGGTCCGTTCCATCTCTTTGGTTACGGGTCAAGGCTCAAACTCTTGTCTTCTTGTTCTTGGGTTCTTTTCCATCGATTGTTCTTGGGTTCCATCATGATTGTTGGTGGGATTCGTATCATCTAGTATCATAGCCAAGGTTCTAAGTAAGGCAAGTTTTAAATCTATCTTTCTTTCCTTGTTGCTCTAGCGTTGTGAAAAAAAAAAGAGAAAAAGTGCAACAAAAAAAGGGGCATAGTGAAAAAAAGAGATCGCAGCAAAAAAAAAAGCACCGGGAAAAAAAACTTAGTAAAAAAAATATAGAAAAGTTGCAAATTCAAGTCAAAGTTTCTAAAGTTGCTTCAACAATTCATTTCTTTTTTTTTCTCCTCTTACTCTTAATCTTCTACTCTTTTCCTCATAAATTTTGGCAAGAGAAGTTGCATGTTCAAGTCAAAATTTCAAAAAAAAAAAAAAAAGTAACCTCAACGACTTATTTCTTATTTTTCCTCTCAATCTTATACTCTTTCATTTTCTTATAAATTTCTGCCAGCATAAGTTTCTGTGGTTTCTTTCGATTTGTCACGTGATATTCTGATTTGTTCTAAAGTTTGATTAAGACCTAAATAGATGTCATCAAGTGAAAGCCTAACCTTGAGAAAAGTGTGAGTGCCCTATTTTTGAGAGAAAAATAAGTGAGGGAGTGCTTGTGAGGCTTTTTTTTTGCAAAATGTCTAATATCCATGATGATGGTACAAATGAGGACGGTAGGCCACTTCCAAATCTTCAAATACAAGCATTGATGGGAGAGATGCGAAGGATGATGAGAGCTGAATTAGAATCTAACCATGAGAGACTGGATCGAGTGGAAGAGGGTACATCAGGAAGACATCCTCAAGACCATTCTACCGTGCCACAACAAAGACATGCTCAAAGGGTTGATATAGAAGAAGAAGAGGTGGTGGAAGATTTTTATGAGTGCACTGTGAACCGAGGTTGGATGGGATATAGAAGAGACAGGAATGGGTATCGAGAAGATAGGTTTGATGGAAATCGAAGGGCTAATGACTTGGGTGTTATAAAACTGAAGATTCCATCTTTCCAAAGTAAAAATGATTCTGAAGTTTATTTGGAGTGGGAAACTAAGATGAAAATGGTGTTTGATTGTCATGATTTTTCAGAACTTAAGAAGGTAAAGTTTGTTACTATTGAATTCATCGACTATGCTATTATTTGGTGGGATCAAGTAGTGATGAATCGAAGAAGGAATAGAGAGCAACTTGTGCCCACCTGGGAGGAGATGAAGATGCTCATGAGAAGGAGATTTGTACCGAGCCATTATTATAGGAGCTCATATCAGCGGCTGTAGAGGTTGTCTCAAGGCTCCAAAAGTGTGGATGAATATTTTAAGGAGATGAAGTTGTCCATGATTCGGGCTAATGTAGAAGAAGATCAGGAAGCTACCATGACTAGGTTCTTGCATGGATTAAATCCTAAAATTGCTGATATTGTTGAATTGCAGCATTATGTTGAGTTGTCTGACATGGTCCACCAAGCTCAAAATATGGAGGAATAACTCAAGAGGAAAGGATTGTCTAGGAGGGGACAACTAATGGCTACCAATAACACATGGTGAGGAGCTCCAAGAAGGGAGGTACAACTTCAAAATAAGCCAAAGTTTGAACTCTTCAAGAAGCCCAAACAAACAACATCTACTACTCAAGGTACTAGCGAATCCATTTCTTTCAAATCTCGTGATATTAAATGTTTTAAATGTCAAGGGCGTGGTCACATAGCCAGCCAATGTGTGAACAAATGGGTGATGGTGATAAACACCCAAGGCAAACTTGAGTCAGAAGATGAGGATGAAGTAGATGAAGTGCCCCAAATAGAGGATAGTGATGATGAGCAACATGCTGTTGTTGGAGACTTATCGGTGGCCCGACGAGTTCTCAATATGCAAGCTAAGGTGGAAGAAGATAATCAAAGGGAGAACTTGTTTCATACTCATTGTTTTGTGAATAAGAAGGTTTACAGCGTTATTATTGATGGTCGGAGTTGCACCAACGTGGCAAGTACAAATTTGGTGGAGAAATTATCACTCCCAACTCAGAAACATCCACGTCCTTATAGACTTCAATGGTTGAATGATTGTGGGGAAGTCAAGGTGACAAAGCTAGTCTTGGTAGCAATTTTGATTGGCAAATACGAAGATGAGTTGTTGTTTGATGTGGTTCCCATGCATGCATGTCATCTTTTGTTGGGAAGACCTTGGCAATTTGATCGAAAGGTAACACATGATGGGCTGACGAATAGGTATTCCTTTACTCTTGAGGGGCATCCTATTACTCTTATACCTTTGACTCCAAGACAAGTTAGGGAGGATTAATTGAAATTACAAAGAATGAATGAAAAAAAGAGAGAAAAAGAAATTGAGAGAAAAAAGTCAAAAAAATATGAAAAGAAAGAAAACAACATTGAGAAAAGTGAGTATGAAGAGAAAAAAATAGAGAAAAGAGTTCCACATGGCATGCCTCCTAGTAGAGGAATTGAACATCAAATTGACTTTATACCGGGTGCTTCCATCCTAAATCGACCTGCCTATAGAAGCAATCCAGAGGAAACAAAGGAACTTCAAAAATAAGTTAATGAATTGCTGGAGAAGGGGTATATTCAAGAAAGCATGGGCCCTTGTGCAGTTCCTGTATTACTAGTTCCTAAGAAGGATGGGACTTCGAGGATGTGTGTGGATTGTCGAGCCATCAACAACATAACGGTAAAGTATCACCACCCAATTCCTAGGCTTAATGATATGCTTGATGAATTTCATGGTTCTTGTATATTCTCAAAGATTGATCTTAGGAGTGGATACCATCAGATTAGGATGAAGGAAAGTGATAAATGGAAGACTGATTTTAAGACAAAACATGGCCTATATGAATGGTTAGTAATGTCATTTGGGCTAACCAATGCTTCAAGCACTTTTATGTGTTTGATGAACCATGTTTTGTGTGCTTTCTTAGGAAGATTTGTAGTTGTGTATTTTGATGATATTTTGATTTATAACAGAAGCTTAGAAGAGCATGTCACACATCTAAGGTCAGTTTTGAGTGTGTTGAAAGAAGAGAAGCTTTTTGCTAACATTAACAAATGCACCTTTTGTACGAATAGAGTTGTGTTTCTTGGTTGTGTTGTTAGTGCTAATGGTGTTGAGATGGATGAAGAAAAGGTGAAAAGCAATCCAAGAGTGGCTAACACCGACAACAATCGGCCAAGTGAGGAGTTTCCATGGTTTGTCCAGCTTCTATAGACGGTTTGTTCATGATTTTAGAAATATTGTAGCTCCACATACTAAAGTCATCAAGAAAAATGAGTCATTCAAGTGGGGAGAGGAGCAAGAAAGGGCATTTAACACTTTGAAAGAAAAGCTAAGTTCTGCTCCTTTACTAATCTTACCAGATTTTTCTAAAACCTTTGAAATCGAATGTGATGCTTCTGGTGTTGGAATAGGTGTTGTGCTTATGCAAGAAATGAGGCCCATTGCTTACTTCAGTGAGAAGTTGAGTGGAGCCACTCTCAACTATCCCACTTATGACAAGGAGATGTACGCGTTGGTGAGAGCATTGGAGGCATAGCAGCATTACCTATGGCCGAAAGAATTCGTGATTCACACAAATCATCAATCTCTAAAGCATTTGATGTAACGACCCGCCTTCTGGTACTAAGCTTTAAGGCGGATCGCTACTACTAACTAACTGATTGACTGACTAATTACTGATTTCTAATAATGCTAAACTAACCAGGAGAATTTTAAAAATTCTTATTTTACTATTTACTGAACTAACAATTCATAAACATGTTGAGAGTACTAACTAGCCCAAATAAAGCAAAACTTTTATTTTATTACCTTGGCAAGATTCGATCCCCCAACCTCTGAGTTGCATGGCTAAAGCACTAACCAGCTGCTCTACACCAATTTTGTTTTACACAGTACCAGTCGACTGCTATAATGCCAGTCGACTGGTCGGGCCACAGAATGTTTCTGTGCCCGATACCAGTCGACTGATATTTTCCCAGTTGACTGGTAATTCTGAAATCCCAGTTTTCAAATTTCGAGATTTTTCCAAACTTGAGCCACAATGTACCAAAATCATATCTAACAAGCAGAATGACATAAATAAAGTTCCACGACTATTCTAAGACATTTATTACATGTTTTTGGAGGGTTTCTAGCATGTATAGCAACTTAGAAATCATAAAAACGACATATAGAAGCATAAACATGAATGTGCCAAGTTCGTATCAACTTCTTATTGAAACTATTCATTTCTCATATCTAAAAGCATCCTTAGCTACTACATGTCATTCTAAATGGTGCATATATCTTGGAACAAGCATATCCTATGTATTTAGCATGTAAATCAAAAGTATCAAGTTCTTATCTCTAAAGCTTAAGCATGGATCTAAATTACCATATTACAAGTAAATGACTCATGACATTCAAGCATTCACAAAACCAAGATTAAGTCAGGTAAGTAAACTACTTCAAGCATACTAGGCACCACGAATACAAGTCTAATTAAATTCATACATGGTTCAAATAATTTATTGCGGAATAACTAAAGGAGCATAATAAAGACTTTCTATGCTTTGCAAGTTCCGAAGACTTTTATTCCAACTCTACCACCACACACACTTTGCATCAAGCCCGCCGCCTCCGCTACTAGTGCTTTCCTTTACCTGTATCTGCAGTATAAGGAAATGCAAACTAATAAGCATAAAGCTTAGTAAGTACCATCTAGCCTCACAAAACTATGAAAACTCGAATTATGCCTTTGTAAAGCATGCTATGCACATACATGCTCATATCCATAAGTAATCATGCTAGGCTCACGCTAAAATACATATCATAGAATGTCATGGCATATAACTGAGACATGGCACATACTGAACTAAAACTGAAAAGTAAGCTATAGCATGACATACATATCTGAACTGGAACTGAAACTAACATAAAACTAATTATTAAATTCACCACATGCTAATATGAATTTCTGAAAACTAAATACATATAGTAGGTGAAAATAATAATCAACTGCTGTGGGTCCGGCAATGTACCAATTGTGCGCGCATCCCTAATAAACCCGAGGTAGCAAATCCCGAATCCATTAGGGTTCTACTAGGTTATCTAAACCTAGGGGCAACTAGGAGCCCATCCCATACTAGGTTATCTAAACCTAGAGGCAACTTGGAGCCTATCCCTGGACCGAAGTCCGGTACAATGCCAACTGAAAATAAAATAGTTCTTTTATACTTTTCTTTTTCTCTTCTGATTCTTGCTTTTACTAGGTTATCTAAACCTAGGGGCAACTAGGAGCCCATCCCACTGGACCTTGGTCCCAATCATAACTGAAGCAAGAATTTCTATTCTTTAATGCTTTCTATAGCATTAGCTGACTAACAATTTAACAAACACCTTGCGACTTAACCTTTTCTTTTCTTTTAAAGTCGCTCCCTGGGCACTCGAACGTGCTCCTTAACTCGAAACTGAAGGGTAAGTGCACTCAAGCCCATCCAGGGATACCTTTAGACTCTAAAACTAATCCGAAGGGTTAATACAACGTGCTTGTTCATAATCCATGATTTCTAATCATAGGACATACATATAAGGAAATAAAACAA
>JAGFNQ010006008.1:131403-161486 GCA_024364735.1 Boesenbergia rotunda
CATCTATAAGATCGTCTGTAGGCCTAACTCTTGCCTCTCACCACCTCGTACCAGCAGATAGGAGATCTACACCTCCGCCCATATAAAGCCTCATAGGGTGCCATGCCGATAGTGGCCTGATAACTATTGTTGTAAGCGAATTCCGCTAAGCACAAGTATCTGCACCAACTGCCTTTGAAATCTAAAGCACAAGCTCTGAGCATATCTTCTAGTACTTGATTAACTCTCTCTGTCTGACCATCTGTCTGAGGATGGAAAGCTGTGCTAAACTTCAGTTTGGTGCCTAGAGCTGTCTGTACGCACTCCCAGAAGTGTGAAGTGAACCTACCGTCCCTATCTGAAATGATAGTCCTAGGGACTCCATGTAGTCTGACGATCTCCTTGAGGTATAACTGACCTAGTTGTTCCATGGAATAGGAGATCCTGATAGCTAGGAAGTGGGCAGACTTAGTCAATCTGTCTACTATTACCCAGATTGCATCATATCCATACGTTGTTCTGGGTAGTCCCACTATAAAATCCATGGAAATATCTTCCCATTTCCATTTTGGAATCTGAATAGGCTGCAGAACTCCACCTGGTCTCTGATGTTCTGCCTTGACTCATTGGCATGTCAGACAGGTACTGACATATCCGGCGATGTCTCTCTTCATCCTAGGCCACCAAAAACGTCCCCTGAGGTCTTGGTACATTTTGGTGGAACCAGGATGCATCGCATAAGGAGATCTATGTGCGTCCTCTAGGATCTTCCTTCGGAGCTCTTCTTGGTTCAGAACACATAAGCGGTCACCGTAGTACAGTGTCCCATTATCTGATAGGCGAAATTCTCCATTTTCGGCTTCTGTCATCCCCTGCTTGATTTTCTGAAGGTCAGGATCTTGATCCTGTGATGTCTGGATGTCTTCAATCAGGGTGGACACTAATGTCAAAGTGGAGAGCTGCCCAACTAAAATTTCCAGTCCGAACTCTGATAACTCTTTCCGAAGGGGCTGTGACATCGTGGACAAAGCTAGTAGGGTGGCACTAGATTTTCTGCTAAGTGCATCTGCCACCTTATTAGCTTTACCTGGATGGTAGAGGATGTCAATGTCATAATCCTTGACTAGCTCAAGCCACCTGCGTTGTCTCATGTTCAGATCCTTCTGAGTAAAGAAATACTTTAGACTCTGATGATCTGTGAAAATCCTACACTGGGCTCCGTATAAGTAATGCCTCCAAATCTTGAGAGCAAACACTACTGCAGCTAGCTCAAGGTCATGGGTAGGGTAATTCTTCTCATAATCCTTGAGTTGTCTAGAGGCATAGGCAATAACCTTGCCATTCTGCATCAGCACTGCTCCAAGTCCTAATTTAGACGCATCGCTATATATGTCAAAGCTGTCAGTGGTCTCGGGCAGAGTCAAGATGGGAGCAGTAGTCAATCTTCTCTTTAATTCTGTAAAACTGTTCTCGCAATCCTCTGTCCACTGAAACTTCCTATTCTTTCTGGTAAGAGCTGTCAGTGGGGAGGCTATTCTGGAGAAATTCTCCACGAACTTCCTGTAGTAACAGGCTAGACCCAGAAAACTTCTGATCTCACTGGCATTCTTCGGTCTGATCCAGTTACTTACTGCTTCTATTTTGCTGGGGTCTACCATCACCCGTTCCTTGGAGATGATGTGACCTAGAAAAGACACCTGATCGAGCCAGAATTCACATTTTGAGAATTTTGCCTACAGCTGGCCCTGCTGAAGAATCTGCAATACCGTCCTAAGATGCTCAGCATGTTCCTCCTGGGTTCCTGAGTAGATAAGAATGTCATCAATAAAGACGATGACAAACTTATCTAAGTACTCCCTAAATACTCTGTTCATGAGGTCCATAAATATTGTTGGAGCATTTGTGACCCCAAAAGGCATGACTACAAACTCGTAGTGCCCATATCTATTTTTGAAAGCTGTCTTGGGGATATCACCTTCTCTGACTTTGACCTGGTGATAGCCGGATCTCAAATCTATCTTTGAGAAGACTGTGGATCCCTTTAGCTGATCGAACAAATCGTCAATCCTGGGTAGAGGGTACCGGTTCTTAATGGTGACTTGATTCAAAGCTCGGTAATCTATAAACAGGCGCATGGACCCGTCTTTCTTCTTCACGAACAACACTGGAGCTCCCCATGGTGAATGACTAGGGAGGATGAATCCCTTGTCGAGTAACTCTTGTAGTTGCCCCTGAAGTTCCTTCAATTCTGCTGGAGCCATACGGTAAGGTGCTTTTGAGATCGGATTCGTACCCGGAACGAGTTCGATCTCAAATTCAATCTCTCTGTCTGGTGCTAGGCCTGGTAACTCATCAGGGAAAACTGCTGGGTAGTCGCATACCACTCGGACCTCTTCTAGCTTTTGGTCCTTCTCTTGCGTGGTATTGACTACATGTGCTAGAAATCTAGTACATCCAGTATTCAGCAGTTTCTGTGCTTTCATGGCTGAGAGAAATTTCCTTGCCTTCTTCTTCGGTTCTCCGATGTATTCAAACTGCTCTCTTGCCTCTGGTTGGAATACGACTTTCCTTTTTCGGCACTCTATGGAAGCGCCGTATTTGCTCAGGAAGTCCATCCCAAAAATGACATCATAGTCGGTCATATTCAGTATTACCAAATCACAGTAAAGCTCTCTGTCTGAAATGCTGACTGGTATGGCACGGAGCCAGTGCGTAGATGCCATGATGTCTCCAGAGGGCAGAGTAGTCAGGAACTGACCACTAAGTACATCTAGAGGTACTGCTTGTTTTCCGGTGAATGTCCTGGATACATATGAATGGGTTGCCCCAGTATCGAAAAGTACAGATGGATGCAGGTTTAAAATACTAATATGACCTGTAACAACTGTAGAGGCGGTGGCTACATCCTCTCTGGTCAGTGAGAAAACCTGTGCATTTGTAGTAGCCGGTGGAGCCTCTAATCTGCCTTAATTGATCTAAGGACCCTCTAGTGCCGTCTGCATCAGGTGAAGCTGAGCTGGCTTACCTCCATACTGAATAGGCTGTGGGGGAGGTAAGTTGGCCTTGTTAGGGCATTGCTTGGCCATATGCCCTTCCTGACCACAAATGTAGCACCCTCGTGTGCCCAGGCGGCAGACTCCTGAGTGTTGTCTCCCACAGTTGGAACAAGTAGGATACTTGGTTTGCTTATTGGCTGGCTCCCCTTTTGGATTGTTCCACTGCTTTCTTTTGCCTTGATTCTTTCCTTTCCAGTTAGAGTTAGAGCCCTGGGGTTTCTGAGTTCCTGTGCTACCGCCTTGGCCCTTATTCTCTGTCACGACTGCCTTCTGCTATCGCATGCTGTTCAGGTAATGCTCGGTGATCAGAGCACTGCTAACTAGTTCCTCTGAGGTTTGCGGCCTATGGACGCCGCTGGCCACATTCAGTGCTATCTCTGGCCTTAGCATCTTGAGCATTAGCCTGACTCGCTCTCGTTCAATACTGACCAGCTTAGGGCACAGGCGAGCCAGTCTGTTGAATCTCTTCACGGCTTCCTCTACTGATAGGTTGCCTTGCCGAAATTCAGTGAACTCGTCGTAGTGACGGTTTGTGACCCGCATGTGGAAGAATTCTTCAAAGAACTCTTCTTCCAAGTTAGCCCAGGTCATCTGATTGATTGGGTGTTTTATCTTGATACGCTCCCACCACATACTTGCGTCTCCGGCTAGGCAGAAGGAGGCGCACTTTACTTTCTCATGCTCTGGCCAGTCTAGGAGCTCCATGGTACTCTCTAGCGTCTTGAACCAAGCTTGGGCATCCTATGGTTCACTGGTGCCTGAGAAGGTCTCTGGCTTGATCTTCTGCCACTGGATCAGATAAGCTTCCCTTTTTGCCCCTGTTGCTGGGGCTACTGGCATGTCTGGTGGGACCGGCGCCACAGGTGGAACCTCCGTCACTATCGGCGTCTCCCCCTGAGGCTCTGGGGTAACAGTGGGAGTAGCCTGCTGATTAGCGGTTAGAGCAGCAATTACTTGCTGCTGTTCCGCTTGTCTCTGTAGTTGTGCTACTACCTCTGTCAGGTCCGCTGGAGGCACTGAATGGTCTGCCTCCTGCTGAGGCTCAGTAACTGGTGCTCTTCTAACTGAGCGTCCTCTTGCCATTATCTAAAATAGAGGAGGATCATACAATTCATATTTTAATTCTAAGACATGCTATCAGATATAAACTAAGGTATTAAACATGCTTCCGTTAACTGTAAACAAGAACTGGCTAGAAAACAGATAGCATGAATAACATGAAAATACTATAAATCTGAAAGCAAGAAAATATAGTAATGTGAGAGATACTCTTACTTAGAAGCTGCAGGTCTGATGCTGATGTGTGTGGGGAGGAAAGATGGAACTTGCTCTGATACCACTCTGTAACGACACGCCTTCTGATACTAAGCATTAAGGCGGATCGCTACTACTACTAACTGGCTGGCTAATGATTTCTAATAATGCTAAACCAACTGGGAGAATTTCAAAAATTCTTATTTCGCTATTTACTGAACTAACAATTCATAAACATGCTAAAAGTACTAATTTTGCCAAAATAAAGCAAAACTTTTATTTTATTATCTTGGCAGGATTCGATACCCCAACCTGTAAGTTGCTTGGCTAAAGCACTAACCAGCTGCTCTACACCACCTTTGTTTTACACAGTACCAGTCGACTGCTTATATGCCAGTCGACTGGTCGGGCCACAGAATGTTTCTGTGCCCGATACCAGTCGACTGGTATTTTCCCAGTTGACTGGTAATTCTGAAATCCCAGTTTTCAGATTTGCTAGAATTTACCAAACTTGAGCCACAATGTACCAAAATCATTTCTAACAAACATAATGGCATAAATAACGTTCCACGACTATTCTAAGGCATTTATTACATGTTTTTGGAGGGTTTCTAGCATGTATAGCAACTTAGAAATCATAAAACGACATGAAGAAGCATAAACATGAATGTGCCAAGTTCGTATCAACTTCTTATTGAAACTATTCATTTCTCATATCTAAAAGCATCCTTAGCTACTACATGTCATTCTAAATGGTGCATTAATCTTAGAACAAGCATATCTCAAGTATTTAGCATATAAATCAAAAGTATCAAGTTCTTATCTCTAAAGCTTAAGCATGGATCTAAATTACCATATTGCAAGTAGTAACTCATATCATTCAACATTCGCTAAGCAAGTATTAACACAGGTAAATAAACTACTTTAATATACTAGGCACCACAAATAACGAGTCTAATTAAGTTCATACATGGTTCACATAACCTATTGCGGAAAAACTAAAAGAAACATAATAAAGACTATTTCTATGCTTTGCAAGTTCCGAAGACTTTTATTCCAACTCCACCATCACACACACTTTGCATCAAGCCCGCCACCTCCGCTACTAATGCTTTCCTTTACCTGTATCTGCAGTATAAGGAAATGCAAACTAATAAGCATAAAGCTTAGTAAGTACCATCTAGACTCACAAAACCATGAAAACTCGAATTATGCTTTTGTAAAACTTGCTATGCACATACATGCTCATATCCACAAGTAATCATGCTAGGCTCACGCTAAAATACATATCATAGAGTGTCATGGCATATAACTGAGACATGGCACATACTGAACTAAAACTGAAAAGTAAGCTATAGCATGACATACATATCTGAACTGGAACTGAAACTAACTAACATAAAACTAATTATTAAATTCACCACATGCTAATATGAATTTCTGAAAACTAAATACATATAGTAGGTGAAAGTAATACTCAACTGTTGTGGGCTCGGCAATGTACCAACTGTGCGTGCATCCCTAATAAACCCGAGGTAGCAAATCCCGAATCCATTAGGGTTCTACTAGGTTATCTAAACCTAGGGGCAACTAGGAGCCCATCCCATACTAGGTTATCTAAACCTAGAGGCAACTTGGAGCCTATCCCTGGACCGAAGTCCGGTACAATGCCAACTGAAAATAAAATAGTTCTTTTATACTTTTCTTTTTCTCTTCTGATTCTTGCTTTCACTAGGTTATCTAAACCTAGGGGCAACTAGGAGCCCATCCCGTTGGACCTTGGTCCCGATCATAAACTGAAGCAAGAATTTCTATTCTTTAATGCTTTCTATAGCAATAACTGAACTGAACAATTTAACAAACACCTAACGTGCTTCTTGACCCAAAACTGAAGGGTGGCAGAACGTGTTTGTCCATAATTTACGATTTCTAATCGTAGAACATACATATAAGGAAATAAAGCATACGAAAATTCAACCGAAACTACTTATACTGCAGGTGAGGGGTACTTACATCCTGTGCTAGGTTTTCCTTATGAATAAAATCTAAAATTCCCGAGGGAACGTCGAACTACAACGTTCTTCTTGCTTCTTGGCGTTCTCCTCGCGTCTACAAGGGTCCCCGTAGAGAATAGGGCCTCTTGAGACCTTCCCTTGGCTTCCTCTTTGTCTTGGGCGAGAGAGAGGGCGAGAGGAGAGGTTGCGGGCGTGAGGGAGGGCGTTGGCGTCGCTGGGTTGGGAGAAAAATAACCTAAAACTCATAACTCCCTCTTTTATAATTATGGGGGGCGAATTTAACTAATTATACCTTATCTAATGTTTCCCTTAATCTGTTTCAACAAAAGCAAACGAGCCCACTTGGTCTGCCCATTTGCCTCTCATAGTGTAGGTATAGGGATCAAATCCCACTTACGTGATTTTCTGTTTTTATCCCTTTTTGCCACTTTCGTTTACGAAAAAATTCTATAAAAATATCTATAAATTTAGAATAAATTCTAAGATATTTCTAAAATTAGTTTCGAGAATTTTCGGGCATTACATGTATGCCCATGACATGTATAAAATTATGAATAAAAGAATATCTAAAGAGCAATTTCTAAGAAAAGAAATGATGAACGCTATGCTAAAGAGCAATTGCTATGGAAAGAAAAGGAATCATGTATGCTATTTTACTTTATGTATTGGCTTGTACCGGATCTTTAAAAAGGTCCAAGGGATGGGCTCCTAAGCAAGGCCCCGGTTCTGGACTACCGTAGCTGTCCCTAGGCCCAAGGTTGCCTAGTACCCTAGTAGGTCGGGATTAGCTGCCTCACACTCTACGAAGGGGTGCGCGCAAATGATGAATGGGTACAAGCCAGGGATCCCAATGATGATGATATGTTAATGTTCAAGTATTCTATTATATATATTTTTCAAAGAGCATCTTTAATGTTTATGCACATGTTTATGTTTAATGATATTGCACATGCTATGTTTAATGTTTATGAACATGTTTATGTTTAATGATATTGCATATGCTATGTCTAATGTTTATGCACATGATTATGTTTTAAAGATTATGCGAATGTTAGGTGCTTTAAGTACTTACGCATGTCATATGTCCTTAATAACGACACACATATTCATGTTTTAAGTGTTTATGCTTATGTGCTTTAGATGTTTTAAGTATTTATTCATGTTATATGTTTATGTCAAATTATGTAGATTTCTACTTATATGTGATGTACGGATTTTGTGAGTAAACAAGGAGCTTACTAAGCATTTTATGCTTATAGTCTACCTTCTTATGTTGCAGATCAAACTAAAGGGGAAGCAGCAGGAGGGCATGTGTGTGTGGCAGTGACTTGGCAGAACGATCCTACTGTTGTCTTTACTCTTACTTATGGACTTATTTCTCATGGACTTAATGTTGCTACTTATAAACTGCTTGTGTTAGTTCTTATGTTTACGCTTACTACTTGTTGGAGTTGAAGTTCTTTATGATATACATGCTTAATGTAGAACTATATACTCTCTTGTTAAATATGATATGCTATGATTCACATGCATAAAGTAGTTTAGTTAGAAAGAAATTTATCCAATTGCATATGTTCATGATTTAGTATTATTTCAGCTGCTATATTTAGCTACATATGCAATAATGTACAAAAAAAAAGGTAACGCGTCGCTCATGTAAGGGGCGGGCGTTACAAGTTCTTTGTAGTAATCCCGAGCTAGCCAAACCAACATGGGTCGATCCCCTTCACTATCATCTGATTCCGAGTTTGCGTCAGACTCGGGTGCTAGTTGAGGCTTCTTTTTGGGAGCTTTTCCTTGAGATTTTCCTGCAACAAAAGCTATACCTTTCTCGATCAAGGTAGTGTTAGTCTATTCGTGCAATTCTAATTTAGAAAACAGCTCATCTAGCTTAATTTCAGATAAATTCCTTGAAACTTTGTAGGCATCCACCATAGACGCCCACAGTGAGTTTCTAGGAAATGAACTTAAAGTATACCTTATCAGGTCACGGTTTTCAACCTTGTGACCTATCGTGTGCAGTCCGTTCATCAGCTCCTGGATTCTGGCATGGAGTTGGGTTGCAGTCTCGCCGTCGTGCATCTTGATTGTGTAGAGTCTGTTAAGCAATTGATCTCTTTTGCTGATCCTTATGTCGGAAGTACCTTCGTGCAGCTCGATCAGCTTGTTCCTAAGCTCCTTCGCGCTGTTAAAGGGTCCTACTGATAGATACCATTTTTGTTGATTATTTTAATTGTTAAAATCCATGTTTGACCCATGTTTTACTTGCTTAATTGTAATTTTTCCCTAGGTTTTAGGATTTCCTCCTATTTTGGACTTAATTGCAAATTTGCACATTTTTGGATTATTTGGCCACTAATTTTCTGATATATTTTTGTAGGCATAAAAGGATCCTGGATCTAGGGCATATTTGGTCAAACTTGAGTCGGAAGTGACCCGGATCGAATTATCAAGATTATGATTTAATCTGGGCCGTCCGATTCAAGAGCGGCTAGATCTGAGCCATCCGGGATGACCCGAAGCAATCCGAGCTAGGGCAAGGGTTGATCAAGCACCCTGATCAAGATCTGAAGATTTCATCCCAATCAGAGCTAAATCAACCGTTGGATCAAGCTTGGAGAGCTCTAGATCATCCATTCAAAGATTAGCTTGATCTGGACCATCCGTTGCAAATCTGGAGGATCCGAGCTACTACAAGGCAGATCCTGACCCCAGATCATCATCATCAAAGTTTGGCTCAAATCAGACCAAGATCAGCCGTTGGATTGAAGTGGATCAATCTGGACCGTCCGTGCTTAATTACTTAAGGAAAAAAATCGCGCAGCTTACCCTTCGTCGCGTCTTCGCCGCACAGTCCAGTTCTTCGTTGTTCTTCCTTCTTCTTAGTTTTTTTCTTCAATCCGAGGCGCGACCACTCGATTTCCTTGCTGAATTCATGTGCTAGGTCATTGGGGAGGCCATCAGTGGAGTTTCTGGATCGGAATTGCCCAAGAACAGAGTTTGTGAGAGGTTTCCGTAGCTTTGTCCATTTGTTACCTTCGGATCGGCTGTGCTCTATTACCTTCCACCTGAGCTATCCAGAGGGGTTCCCTGAGTAGCTTGGATCATCATCCACTCACCAATTCACGCAGACGCAGCTGCAATGAAGATTTTCGAATGGAAAATTCAGAAATGGGCAATCTGAGCTGTATTCAATCGCAGATGAAGTTTTCGCCATGATTTGCTGAGCTTGCGGGTCCGAGGCTCTCCCTTGCTTGACGACCAAGGAGTACATGAGATCTGGAAGAATCGAGGAGTAGCTTAGATAGTTAATTTTCAGTGTTTGTAGCTTAAATTCCATTTCTGCACTTGTTCTGTTTTTGCATTTTCATTCCAGCAGCTTAATTCGAAGTTTCTGAATTGTTTAGCTTAATTAGGTTTTAAATCTTCAAGTTAGTTAGTTTACGAGCTTGTTTAGATGACAATTAGATTTAATTTCAGCTAGTTTGCAGTTTAAATTGTTGCGTGCCAATTTAGCTAGCGTGCCAAGTAATTTCTGAATTTTTCAATGTGTTTCTATTGTAGTTTGTTTTAATTTTTCAGTCTAGTTAGTTAAGACACTTGTTAGTGAGTAGTTATACTTCATCTCAGTTTGTTTCCGGCTTAAATTTCTGAGTATAAACTCCATTGCTTGCGTGCCAAATGTATATTGCGTGCCATTCCAGCTCTGAACTTCTTGCAGATTTCTGAATTGTATCAGAGCTGTTTGTTTGCCAAATTGTCTCTGCGTTTTCATTGTGTTAATTCCTGCCTTCGAGTCCAATATATGCTTGCTTAGTTAACATAGAGTTTGATTTCGATTTCCTGCAAATGTAGTCCATCTTTTCAGTTTAGCTAGCATCACATTTCTGAAATTCTGTCTCATTACTGCATTTTCTTTCATTTCTGCATTCTTTCTTTGGTTCGGTGTGTGTCTAAAGTGAGCTGATTGTGTCTGGTTTGCTCATTCATTCCTGCCCAGTTCTTAATTGCTAGTTTGCTCTTCAATTTGCATCCAGTCAGCCTTATTTCTGAACTGCTAGAAGTATGTTTTAGGCACAAAAACTCAGTTTTGGCACAAGAATTGCCCCTTGCGTGCCAAGCTATTTGGGTGATGTTTTGCATCAAGTTTTGACTTATCTTTTGGTGTAGAATAGTTTTAAAATCAATTGATATCACCCCTTTAGTATTTCTGAATTTTCTTGGCAGTGATTGGCTACCAAAACTTGTAGCTAAATTGAATTGAAGTTGGTACTTGTTCAAATTCTTAATTCCGCATGCATTGATTTGTTGCAAGCTTGTTTGTTTCCGAAAACTCCTATCACTGCCTTTACTTCATTGCATAGCAGTTCTTTGTTTGTTGAAATTAGAAATCAGTTCCTAAAAATTTGGTGAGTGCTTGATTAGGTTTTCATTGGTTGAATTAGCACTTGCCATCAATTGTTTGGTTATTAGTTGAGTTTAATTCTTTCCATCACATCTCCACTTTTATTTAAAACCAAACCCAAATCTTTATTCGAAACCCAAAACATAAACGACACCTAAATACAAGCGCGAATCAATCAAACCTCAACTAGCCCCGAGAAAAATACTACCTGTGGCCCCTATATTACATTTTCATACTTTTGATTGTAAAAGGGTTTCCAGCATTCATTTATATTTAAATCTGATGAGCCCACACTTTCGTGACAATTTAATCTAGTATATTTGGGCTTAGCAAATTTTTGGCGCCGTTGCCGGGGAAGCAAGTAGTTGATTTGTTTGATTTTTGCTTGTATGTTTCTTTAGACATATCATTGGGTTCTGGTTTATTTTCCTTTATCCTTCATATACGGTTGCTGCCATTTTTCTTGTTTGTTTTGTGATAGGGCTGTAAGATCAAAATGTGGTCACCAGAGTTCTGGACAGAGATAAAAGAGGCATTGGTGGAGTTGAAGTGTAGGGTTAAGGAGTTGGACTACCAACAAAAATGTAAAGCTCAGTCATCTACTTACCAGAAGCCGATTCAGCCTACATTTCAGCCACCTCAGCCACAATTTCAGCCTCTCCAGAAATTCCAGCAGCCAAATCAAGATTTCCAGTAGCCCTATTCTAATTTTCAGCAACCAAACTTTCAGTTTCGGCCACATTTACAGCAATTCCAGCAACCACAACAATTTCAGCCGGATTTTCAGCCAATTCAACCAAATTTCCAGAATTTTCAAAATGGGTAGCCACAATTCCAGAATTTTCAGCCCAACTTTTAGCAATTTCAGCCCAATTTTCAACCACCTTATCAACAAGATCAAGCACCTTTTCAAGGAATTCAGCAAGGGTACCAAGATAATTTGAATTTCCAGCAACCATTTCAATTTCCACAGCAATTTCACCCTTGCAACCAGAATTTTCAGCCCACTCAATTTCAGTGTTCACCACCACAATTTCAACCTCAGATCCAAGATTTTCAGGGCTACAGTTTTCAGCCATCTCCACCAACTTGTGAACCAAATATTCATCAATTTAATCAGTCATTTCATCCATTTGAGCAGCCCCAACAGTTTCCATTTCAGCATGCACAGCCTCCTCCTGGACTTCAGCAGCCCTATTTTCCATTTCAAGACCAACAGGGGTTCCACACTAACCAAGGAGGCTTTGATGATCCTGATTGGGATGAGGCTCTACACCAAAGGATAATGGAGATGTGTCAACAAATCCAACAACAACAGCAAAATTTTCAACAACAACAAGAGCAAATTAATCAACAACAACTACAACGCCTTGCAAAATTAGTTGATCAAGTGAAACAAAGGCAAGCCCAAGGATCAGAACAATTAGCTTCTCAAGTTGCTTGTAATTCTGAGAGCCCCGGAGTTGATTTTATATCAGTTCAAGGTGACCCTAACGCATGGCCAAGTCCTTCTTCAAGTGATCTTAAAATTTTGGAAGAAGAAGAAGAAGAAGTAATCATCAAATATTGGGCACCTACAGCATGCATCCCTCCGGAGATTCCTACTCAAAATTCATTTTCAAATTTTTCAGCTCCAGAAGAAGAAACTGAAGCTTCACAGGACCATTCTAGACTTTTATTTTGTGATGATAGTGATATTGATGGCCCTAATTTTTCTAATATTGTTGTTGCAGATACTACAGAGGAAACTTGCATAGGAGATGATTCCACAGGTGTAGGGGATTGCACTAAGCCCCAGGGACCACCACAGTTGACTGGTACATTAGAAGATTCAGAGAATGAACCAGAAAGTGTAGGGACTTGCATGGTGGAAGCAAGCACCCAAGGATCACCTAGTTTAGTTGAGTGTCCACCAGAGTCTGAGGCTGAAGAGGAGCATGTACTTGACCAGGAGGAGGCCATGGATACATCTACTCTTGTAGAACCTCCAGGTATTCTCCAGCACGCTCAGGTAAGTATTTCTCCTCTTTGTTCAGAAAAATTTAACGAGGTACCTAGTGCTGACTTTATTGATTCTGATGAATTTATTGATATACCTTGTGTAGAGATTGTTTGTGAAAATTCAATAGAGGTACTTAATATTGATTTCATTGGTCATAATGCATTACTTGATTCATCTCTTGTAAGAGGCACCCATAATTGATGTTGTTTGTTATGATGAATATCTTGATACATCTTTTGTGGATATGGATAGTGAAAAATTTTTAGAAGTGCCTGAAATGGATATTATTTATTTCGATGAATCTCTTGCTATATCTTATGCTGAGGTTGAATGTGAGAAACTTATGGAAATATCTGAGATTGATTTGAGTGGCTGTCACACATTGCTTGATACACCCTTGATGGAATATAATTGTGAAATTTCTATTGATGAGCCAGAAATTGATTTCTTTATTTATGATGAGTCTCTGGATGCAAATTTTGTAGGAAATAATTTTGAAAATTTCATTGAGGTACCAGAATTTGATTTAATTGGACATGATGCAGTTTTGGATACATTTCATGCAGAGACTGAATTTATATCATTTCTTTCTGACCCTGAACACTTGAGAGAGGTATTACATTGTTTTGCAGGGTCCAGAAGACTTCAGGAGTGGGTACTCCAACTGAACAGACTTCAACCTCCTGGAAGGACTTCTGAAAGACATCAAGAAGGTGGAGAAGATCTTACTTTAATCCATAGCCCTCCATTCCTTCAATGGATTCTGAACCTAAATCGCCTGCGGCCACCAGAGCAATTTTTTATGAAGTTCAAGTGTGGGGGAGTCCTAGTTCTCCCAGCCACCTATGTTCCTCCACTACCACGGTGGAGGCTACTTCTGGATAGACTCCGCCCACCAGAATAAAGGGGAGTTTGATTCTTTTTGTATTTTCTTTTATTGCATATTTCATTTTTATGCTTTTTAGAAGTAGAATTTTCTTTTAAATTGAGTCATTGTCAATAAAAGCATGTTAGTTCTCTTGGAAGTTTGTTTCTTACATGAGTAGAAATAAATGTATCCCTCTAGGTTATTCCATAGCATTTTAGAGTCTTTTGGAAAATAAATTAAATTTGGTTGTTAAAACTTAGGGTTTGAGCTAATGGATGAAATCTTGGATACTTGAGTACTACTTGCTTTAGATTCTTAATTGAGGACTTGGGATGAATTATTTTGACCTAGTGAGAATTAGCCTTACTTTTGTGATACACATATGTCATTGTGCTCTAGAACTTGCTTAGGTTCTTTCAAAATCATATTTCGATGATTGGATCACATCTATAGAGACTAATCATTTTGTTTCTTTTCCATATCAAATTTTGGCAAAAATCATGTTCATTCCATTTTTCTTCACTTATTTCTTACTCTTACCCTCACTTTTCTATGGACTTGTAGTTTGAGATGTTTCTTAATGTTATTTTGCCCGAGACGGACAAAGATGTAAGTATGGGGGAGTGACTAGCTTTTTGGAAAGATTTGGTATCAAGGAGGCAACTCAATTCGAAGAAAAAAAAAATCTGTGCCATTTAGAAGGGGAACAAAAGAAAAAGAAAGTTGTGCCAAAGTTCACCCTGCTAGAAGATGAATTGCATGCTTAACAACTCAATTTGGAGCTCCTGGAATTGAACAAACTGATCTGAATTGAAAGCATTGCAAGAATGGCTGAAAAGAGATGAAATCTGCAATGAGGAGAACCATGGCAACAAATGAAGAAAACTTGTGCCAAAAAGAAAAAAAATTCTGTGAATCTACAATTTTGGGCAGAAATGTTGGGATTGAACTGATCAGGGATTGAATTGACTTCAGCTGTTCTTGGATAGAAAGATCAGTAGCATTTTGCTACAATCCGAAAAGCTGACCAAAGGCTTAAAAAAGGGCTGAAAAACTGCACTGCTTGTAATCTGCCAAATCGGTGCAGAATCTTAGAGCTGATGAATGATACAAGCCAAAGTCTGAAATGAAGCTGAGAAATTAGTAGGAAAGGAGGCTGAATTGGAGCTGAAAAGAGCTGAGAAAAGCAGAAATCTGTGCCAAAATCTGTGCCAAAATCAGAAATTCTGAAATTTTTGTGCAGAAATTTTTGTGCCAAAACAGTAATTTGTTTAACATATCAAATTTGTTTCCATACAAGATGTGAAGCAAACTCTCTAGAAGCTGAATCGCCACTAATCTGAATCTAATTACAGCTGCAACGTTCGATTGTAGCTAGTTTAAAAGAGCTGAGAAGAATGCAGTTTGTCTCAACTAAGGGATGAATTGGTTTCCCTAGAGCATGTATTTGAAGCTCATGGCAGGTTTGAGTGGAGTCAAGTTCTGAACAAAGATTTGGGAAGCATGAGCACAATAAGATTGAGCAAAATGGAAACCAAGAATAGAAGTGGCAGCTGACCATATAAGCAGAGAAAGAAAAGAAGATAGAAACAAAGGAGAAGCAAAATGGCACAATTGGAGTTTTGGAATTTTGGCACATGAAATCAAGTGATGTTTTTCTCATCCAAATCAAAGCTTTATTCCATTTCATTTCTGATCTTACAAGAAAGAAAGAAAGAAGAAAAAGAATGATGAGAAAAGAGAAGAAACAAAAATGGCACGAAATTGGGAACTTGGCACATTGAGATCAAATGAAGGGTTTTTCATCCAAATCAAAGGAATTTATTCAAGTTTCACTCTACCATACTTTTTATAGCATTAGAGGACTGTCAAGAGGGGCAAAGCACATTGGAAACATTTTTGAGCAACCAAGTCTCCCACTTTATCAATTTTTCCATTTTCTTAATTTTTACTCCATTTCTTACCATTTTCCATGCTTTTATTTGTTTTTGTAGATGTTGATCCTATTCATGATTAATGGTGGAGAGTAGATAATAAGCAAGCCTATGGTAGTGCAAGAAACATGTGTGTAAGAGTGAGCTCCACTTCCATCATCAACTTAGAACTTAAGGAGAGAGCCACCAAACTTCCCTAGGAAGGCTAGTGATTTAAATTCATCTCAATGACTCATGATACATGAAAAGGCTAAGTTGTTGATTTAAGGACAAGATACTAATCCATAGAGCTTAGATTTATGAGAATTGACAACCTTAGTTAATTTCTTTTCATTTGCTTCTAATTATGTTTAAGAAAGCCTAAGGGATACTTATTTACTGTTTTCACGAGACGCTCAAGGTTAAGTGTGGGGGAGTTGATAGATACCATTTTTGTTGATTATTTTAATTGTTAAAATCCATATTTGACCCATGTTTTACTTACTTAATTGTGATTTTACCCTAGGTTTTAGGATTTCCTCCTATTTTGGACTTAATTACAAATTTGCACATTTTTGGATTATGTGGCCACTAATTTTCTGATATATTTTAGTAGGCATGAAAGGATCCTGGATCTAGGGCATATTGGGTCAAACTTGAGTCGGAAGTGACCCGGATCGAATTATCAAGATTATGATTTAATCTGGGTCGTCCGATTCAAGAGCGGCTAGATCTGAGCCATCCGGGACGACCCGAAGCAATCCGAGCTAGGGCAAGGGTTGATCAAGCACCCTGATCATGATCTGAAGATTTCATCCCAATCAGAGCTAAATCAACCGTTGGATCAAGCTTGGAGGGCTCTAGATCATCCATTCAAAGATTAGCTTGATCTGGACCATCCGTTGCAAATCTGGAGGATCCGAGCTACTACAAGGCAGATCCTGACCCCAGATCATCATCATCAAAGTTTGGCTCAAATCAGACCAAGATCAGCCGTTGGATTGAAGTGGATCAATCTGGACCGTCCGTGCTTAATTACTTAAGGAAAAAAATCGCGCAGCTTACCCTTCGTCGCGTCTTCGCCGCACAGTCCAGTTCTTCATTGTTCTTCCTTCTTCTTAGTTTTTTTCTTCAATCCGAGGCGCGACCACTCGATTTCCTTGCTGAATTCATGTGCTAGGTCATTGGGGAGGCCATCAGTGGAGTTTCTGGATCGGAATTGCCCAAGAACAGAGTTTGTGAGAGGTTTCCGCAGCTTTGTCCATTTGTTACCTTCGGATCGGCTGTGCTCTATTACCTTCCACCTGTGCTATCCAGAGGGGTTCCCTGAGTAGCTTGGATCATCATCCACTCACCAATTCACGCAGACGCAGCTGCAATGAAGATTTTCGAATGGAAAATTCAGAAATGGGCAATCTGAGCTGTATTCAATCGCAGATGAAGTTTTCCCCATGATTTGCTGAGCTTGCGGGTCCGAGGCTCTCCCTTGCTTGACGACCAAGGAGTACATGAGATCTGGAAGAATCGAGGAGTAGCTTAGATAGTTAATTTTCAGTGTTTGTAGCTTAAATTCCATTTCTGCACTTGTTCTATTTTTGCATTTTCATTCCAGCAGCTTAATTCGAAGTTTCTGAATTGTTTAGCTTAATTAGGTTTTAAATCTTCAAGTTAGTTAGTTTACGAGCTTGTTTAGATGACAATTGGATTTAATTTCAGCTAGTTTGCAGTTTAAATTGTTGCGTGCCAATTTAGCTAGCGTGCCAAGTAATTTCTGAATTTTTCAATGTGTTTCTGTTGTTGTTTGTTTTAATTTTTCAGTCTAGTTAGTTAAGACACTTGTTAGTGAGTAGTTATACTTCATCTCAGTTTGTTTCCGGCTTAAATTTCTGAGTATAAACTCCATTGCTTGCGTGCCAAATGTATATTGCGTGCCATTCCAGCTCTGAACTTCTTGCAGATTTCTGAATTGTATCAGAGCTGTTTGTTTGCCAAATTGTCTCTGCGTTTTCATTGTGTTAATTCCTGCCTTCGAGTCCAATATATGCTTGCTTAGTTAACATAGAGTTTGGTTTCGATTTCCTGCAAATGCAGTCCATGTTTTCAATTTAGCTAGCATCACATTTCTGAAATTCTGTCTCATTATTGCATTTTCTTTCATTTCTGCATTCTTTTCTTTGGTTCGGTGTGTGTCTAAAGTGTGCTGATTGTGTCTGGTTTGCTCATTCATTCCTGCCAAGTTCTTAATTGCTAGTTTGCTCTTCAATTTGCATCCAGTCAGCTTTATTTCTGAACTGCTAGAAGTATGTTTTAGGCACAAAAACTCAGTTTTGGCACAAGAATTGCCCCTTGCGTGCCAAGCTGTTTGGGTGATGTTTTGCATCAAGTTTTGACTTATCTTTTGGTGTAGAATAGTTTTAAAATCAATTGATATCACCCCTTTTGTATTTCTGAATTTTCTTGGCAGTGATTGGCTACCAAAACTTGTAGCTAAATTGAATTGAAGTTGGTACTTGTTCAAATTCTTAATTCCGCATGCATTGATTTGTTGCAAGCTTGTTTGTTTCCGAAAACTCCTATCACTGCCTTTACTTCATTGCATAGCAGTTCTTTTGTTTGTTGAAATCAGAAATCAGTTCCTAAAAATTTGGTGAGTGCTTGATTAGGTTTTCATTGGTTGAATTAGCACTTGCCATCAATTGTTTGGTTATTAGTTGGGTTTAATTCATTCCATCACATCTGCACTTTTATTTAAAACCAAACCCAAATCTTTATTCGAAACCCAAAACATAAACGACACCTAAATACAAGCGCGAATCAAGCAAACCTCAACTAGCCCCGAGAAAAATACGACCTGTGGCCCCTATATTACATTTTCATACTTTTGATTGTAAAAGGGTTTCCAGCATTCATTTATATTTAAATCTGATGAGCCCACACTTTCGTGACAATTTAATCTAGTATATTTGGGCTTAGCACCTACCCGGATCAACTCCTCTTTTGTTAAGCCGCATTGCAAAGTTTGGTTTGCCTATGCGTCGGCCTCAATCTTCTTCTTCAGTGGGTCATCCCTGTTGGTATAGTGTTGCACCACACCTTGTGCATTTTTAGGAATTTTCAGCCCAGACTGGATAATTATCCACATGTCACCTGAGTTTTTAGGTGGACTTCCATCCTGCTTTTCCAGTAGGAGAAATCTTCTCCACTGAAAATAGGGAGTTTGGCGGTGCTGTATCCCTCTTGCATATCCATTAAAATTTTCTGAAAAAGAATTAACAAAAAGAACTTGTTCCAAGACTGAGTCTTGGATTAGTAGTGCGGGAAGAATTTTTATAGCGGAAAAAGATCGAGTGGTGTTGCACCAACCTCGATTAAAGAGAAAATTCGAGCGAAAAAAAATTTAAAATTTGTAAATCCAAAAAAACATTCTCAAACTGGTGGTTGAACCAAGTTTGAGCCACCCGCTCTGATACCACTTGTGGATCAGATTGAATCGATAGAGGGGGGGGTGAATATCGATCGTAAAAATTTCGGACAAAGATAACAATTACGCAGCGGAAATAGTAAAATCAATCGCTAACACGATTTATTTTTTACTTGGTTCGAGGTTGCAGTCGGTTCTTACTCCAAGGCCCACTGTCCTTGACCATTTACGATGGGCAATTCTATATTCGAAAAGAGTTTACAAGTTGGAGTACAAATATAGAACTGAAAATGAAATTACAACACTTAAAGAAGTAAACTTTTACCGACGATCGGAGAGTTTGGATGTTTGGAGCAGCGGGTCGTCGTCGGTGCTTGAATCGCGTGTACGGAGCTTGTCGGAGCGTAGCGCTTGAACGAAAGTGTTGAGATCAAGATTTGCAAGTTGTTATGAAGCCTTGGGGGTGAACCCCTATTTATACTGGTCAGTGGGGTGCCTGTGTTGAAGGGGGCGCCTGACACGTGGCCTATCCTGCAAGAACTCCTATCCGCAGACTCGGCCAGTGCTTATCCCTTCAACTAGGGCGCCTGAGCTAACTGGGGTGCCTGTGTTAACACAGGCGCCTAGCTTGACTTGGTCCAAAGGCTTCGTGGCAGTTTTCTTCGAATGCTCTATTTAACCCTTCACTGGGGCGCCTGTCTCAACACAAGCGCCTAGCCCTGCTAGGGCGCCTCACTCCATTGAGGCACCTGAGTGCAGAAAACTCCTTCCATTCGTTCCTCCAACCAGGGTTAATTCCAAAGATAGAAAAAGCATATAAATGATAAGATTAGAACATTATTTACAACCTGAGCTGTCTTGGTTTTGACTTTGGGTCTCCCAAATGGAACCCTAGGTCGAACCGACGCCTAATGTTCCCTCCTACGGGGAACGCGTCCTCACCTACTCCTCTCAGGAGAATTTACCTTTTTGCCAACCGGCTCCTCCAGTTGGACTTTTGCCCAGCTTCACTCACCAGGTCTTCGTGCCCAATCAGCGATCAGGTCTTCGTGCCCAGCTTCACTCACCAGGTCTTCGGTGCCAAGTCCTCGACCAAGTCTTCGTGCCCAGCTTTGTTGGGACCGGGTGCATGTTGACATGGATACAGGTTCGTAATTTTAAAATTTAATTACGTGCAGCGGAAGGTTTAGCATAAATAATTTCTCAAATTATATTAACCACATATCTAGCATGCAACCTTATGTTGTGGAGGCATGATCATACATTTAAAATTTTGCAGAAAGTAAACTAATTTACTTAATACCTCGCGTAACTCGTAGAAATGGACGAGATCCAACCGTAGCCTCCCTTGGAAGCTCCGCCTCTATTCGCGTCCACGCCGAGTTTTCTTCGGGATGACTTCGCAAAGCCACGAGTTTCGTGCCGACAAGAACTACTAGATTCTCCAAAGGCACGACAAGAATACCAAGAGAGAGATGGAAAGACTAACCACGAAACGAAGAACGGAATCAAGATTCTGGGAGGAAGAAAGGAGTCGCGCCCGCTTCTTCTTCTTCTTCGGCCTCTTCTTGGTGGTGGAAGCTCACGGCAACCAAAAGGAGGGCCTCTAGGGCCGGCGCCACTAGAGGAGGGAGAGGGAGAGAAGGAGAGGGAGAGAGGCTAGGCAAGAATCCTTGATCTCTTGGATTAATTTCCAAGCCTTGTCTTGGTACTTTTATATAGTAGCCTCTTAATCGCCAAGTCTCCTCTTAACGGAATAAATTTTTCATAAGAAATTTATCTTATAAATTTTTTTCATGAATTATTCCGTTATGCCATATTTTTATTATAACTTAATTTATAATAAAAACAACCATGTCTCTCCTTTTATTATGGAAAGAAATTACTTTATATAAATTTTTTTAATATAAATTTCTTTATCATGGTAAATCAATCCATTATTGATTTTATAAAATAAAATAAACCAATCCAAGGTTTTTCTTAATTTCCATGAAAAATAAATCTCTTTATATATAATTTTATAAGGCAAACCACCCGCGGTTTATTTTATAAATTTGAACCAAACAATTTGGTTCTTCCCTCTTATTGTGGCCGGCCAAACAAAGAGGGTGTGGACCCTCTTTGGCCGGCCAAACCCAAGCCGAAACCGTACGAATTAAACTCATTTAATTCGTCCAATATGTCTTCAAAAGACATAGTCATTTTATGCTTCCGATGCGTCTCTGAAAAATTCAGATTCGACTTATCTCTCTTGATCGGAAAATCCAATTTTCAACTCGTTTTAAATCCCTCGGATTACTTGTAGTGCGTGTGACTAAATAGGCTTTCGATTTATGTTGGTCGTCTATAATTAACCAATTATAGAACGATCATGAGTGGCACCTAGTAGTACATCATGATCCCAATTAATCGAAAGATCAACGGTTGACCTCAGAACTATTCTGAAACCCTTCAGCAGCCTTAATGAATTGTGCCTCATTCCCTTCACCATCTTATACCCCCTTGGTTCAGGACATGGTCTATGTGTGTCAGTCCCCACTAGGCTGACTACGTCACACCTAACCCCAGCAATGTCTTTCTCGTCCAACGGATTCTAATTACTCTCATGTTTCTGAGAGATTCATACTCGGAACATGTGATGCTCTGGCCAGAGGCTTCGAGTAACAATTCGACGATAGGCCTTGGGTATATATCTCCTCGCAAGGAGTGGTGAATCCTTTGTAGACTGTTCAAACTTCTTCGGGCACTTTGGCTTATACCCAACCATCCTGGGTCCACACCTCCTTGGAGATGCTTGCTTAAGATTTCAAAGTATAAGTCTCCATGACCAAGATGACTTGAACACCGCAAGTCAAAGGAACATCGCACTTAAGCTGCAGTAAGAACTTCACTGACATATCTATATGTAGACTACCATATAAAGATTTACAGCCAGTCACTCCAATGAACTAGTTCCCTTAACTAGCATTCATGTTTATCTCCGGACATCCCAATGTCACCAGCCAATGAGAATCAGCTGATTAGAGAATAACCCATGCTAGTCTCAACAGAATTGATAGTGTTCGTATCTATCAATTCATCGACTAGGGACAATTTCAATACTTCACAATTGCACATGTAGAGATAATCACTAGTTGTGAATTCATCACAAATTCTCTCATGCTGTGAATTGTAATGCGGACATTCAGTAAATGAGTTTAAGATCTCAATTAAATACACGTACATGTACACTCAAATAGTGACACTACAAGAAAAAATGTTAAATCCGACACTTTGGACGCGAGCTAGAAAATTTTTCGGAAGAAGATTTAGGGTTTTCGAGACCAAAACTGAAATTAGAGGGTTGAATCGTTTTGAAACTTAAGTTTTAAGAACTTGTTTGTGAATATGCATTAACTATTAAGGGCTGATGTGGGATTAGTCAAACATTGAGGGACTTTTCTGTAAAAAGCCCGTCCCTTATAAATCTTTTCGGTTCCCTCGTCGCGTGCCCGTGCCCTAGCCCGCAGCCAACGCCGTCCAAACCCGATCACCCCTCTTCTTCTCTTCTTATTGATTCCACGCCGGCGATTCTTCCACTCCGCCGGAGATCATCGCCGCAGCCTGGGCGCCGACGCCGCCCACGGTGTGAGACCAAGACTGGTGAGGTCGGCAAGGTGAGGGTTGAGGATACCCTCCCTTCAAAACGATGCCTCCCTCTCCCTTCGCGTGACCTAGCCGCAGGTGAAGCCCACGCCCGACTCCTTCCTTCTTCCTCTCCCACGCGCGTTCGCGTGCCTACCTCGATGTCGGCCTCTTGGCCCGAGCAGAAGTCCATCGACATTCAAATGATGGCGCCGGCGACTCATCGCTTTGCAACAATCCATGTTAGGTAAGGAATTGGATCTGGGTTGTTTTCCTGCTCCTTGCTACCATTAGTTCCTTGCCTTCGTTGATCTTGGATCTCGACCTCGCTGTGATCAGTTTGATGTGGATGAATGCGAACTGTGCATGCCTACTTGGTTCTGTTTCTGCAGGGAGAAGCTGAGGGACTTACTTGGATTCGGTTCTGAGCAGCTGAGGAGAGATTGACTCAAGGTGAGCTTCAATTGGAGATCCTACTTTGGAATTTGATTTGTTTGTGCACGTAGAGTTCTGGAATTTGATTTGATGAGTAGGTCATATGGTTCTAAATTCATTGCCACCTAAGCCCTAGGATTTTTGGATATAGATTGATCAGTGAAGTTGGGTTGTGCCTTGTTGTAAATGGTAAGCTTGGAATATAATTTGAATATGTCAATTTTGTTTTATTGGTTGGCTTTGTAATAATGGTAGATGATTTCTTGTTCGGATCTTACTGTGGGTTAAGATGCTTTGGTTGTGGTTGGATTTTGGTTTTGGATTGAGTTGCATCTCTCAGTTTTCTTTGATTAAGCTTTAGTAGTTGATGGGATTTGTGATTTCTGAATCATTGCAGAATTAGGGAGGATAAGTAAACTGAACTTGATGTTGGAATTGATTAGGTTCTTCATTTGAATTAATTGCTACCTATGTTTCTCTTCTCTACCGTGAACCTAGTTCTTGGATTTTTACTTGGCTATTGATTGAATGTTGTAGAGATATGATTTTGGGTTCTCTTACTGAGAGTTTCAAGCTGAGCTTCATGTGAAGAAGCTGTTGCATTTTGTTTTGGGAATTTTGGATTTTGATACAAGCTAGTGGAAGCTGGTCTTGATCGGTAGCAATCTGTTGGGTGTGTGGGGTGGAAATTTGGATTGGTTTTGGCTTAATCTCTTGGTTCAGATAGTATGGTGTTCATGGAGTGAATTCTATTATGTGTATTTGATTTTGATGCAAACTACATTTTGAAATTTATGGAGTCATTGGTGGTTATCGAAGGTGATGTAATGAGCTAATGCATTGATCTATGTATGGGTTAGTGATTGGGTTGGTCTTCCTATATCTGTTTTGATCTATATGGGTCAGTTATTGGAATTGGATTTCCATTTGTTTGAAGCTGCCATTGTGAGCTTTTGGGGTTGGCTATGGATCCTATGAATTCGGTTCTATTAGTAATCATTGCCTTAGGATGGATTTTAATTAGGATTTGAGGTTGCGTTTGGCTATTTAATAACTGTTAGGATAGCTAAAACGATATTCTTTGATACAGGGCATTGATTGATCTGCGTTGGACTTCTTGGACGGAGGTTCTCATTCGATACGAACTACTACATTGGAGGCGGGTACCCTTTGACTTATCTATCTGATATTGTCATTTTGTTATGCATAGACTGTTATAGATAGCAGTAAGATTAGACGCTATCCCTATTTATTATGTCGTTCTGGATACTTGTTGTTTTATCCCTGTGTTATTATGCAATTAGTTCCATACAGTCTCAGGTATTGTCATATCTATTTGCATGCTAGAGATCGTGGTATTGGCTCCTGCCTTTGACCTTGAGAGATTGGTAGTTTTCCGGTCAGTATACCTTGTAGGTTACCTGTATTTCCTGTTATAGGATTTCAGACTGAGACTTAGTATACTGGGGACTTGGGAGGGAGGTATGTGTATCTATCATACACCATCTCTGCATTATTGCATGCTGACCCACGCGGACGTTGTGGACAATGTCCTGACTGGGTACAGGTTGTCACAGCTCTACCCACGCGGACGTTGTGGACGATCCTGACTGGGACTAGGGGGTGACACATGTCATTGCATCAGGGTGCTTTATATGTTTGAGGCATGCACCATCCTTGCATTATTGCATGCTGGCCCACACGGACGTTGTGGACCATGTCCTGACTGGGTACAGGTTGTCACAGCTCTACCCACGCGGACGTTGTGGACGACGATCCTGACTGGGACTAGGGGTGACACATGTCATTGCACCATGTGCATACTTTGCATCGTGCATTGTTTGCTGCACTTGATTCTTGCACTTGTTTGACATTGCATATACTGGAGATTTGTTATCCTGCTTATATGTCTATTGTTGTTCCATTTGGTATTTATTACCCTTTTTCCAGGTTAGATGGATTCAGGTATGTATCTACCTCAGTATGTTCAGTACTAGTTTTCCCCTACTGTTGATATGAGACTGGATTAGCTGAACTCTTAGTGTTGGTATAACTTTCTATGCATATCTGTTGGGTATTCGCTGAGCTATGGACTCACCCCGTTGCCATACATGTTTATTTCAGGTTGATGTTTGCGAGGAGATCCCGAGCTGCCAGTCCCCAGCTCCAGAGGAGCACTTTTTGGTTTTTTCGTTGTTTTGATATGGACCCTGTAGTATTCCTATGCTTCCGTTGTGATGTTTGAACCATGTATGCACGTTTGATTTGATGGTATTGTACTTTTGAGTCCTATGTTGGACTTCGCTTTGTTTTGGTTTTGTTCCTGCCCCCGGCAGCTCAGGTGAGTTCGGATTTTGGTTTTACGACGTATAGTCATTTATACAGTTATATATGTGTGGATTGGAGGCCTGAGGCCCTTTAAACTGCGTGGTTGTGCAAATATATATATTGTGTGTGGATTAGATATTCTGTGTATGTGTAAGTTGTCCGCCGGACAGGGGAGGTGCTGTCCGATTTTATATTGGAACAGCGGCTCCTGGGTCTCGGGGCGTGACAAAAAAGGCCTATTGTGACATTTTTTTTATGACACTTAATGGTAAATGTCATTACAAACTAATTATAATGACATTTATTAAAACAGAGATATTTTATTTAATAAAATGTCTGATTAAATAATTTATCCTGACATATTTATAAATGTCTTTATAAATCTAAAAATTTTCTTATTAAAATAGATATTTTTTTTATAAAATTTGTATAATTAAGCTTTTTCTCGCGGGACTCCTCCAACTCAACAGCGCGATCGAGCCAATACAACCGCCAACCCTAAATTTTTCGCTCGCCCGCGCTTGAACAAAGGCTCCTTCTCCTTCAACACAACGCCATAAGTTTTCGCTCGCCCGTGCCAGCACGCGAAAACCTAAATCGCAGCCTGCTCGATCGCCGCTCCTTTCTCCCTCGCTCGCTCGCTCGATCGCCGCTCCTTTCTCCCTCGCTCCCTGCTCGATCGCCCCTCCTACGCGAGTGCCTCCAACGCACCTCCACCAGCGCCCCTCCACCTACGCGAGCCCCTCCCCCTACGCGAGCGACTTCAACCAATGCACCTCCACCAGCCGGTCTGGGCTGCGCGAGCGCCTCCCCACGCGCGGCGCTCCTCCCCACCACGCCGTCTGCCCACCAACGCTGTCTGCCCTACTCGCGCGCCTCCCCATCAGCACGGTCATCTACCCTACTCGGCCCTCCTCGCCACACGCGCACCTCCCCGGCCACCAAAACCATCTGCCCCGCTGTCTACCAGGTGGCAATACGATATAGTTTCTGTTACTGCAATCGACAATTGTTGTTCTTCCTGAAATTTATGGGCTGTGCTGGTTATGATAGTAATTCTTTTGTATGTCCATAATTATAGGGGAAAACGTTAGCTTTTGTTTTACCTATGTTGGAGTCATTGATTAATGGAAGGATCAAGGCTTCAAGGAACACTGGTTATGGAAGATCTCCAAGTGTTTTGGTACTACTTCCAACTCGAGAGCTTGCAATTCAGGTATTCCAAATTTGAGCTTTATTTACTATCTTTACCATGCAACTTTCCATGATTCTTTATCGTATAACTCATAATGGTTTTGGTTGCGCTTACAATAAATCCAGGTACACTCAGATTTTGAAGTCTATGGTGGGGCAGTGGGGTTATCTTCTTGTTGTGTGTATGGTGGAGCTCCTTTCCGTGCTCAAGAATTGTCCATAAAGAGAGGAGTTGATATTGTCGTTGGAACTCCAGGACGTGTGAAAGTAAGCATTTTTTACTATATGTTCATAGATCCTTCTGCTCAGTGAAGTTTTTTTTTATCTTCTGACTTTTTTATAGGATCATTTAGAGAGAGGAACTCTTGGCTTGAGAGCTTTAAACTTCCGTGTCCTTGATGAAGCAGATGAAATGTTGAGAATGGGTTTTGTGGAGGATGTTGAACTAATTCTTGGTATGAGACTATGTGATACATTTAATAGCTGATGTTCTGTGTTAGGCCTTCCCTAAATATAGTTTAGTCTAGTCCAGTGCAATATATGGCCCTAAAGATTCTGAAGTATGCTTACCTAGTAAATATCATGCCTCACATAATATTTACTAAATGTTTTCCTTTTTCATGTTTTGCAGGTAAAGTCGAGGATGCTAGCAAAGTTCAAACACTTCTCTTCAGTGCTACCTTGGCTGATTGGGTGAAAGAGGTATAGATTCATAATCATGATTTTTTATGTTTTGTGAATTTTGCAAATATTATGGCATGCCTTGCTGCATGTTTGCATTTCTATAATTGTGAACCATCAGCTCACTATCATTGTTAGAAATTAGTGCCTAATTTTCTTGCCTATTGTTAATTTTTATTACTTGGTTGTAAATGCTTCTTTAACCTTCCATATTCTTCGGCTTGATACCTTTCCAAAGCTCTCAGATTTCAGCAAGATTTCTAAAAGCAGATAAGAAAACAGCTGATCTTGTTTGCAATGAGAAACTGAAGGCTAGTGCCAGTGTTCGGCATCTTGCTCTTCCTTGTTTAAAATCAACAAGACAACAAATTCTTCCTGATATTATCCGTTGCTATAGCAGGTTGGTAATTTTATGGTTTCGCCTTTTTGTTTAATTCATTTTCTTTGTTATGATCTGGTTCCTCAAGTTCCTTACTCATTTTTTCCATTAAATTTTCCTCCATGTTTAGAGCATTGTTATAGGCATCCTCAATGTCACTATCTTCCTTGATTATATCTCTAGAAACTGACCTAGGCAGTGAAAGCCTCTTTGTGTTGTCCTTGGATGAAATCTGACTTTTGCATTTATAGTCTCATGAATTGTGAACAATATTCACTGTTTTCCTTTCTATAAATATGGCTTCCAGGCAGGTTGCTTGAGTTCTATATGGTCTTTGTTGCTCCTTAACATCAGTGTGAAGTCCTTTGGCCATCATCTTCAAGGTACTCTGGATTACTGCCACCATCTTTGCATTTTATCAACTAATTCTCATATATGAATTCTTAGATTTTGAGTAAATGAAGTTTTTACTGGAACAATAGACTTGTCGAGAGCATATGAATTCATTGAGTGTCCCCTCTTGTCGAGAGTATTTCTGGATGTTCAACTCAGAACCTTCTTCCTCGCTGAATTAATTTCGATATTTTTGGCCTGATCAACAGGGTAACCACATGTGTAGACGTCAATGTCAACCTATTGTCACTTATCCTTTTCCAACTTACAAAATATTTACAAAAAAAAAGGTCATAGTTTTCCAGCTGACCTAGTTAAAATTCTCTTTTGAAAGTGTTTTTTCTTATCCCTATGTTCTATACTTATCTTATTCAGTGAACTGAATCTATCGAATTCGGTATTCGCATTGTCATACTTACCTCTTAAGTCCCAAGCTAAAAGGGCTCTCCTCTGTGGCACAGGATCTACGAAGAGGACATGGGTTGGCGTAATCTAGTGCTAGATATGATGGTTCTCAATTCCATCACTACTCTGATGCCTGACATGGCCAGCTACTCAAACCCCATTCCCTCTTTTCTTCCGCATGTTTTCAGTTAGCATTTTCTTCTCTATCGACAAGCAATTGATAATATCCAAAATCATTATTTAGTTAAAGAAAATGTAGACGATAAGTATAAAGGAGCCCTTGTTAAGACAAATAAGATCCACAAGGGTTAGTTTCTCCTTCTCATATAAATACATAGATTTATGCTATGACCTTCTATTTTCAATTTTAATTGAATTGTTTTCTTAGGTCTACTCATATTTGTATGTATGATCAACTTAACATGTGTCTTAACAGACATAATACATGTGTTTTAACTTACTGATCTATATTACTTAGTTTTCTTGGGTCTTAACATGTGTTTTAACACTTGACCTTTTTTTCACAGATAATACATGCTTGATCAGCTTACTGATCTATATTACTTAGTTATGCCATTGTATTGTATTCAGTAATAAAATCATTGCTCATCTACAGAAAAATCAGCATAAATGTCTTTGTTTAATCCCTGTGTAGGCTCTCACACTCCGCCACATCTTGTAAATACATCCCATATTTAAACATAAACAGGCTTTGGGCCTCTCTCTCAAAGGGGAAAAAATATCTCTGATCAAGATGGTGTGATTACAACTTTAAGCAATGATTTGGGCCATTTGGCGTACTTGGTGAGAGTGGGCTACTTTATTGTCCACCAAAGTCAACCTAGTAGAACTTGAACTTATGAAAGGGTCGTGGCACACAAATGGTAAATATTTTTATAAAATCAAATTGAAGAAATGAGTGTTAGGCATTCAGTGATAGGAAAATTTGTTAGCTTTCAGTGACTTTACAGTGGGAAACTTGCTTCTGAGGATAATAGAAAGCTTTATCTTATTATTCCAAAGGTTTGCACTTGTTAGTCTAAGAATGGTCAGTGATTGTTGATACATCATGAAGGTGAATTCTCCATGGATGCCATTTTGGAACCAATTATGGTTTTATGCTCTTAGCAATCAACTATATTGCCTATTGATAATTCCATGATTTTGAAACTTGATTAAAGTATTTTATGGTGATTTCTTTCTCTACTATAAATAGAAATGCTTAAAACTCTTATGCACTACAGTTACTTTTATACCATCTTCTTGGTGGCTGATTTGACCATTGTTCTGTCCAGAATTTGAAATGTTCTTGGTATTTACCGTACGTGAGTAATAACCCAAACATGATCCTATTTTCCATTGTTCTATTTTTTTTAGAATTGTTTGATTTGGTTGTGGAATAAAGAGATATTGTCTTGCTAATTTGAATTTGTACTCATTTAGTTAACTTTGTGAATCTTTATTCTTCAATTTATGACTTGTGATACTTCAGTGATGTTACAGGAGTGGAAATTGCAGGTGCATTGAAAAATGTGCTTGCCATAGCATCAGGCATCGTGAAAAAATGTGCTTGCCATAGCATCAGGCATCGTGGAATTATCTTGCACCAAGACATGTCTAAGAGTTAAGGTTTTATGTGATACTAGAAGAGGACATTATATCTTGTGCGACTTACCTTAGGATGGGGTTTCCAATGTTATCATGGTTTTAGTGTGAAAATTTTTTGGGGTC
>JAGFNQ010006008.1:166645-201996 GCA_024364735.1 Boesenbergia rotunda
GGGGACCTCTTTGGCCGGCCAAATCCAAGCCGTCACCTACGAATTAAACTCATTTAATTCGTCCAATAAGCCTTCAAAAGACTTAGCCATTTTAAGCTTCCGATGTGTCTCTGGTAAATTCAGATTCGACTTATCTCTCTTGATCGGAAAATCCAATTTTCAACTCGTTTTAAATCCCTCGGATTACTCGTAGTGCGTGTGACTAAATAGGCTTTTGATTTATGTTGGCCGTCTATAATCAACCAATTATAGAACGATCATGAGTGGCACCTAGTAGTACATCATGACCCCCAATTAATCGAAAGATCAACGGTTGACCTCAGAAATAATTCTGAAACCCTTCAGTAACTATAATGAGTCGTGCCTCATTCCCTTCACCATTTTATACCCACTTGGTTCAGGACACGGTCTATGTGTGTCAGTCCCCACTAGGCTGACTACGTCACACCTAGCCCAAGTAATGTCTTTATCATCCAACGGATTCTAATTACTCTCATGTTTCTGAGAGATTCATACTCGGAACATGTGATGCTCTGGCCAGAGGCTTCGAGTAACAATCCGACGATAGGCCTTGGGTATACATCTCCTCGCAAGGAGTAGTGAATCCTTTGTAGGTTGTTCAAACTTCTTCGGGCACTTTGGCTTATACCCAACCATCCTAGGTCCACACCTCCTTGGAGATGCTTGCTTAAGATGTCAAAGTATAAGTCTCCATGACCAAGATGACTTGAACACCGCAAGTCAAAGGAACATCGCACTTAAGCTGCAGTAAGAACTTCACTGACATGTCTATATGTAGACTACCATATGAAATTTTACAGCCAGTCACTCCAATGAACTAGTTTCCTTAACTAGCATTCATGTTTATCTCCGGACATCCCAATGTCACTAGCCAGTGAGAATCAGCTGATTAGAGAATAACTCATGCTAGTCTCAACAGAATTGATAGTATCCGTATCTATCAATTCATCGACTAGGGACAATTTCAATATTCACAATTACACATGTAGAGATAATCACTAGTTGTGAATTCATCACAAATTCTCTCATGCTGTGAATTGTATTGCGGACATTCAGTAAATGAGTTTAAGATCTCAATCAAATACACGTACATGTACACTCAAATAGTGAATATTCATTTATTAAAGTAAATGATTACAATCATAAGGCGATTGCCTTAGGACACTTCTCTCACATTACTAACAAACTCCCACTTGGCTTAATGCCAATCGCTACGGTATCCAATACCACAGGCTCTAACATGACCCTTAAACTTGCTTTGAGGCAAGGCCTTAGTTAAAGGATCTGCTAAATTCCTTTCAGTGGAAATTTTCTCAATTTGTATATCATTCCTACTTATAATCTCTCTGATCAGATGATAGCGGCGAAGCACGTGTTTGGATCGTTGATGAGACCTTGGTTCCTTTGCTTGTGCAATGGCTCCATTGTTGTCGCAGTAAACCGGTATTGCTTCATCAATGGTTGGAATCACACCAAGTTCCGAGACAAACTTCTTGATCCAGACTGCTTCTTTTGCTGCTTCCGAAACCGTAATATATTCCGCTTCCGTGGTAGAATCCGCTACAGTGTCTTGCTTGGAACTCTTCCAACTTATTGCGCCTCCATTCAAAGTAAATACGTATCCAGACTGAGATTTGGAGTCATCCTTATCTGTCTGGAAACTGGCATCTGTATACCCACGTATTACCATATCTCCTTCTCCATATATTAGGAACACATCCTTAGTTCATCTTAAGTACTTAAGGATTGTCTTGACAGCCGCCCAATGATCCATTCCTGGATCAGACTGGTATCTGCTCGTGACACTTAGAGCATATGATACATCGGGCCTAGTACATAACATAGCATACATGATAGATCCTATCGCGGATGCATAAGGAATCTTATTCATGCAAATCCTCTCGTCTTCTGTGCGCGGACACATAGACTTTGAAAGGTTGATCCCATGCCTGATGGGATGGTAACCTTTCTTGGATTCCGACATGCTAAACCATTTTAGCACTCGGTCTATATATGTAGACTGCGAAAGACCAACCAACCGTTTGATCTATCTCTATAGATTCTAATCCCAAGGATATAGGTTGCTTCTCCCAGGTCTTTCATGGAGAAAGTTTTGGACAACCAAATTTTAACCGACTGTAAGACTGATATATCGTTTCCTATAAGCAATATGTCATCGACATATAGTACTAGGAATACGACTGCACTTCCACTAACCTTCTTGTACACACAAGGTTTGTCAGGATTTTGTGAGAAATCAAACTCTTTGATTGTCTCATCAAAACGGATGTTCCAGCTCCTGGATGCTTGCTTCGATCCATATATGGATAGTCGAAGCTTACATATTTTGGTTTTATCAACCGATGTGAAACCTTCAGGTTGTATCATGTATACATCCTCAAGTCGGTTTCCATTAAGGAAAGTTGTTTTCACATCCATTTGCCATATCTCATAATCATAATGAGCTGCTATGGCCAGGAGCATCCGAATGGATTTAAGCATAGCAACTGGCGAATAGGTTTCGTCATAATCAATTCCTTATTTCTGACGATATCCTTTTGCCACTAATCTAGCCTTAATGGTAGCAACATTACCTTCCATGTCGGTTTTCTTCTTGAAAATCCACTTGCACCCTATGGGCTTAATCCCTTCAGGTGGGTTAACCAAGCCCCATACTTGATTTTCGTACATGGAATCCATTTCCGACTTCAAGGCTTCAAACCATTTGTCCCTTTCTGAACTTTTCAGAACATCTTCATAACTGATAGGTTCGTCATCGCTTATGAGTAACACGTCGTTCGATTCACTTATGAGAAATCCGTATCTCTCTGGAATATTGCGTGTCCTATCAGACCTACGAAGAGGTGGTGTTGTTTTAGGTTCAACTGATAGCTCATCATTATGAGTTATTGGTTGTGGGTCTAGACTAGGTGTCCCTGTAATATCTATTGGAGTTTCTTGAACTTCATCAAGTTCAATGTCACTCCCACTGTTTTCTTGTAAAAGAAATTCTTTTTCCAGAAATACAGCATGCCTTGAAACAAACACCTTTTGTTCCAAGGGATGATAGAATTGGTAACCCTTCGTTCCTTAGGGTATCCAATAAATAGACATTTATCAGACTTAGCATCCAATTTGTCTGATATAGTCCGCTTCACATAAGCAGGACAACCCCATATCTTAAGGTGAGTTAAGTGAGGTTTCTTACTATTCCACATCTCATATAGAGTAATAGAGACTACCTTGGTCGGGACTCTGTTTAGCAAGTAAACAGTTGTCTTAAGTGCATAGCCCCAAAAGGATTTTGGAAGAGTTGCATGATTCATCACGGATCTAACCATGTCCATCAAGGTTCGGTTACGCCTCTCAGATACACCATTATGCTGTGGTGTATACGGCGGAGTCCATTGAGACAATATCCCATTGTCCTTAAGATAATCTTGAAACTCTTGACTCAAGTATTCACCACCCCGATCGGATCGAAGTATCTTAATAGTTTTGCTAAGCTGTTTCTCTACTTCATTTCTGAACTCTTTGAATTTCTCAAAAGCTTCAGATTTGTGTTTCATCAAGAACACATACCCGAATCGTGAGTGATCATCGATAAAGGTAATGAAGTAGCTATAGCCTCCTTGTGCAAGAGTTGACATTGGTCCACATACATCAGTATATATTAGACCAAGCAATTCTCCCACTGGATTACCTTTTCCGGAAAAGGGTAATTTGGCCATCTTGCCTTTTAAGCATGATTCGCATGTATCAAATGAACCGGGTTCAAATGATTCCAGAATTCCACATCGGTGTAATTTGGTCATGCGTTTCTTACTTACATGGCCAAGACGACAATGCCACGTATAGGAGTCTATTCGATTATCTATTCGAGTACGTTTGTTGCTAACTTCGATATTGAAAACGTCACTGGATAAATCTAATGTGTAGATACCATTGCACAAAGTTCCGGTCCCATAAAGAACACCATTTAAAGTTATGTAACAATAATTGTTACTAAAAGTTAAATGATAACCTTTTTTATTCAAACATGAAATAGATACAATGTTCTTTATTAACGAAGCAACAAAATAACAATTATCCAATTCTAAGGCACGACCAGTAGGGAGATTTAGCAAATATGTTCCGATGGCAACAGCAGCAATCTTTGCTCCATTTCCAACTCGCAAATTCGCTTCTCTCTTGACGAGTCTTCTTCTATTCCTTAGCCTCTATATGTCATTACATATATGTGAGCTACAACCAGTATCAAGTACCCAGGTGTTTGAGGAAATAGAGTGACATTCAATAACGAAGATACATGAAGAGGATGGGGCATCGGATGCCTTCTTCTTCAAGGACTCAAGATAAACCTTGCAGTTTCTTCGCCAGTGACCTTCCTTGCCATAGTGATGGCAAGTGCCTTTTGGGGTCTTTTCAGTCTTTTTGGCCTTTTTCTTCTTTCCCTTATTCTGTTCTTTGGCTTTCCTCTTAGAACCTTTCTTCAAGGAACCAACTAACAGTACCGTCTTCTGATCCTGCTTCACAGAAGGCTCTATAGTCTTCAGCAGGTTGAGCAACTCAGGAATGGTAGTCTCCAGCTTGTTCATCCGATAGTTCATCACAAATTGTGAATAACTTTTGGGTAAACAATGCAGAATTAAGTCAATACTTAGTTCATGATCCATTGCAAAACCGAGTGTGCCCAGTCGCTCAATGTACCCCAACATCTTCAACACAAACTGTGAGATAAAAGTGCCTTCCTGCATCTTAGAGGTGAAGAGGAGTCTGGACACCTCGAACCTTTCAGATCTCGCCTGCTCGTCAAATAACTCATGAAGATGGAAGATGATGGTATAAGCATCCATATGCTCATGCTGCTTTTGCAGCTCAGGTACCATAGCGGCTAGCATGATGCAACTCGCAAGTTCAAAATCGGTCACATGTTTCTGATAGGCCACTAACTGGTCTGGAGTTGCATTTTCTGGAGGATGGTTGGGAAGTTGATCTTCAAGGGCATAAGCAAGCTTCTCTGCCTTGAGGACTATCCTCAAGTTTCGAAGCCAGTCCATGAAGTTTGGCCCAGTCAGTTTATTGGTGTCCAAAATGGAACGCAAATTCAGAGAAGACATGATCGAGTGATTATCCTAGAAATACAAATTGAGCTTATGTGAGAAGAATGATAAAGAATGCATCAACATACATTAATTAAATCCTATTTATTTTTCGAATTGAATAACCCTTTTTATCAATTCGGGAGATCATAGAAACATCTCCAAATAGGTTGATATCCAACCATAGATAAGAACAACCATGGCTATGACCATCAAGTTATTCTTAGCTATGAAGGTAGGTAATTATACCGATTACATATCACATATATGTAACTATCACTTTATGCTATCAACTAATTGAATCTTTGCATAAATCATTGGGTTGTTAACTCATTAACAAGTATACAACATTATACATAGCACCCAACTGCACCTCTCTTTACATCGACCTTGGCTGTGGCACAACAAATCGATGCTCCAAGCTTAAGGCTGACCTATTAATCAAGAAATAGTTTTAATATGGTTGGAGCTCATTCAACCGTTTAGTCAGGCTTGGATGTGTCCAACAACCAAAACAAAGGATTGACCTCTGACTCCAACTATATTAATCATAAACTAATTCCATGGTTTGAACATGTTGAGGTTCAAGCCGAGCATGGATGTGCCCATCAACCCAAACGAGAAACAAAACTCCGGTTCTAACCATATTAATGGAAGGTGTTGGCCTTAATATTTTGTAAGGGGTTTTGGGTCTCATCCTTTCTTTTCTAAGCACATTCATGACATATAATTATTTCATGTACTAACGATTTCCTTAATAAAGTATGTATGTGACTTAATTTATCAAGTCTCATTAATTGAATTAGGAACCAGATTTCCTAATTCTAATTTCATACTTTATTCAAGAAATTGTTTTGGGAAACAATTTCCTAAATTGTCATAATCAATTTCGGAAATAATATGTTTAAGACTTTGATTTCTCTAAATCAAATCTTATTAAATTAAGAGACAGATTCCCTTAATTCAACTACATATTATTTTCATGAAAATCTTATTTAAGAAAACTCTATGGGAAACCATATTCCTAATTAATTTTGGAGACAACAATATGTAAGAGCATCACCTCTTAAATCAAATAAGGAAATTATGGTTTGAGAATCACCTCAAAATTTCCAAGATTTGATTACATATTTTATTTATGGATTTATTAATTTCAACAAATTATTTTCTTTGGGTGGCTCCCCGAGGCTCAGATACCCAAAAAAAAGGAATTTGTTGTAAATCTAATTTGGTCTGCTCCCCGAGGCGTAACCAAATTAAACATGACAATTTTATTCAAAATAGGAAATTAAATTACAACAACTAACTTTAAATTGGACGGCTCCCCGAGGCTCAATCCAAAATAAAGAATTTTGTTAATAATTTAAAACCAATTCGAATTTAATTGTCAATTAATGATCCATAAATTTGTCTAGACTTTCTTAAAAGAAAGTGCCCAAAATTGTGAGATTTTATAATAGGTTTTCAGAATAATTGTAAGTTTCTGGTACAAAAAAAACTTACATATTTCCAAAGTTGGAAAATTTCCAAAATAGGAAATTTCCAAAATTGGAACGTTTCCAAAAATGGGAAGTTTTCACAATTATCATAAAATTTCAGAAACTAGGATATTTCAAAATTTTGCGAAATTTCATGAGGATTTCCAAACTTTGAAATTCTTAAATCTAAAATTTATCATAATTGGAAAGTTTCCATAATTGGAAAATTTTCAAAAATTGAGATCAACAAAGTCTTCCACAAAATAATTATATGATTATGTCGAACACTAACCGGCTCTGATACCACTTTGGGACCGGGTGCATGTTGACATGGATACGGGTTCGTAATTTTAAAATTTAATTACGTGCAGCGGAAGGTTTAGCATAAATAATTTCTCAAATTATTTTAACCACGTATCTAGCATGCAACCTTATGTTGTGGAGACATGATCATACATTTAAAATTTTGCAGAAAGTAAACTAATTTACTTAATACCTCGCGAAACTCGTAGAAAGGGACGAGATCCAACCGTAGCGTCCCTTGGAAGCTCAGCCTCTATTCGCGTCCACGCCGAGTTTTCTTCGGGATGACTTCGCAAAGCCACGAGTTTCGTGCCGACAAGAACTACTAGATTCTCCAAAGGCACAATAAAAATACCAAGAGAGAGATGGAAAGACTAACCACCAAACGAAGAACGGAATCAAGATTCTGGGAGGAAGGAAGGAGTCGCGCCCGCTTCTTCTACTTCGGCCTCTTCTTGGTGGTGGAAGCTCACGACAACCAAAAGGAGAGCCTCTAGGGCTGGCACCACTAGAGGAGGGAGAGGGAGAGAAGGAGAGGGAGAGAGGCTAGGCAAGAATCCTTGATCTCTTGAATTGATTTCCAAGCCTTGCCTTTGCACCTTTATATAGTAGCCTCTTTATCGCCAAGTCTCCTTTTAACGGAATAAATTTTTCATAAGAAATGTATCTTATAAATTTTTCTATGAATTATTCCGTTATGCCAAATTTTTATTATAACTTAATTTATAATAAAAACAACCATGTCTCCCCTTTTATTATGGAATAAAATTTTACAAGAAATTTATTATATAAATTTTTCTTATCATTGAAAAATCAATTCATAATTGATTTTATAAAATAAAATAAACCAATCCATGGTTCATTTTAATTTCCATAAAAAGAATAAATTTCTATAAATTTCTTTATATAAATTTCTTTATATAAATTTCTTTATCCATAATTTTATAAAACAAATCACGCTCGATTTATTTTATAATTTAAACCAAACAATTTGGTTTCCCTTTTTATTGTGGCCCGCCAAACCAAAGAGGATGGGGTCTTTGGCCGGCCAAATCCAAGTCGTCACCTTACGAATTAAACTCATTTAATTCCTCCAATAAACCTTCAAAAGACTTAGCCATTTTAAGCTTCCGATGCGTCTCTGATAAATTCAGATTCGACTTATCTCTCTTGATCAGAAAATCCAATTTTCAACTCGTTTTAAATCCCTCGGATTACTCGTAGTGCGTGTGACTAAATAGGCTTTCGATTTATGTTGGCCGTCTATAATCAACCAATTATAGAACGATCATGAGTGGCACCTAGTAGTACATCATGACCCCCAATTAATCGAAAGATCAACGGTTGACCTCAGAAATAATTCTGAAACCCTTCAGCAGCTATAATGAGTCGTGCCTCATTCCCTTCACCATCTTATACCCACTTGGTTCAGGACACGGTCTATGTGTGTCAGTCCCCACTAGGCTGACTACGTCACACCTAGCCCAAGTAATGTCTTTCTCGTCCAATGGATTCTAATTACTCTCATGTTTCTGAGAGATTCATACTCGGAACATGTGATGCTCTGGCCAGAGGCTTCGAGTAACAATCCGACGATAGGCCTTGGGTATACATCTCCTCGCATGGAGTGGTGAATCCTTTGTAGGCTGTTCAAACTTCTTCGGGCACTTTGGCTTATACCCAACCATCCTGGGTCCACACCTCCTTTGAGATACTTGCTTAAGATGTCAAAGTATAAGTCTCCATGACCAAGATGACTTGAACACCGCAAGTCAAAGGAACATCGCACTTAAGCTGCAGTAAGAACTTCACTGACATGTCTATATGTAGACTACCATATGAAGTTTTACAGCCAGTCACTCCAATGAACTAGTTCCCTTAACTAGCATTCATGTTTATCTCCAGACATCCCAATGTCACCAACCAGTGAGAATCAGCTGATTAGAGAATAACTTATGCTAGTCTCAATAGAATTGATAGTGTTCGTATCTATTAATTCATCGACTAGGGACAATTTCAATACTTCACAATTGCACATGTAGAGATAATCACTAGTTATGAATTCATCACAAATTCTCTTATGCTGTGAATTGTATTGCGGACATTCAGTAAATGAGTTTAAGATCTCAATCAAATACACGTACATGTACACTCAAATAGTGAATATTCATTTATTAAAGTAAATGATTATAATCATAAGGCGATTGCCTTAGGACACTTCTCTCACATTACTAACATATGTCGAGTGTACAGGTTGTATAGTTACATATATGGACTTGACTGGACGGTCTCGGTACGGTGAAGGGTGGCATGGAGACAAGCTGGAGGCTTGTGTGCACCCGAGGGACCTTGGAGAGTAGGGACGATGAGCTAATGGGCACAAACTTCGAGACATGCGTGAAGAATGGCATGGAGGCAAGCTGGAGGCTTGCGTGCATCCGAGGGACGGGAGACGAAGATGAAGAGGGCGCGAAGGCAATAGTCGAGGCTGCGGATGAGGGGTCAGTCGAGTCGTGAGGGTACGAGTGCTGTGTGATTGTACTCGGGGAATCCTAGGGGTCGAGTGCTGATAGAAGTGTACTCGAGAAGGGAACCCCTAGGTGTGTGAGTGGGGCAGTCAGCTACCTGGGAGGCAGTCGACTGATAAAACTCACAGAATGATTTCGGGGCTAAACTAGTCGATTGGTAAAATGGCAGTCGACTGGTAACCCCAAAAACTAGCCGTTGGCGAGCAATTAAGGCTAGACCAGTTGACTGGTGGCGAGGATTTCAGCCCAAGTCCTATTTAAAGAGGACTTCGTGGTGGCTGAGATTCTTGACGAATCTTGTCTTGGTTAAAGGCAAGATAGTAGTCTTGGTGCTCAGGTCATGTCAAGGTGCTGTGGCGAGGTTTCTCCACCCACAAGGAGCGACAGAGTTAGCTGGAGGTTATCCGGGGAGTGATCCACCGACGGATTCTTGGATTAGTCACCCGTCCGAGGTGGATACCAAGTAAATGTTCCTTGTTAGCATTGGTTAGTATTTGTTTTATTATTTTTATTGTATATTCCGCTGTGCAACTAACCGTGTAGGAAGAAAGGGGTTCAAAAATTACAATTCGCCCCCCCTCTAGCAACCGACTTCGATCTATCAGTTGGTATCAGAGCGAAAGACTGCTCTAGATCGGACTAACCGCCGAGGTAGCGCACGCTAGAGGAAGAAGAACCATGGAAGACAAACTTGGGGAAGACATCTACACTCCACCGCCCTACGATCACGAAGACTTCGATTTTTGGAGGGCGAGGATCGAGACGTGGTTCGGAATGGAGTGGGAACTAAGAATTGTGCTTGAAGAGCCCTTCGAAGTTCCAAAGGACAAGCACGGAAAGAGGCTTCGTCCTAGATATTGGGACAAAGAGCAACAAGAACAATTTCGGGCCAATGAGAAGGTAATTAGAATTTTGAAAAATGTTTTGCCTAATAAAATTTTGAGTGATGTAGGGGAATACCAAAACGCATATGAATTATGGGATAAGTTAAAAAGATACCATGAGAACCCTACATCAATTCAAAGAGTTGAAGAGTCCGAAGAAGTAAGGTCAACAGTCCAAGAAGACCAAGAGGAGGAAGAAGTGTCAACTTCATCAAGTAAAGAGAAGGAATTAAGCGAAAGATCATCAATCTCCTCAAGAGAAGAAGGGGAAGAGGTCACCACCTCAAGGATTGAGGGGGAGGAGAGACCCACTTCAATGTCGGATCATGAGGAAGCATCCACTTCATCCAAGGTTGAAGAAGAAGCTTCCACCTCCACCAAAGCTAAATCGAAAGAACACATCACATGCTTTGGTTGCAACGAAAAAGGGCACTACAAGGACAAGTGCTCGAAAGGTAAAACGGAGGTACACTCTAAACCAAATTCAATTCCTTTTAAATCTAATTTTGGGTATAGGAATGGAGAATCCCAAGAAAAGAAGAGAAGGATTCGATGCTTCACGTGTGGTGAGTTAGGGCACTACCACACCAAGTGTCCAAGGAAGAAAGAGCTTAAGAAAATGGGACACTTGAGGAGATGGGAGAAAGAAGAAATGAGGAAGCAAAGATCACATCAAGGAGGGACTTCAAGGGTAAGGGAGGTAATTCCTAACCCTTGGTTAAAGTGTAATTCAATTTCAACTTCCTCTTGCATATTCAAAGTAATGTTAATCATTTATTCATGCATGCTAAAATTAACGAAAATTGCTTATTTGTGTAAAATCATTGTTTTAGATATAACAATAGGAATAGGGTTAACAAGGTAGATCAAAACCCTAGGAAAAGCATACATCATGATCAACCCAAGACCTCTTGACCTAAGGATCATGACACTAATCCCAAGAAGAGAAGGAATGTGCCTAGGAAAATAGGTAGTTCTAGGAATGCCCAAAGTGAATATATGGACTCTAAGGTCAAAGGTTTAGAAAGGGAAAATCAAGTCTTGAGGGCAAGGCTAGATAAATTAGAAAAGACCCTAGATAGATTCACGGTTGGATCAAAGGGTCTAGACATGGTGTTGGGAAGCATAAAACCCAGCTATGATAGATCGGGTTTGGGTTACCGGTCTAGAGTATCCGAGGCCAACAAAAGGAAGTATGTTGGGGAAGCATATAATCTTGGCAAGAAGGAGAAGACCAAGAATGGCAAGGGGATGCCATTTGACGGTAGAAAGAATGACTTAACTAAGGACAATGTGTCCAAGGTTAAGAAGGTTCATTTTGTAGGCCAAGAGCCACCGGGGGCACACCGGTGTGGTCTAGTATGGATCGAGTCACCTAGGGAGGTGGCTATGACTCAGAGCTCAAGGGGGAGCTCTAGGAGTCTTTGGGGTCCATGGTAAATGGATCTCAAAAGTTTCTCTCCTAGGAAATTAGGAGAATTGTGCCGAAAAGGGTTGGAAGACTTGGGTAAGTCTTAATCCTAGGTTTTGGGACATTAAAAGGAAATTTAGGGAGAAAAGGATGAAAATACAATTATGTTGGGTAAAATTGAGTTTTAATGTGTGAATACCATGTAATTCAATGATATAAATGAACTATAATCAAGGATAAGAAGAAACAATGAGGAGAAACCATAATTGAGACTTTTGGAATGAGTTTCAAAGATACACTTTAGGAGAAGTTGGATTTCGTGCCAATCATGGGATCCGGAGTATATTTATTTGGAAACGTATTTTTCCCAAGTAGGCATAGCCTCCACAAATCTCTCCACGAAATTTCAGATTTTTCGAAGATTTGTGGAATTAACTAGGCATTACTGCAATTGGGCTGAAAACTTGAAATTCAGGTATCAGTCGACTGCCCTGGAGGCAGTCGACTGATCCCAAGTGAATTCAACCCCAAGACCATTCTGTAAGGTTTGCCAGTCGACTGCCCAGGGGCAGTCGACTGGTCAGTAGGTTTAAGGATAAAAGTCATTTTGGATGTTGAAAATTCAAATGTGGATTAGAGGATATGACTTTGGGTTAAAAGTCTTGATTATAATTTCATATTCCTTAACTAGAGTGTTACCCCATGATTTAATTAGGTTTTATTGATATTTTGAAAAATAAGGAAGTTTGATAAGTGATGTTAAGAGAAAAGAAAAAGGAAAATTTCATCATATTATGGACACATATTGAAAAGAAAAGAATTGAGGAATCATGAATTGAGATCAAAATTGATACAAAGTGTCCATCCATTAAGGAAATTAGAGAATTGTACCAAAGACAAACACATTTGTGATTTTCATGGAATCATATTCTTCTAGGATAGGGTATATCCTAGCAAGTGTGCTTGCAAACCTTTTAGAATTCTTAAGTGTTAATGAGTTTTTTTGACACTAGGGGTAAGGTTGCTTGGGAACAAGCCTTTAATGGGTCCAAGGGGGAAGAACTCAGGTGTTGGGTTGGGTATAACTCAACATGGTGTTATGGTGTTAAGTTGGGTAGAAACTTAACCTGGAAAAAATGAAAATTGGGAGAAGGCATAGGTTAAGGGGGAGGTTGCCTCCTTATTTGCCTTAATTTTCTTAGGAAATATTTGGATTTTATGTCAAACTTGGGAACCGTGATAGATACACGGTGAAATGTATTTTTCCCAAGAAGGTATGGGTACCACAAAGTTCTCCACTAAATTTGGAAATTTTTGGAGATTTGTGGAAGTTCTGGCATAATTCTGAAATTGGCCAGAAAACTGATATTCAGAGTATCAGTTGACTGCCATTTGGGCCAGTCGACTGCCCAGGGCTGATGTGTGTATCAGTAGCTGATTTGGTGTCAAAATGATAAGAAACAAGTGTATGAGGGTCTAGTATACTGTGTTTAGAATCATTGGGGATTGAAAGAACCAATAATTGGGATATTATTGGGGTCTTTTTGATGTATGGCAATGGGGAAGAAGTGATAGGTTTAAGTGGGAAACCAAACACTCCTTTGCTAGAGACCCTAGGTTTAGGGGGAGCTAAGATTAAGGGGGAGCATGGTTGCTCCATCCTTGGTGTAAGGGGAACCTTGTGTTGGTGCAGGAAGCACCATATCGAACCTTATTTTGATATTGGCAAAAGATTCAAAGTTAAGCACTATTTGTGATCTAATAAAGTTACTCAAGTGTGCAGGAAAGCCCTAGTTGATCTAGGCAATAAGTCCTGGCCGCGGCCTGGGCAACTAAGTCCTGACATAAGGTTGGGCAATAAGTCCTGGTCGTGGACTAGGCACTAAGACCTGGCCGAGGGCTGGGCACCGAAGACCTGGTTCGAGGAATTGGGCACTAAGACCTGGCCGAGGGCTGGTCACCGAAGACCTGGTTTGAGGAATTGGGCACTAAGACCTGGCCGGGGCTGGGCACCGAAGACCTGCTCGGAAGGTAGGCACTAAGACCTGGTCACGGATTGGGCACGAAGATCTGGTGAGTAAAGCTGGGCAAAAGTCCAATCGTAGGAGCCGGTTGGCAAAAGGTAAATTCTCCTGAGAGGAGTAGGTGAGGACACGTTCCCCGTCGAGGGAACATTAGGCGTCGATTCGACCTAGGGTTCTATTTGGGAGACCCAAAGTCAGAACCAAGACAGCTACGGCTGTAAAAAATTATCTAAATACTCTTGCTTTGCTATTCTGGAACTAACTTTGAATGCAGGACCGAAGGAATGTGTTTCTGCAGCTCAGAATGCCCCCAAAGGAGAGGGGCAGACAGCTGGGCAGGGCGCCCTGGAGGTCTCGGGCGCCCCCAAGGTCAAGGCAAAACAAGGAAGCAAGAGTTGCTTCGAAACAGCAGTAAGCAGGGCGCCCCGGAGGCCCCGGGCGCTCAAGATCAAAGCAATCGAAGCAAAGTAACCAGAAGCCAGCAGACCAAGTCAAGGAGGGCACCCCAGTGTCCCGGGCGCCCCCGTCAGCTCCGAGGCCGATTCTGGAGGGATAAGCGCTGACCGAGCTTCGAATGAGGTTTCTCGGATCCGAAGGCACGTGTCAGGCGCCCCGGACGTCCAGGGCGCCCCCAAGAGCTCTATAAAAGCGGCTCGACCCCTAAGGCTTCAGACATAAATTTTCCAACGCCTTTACGCTCTTCGTTCAAGCGCTCTACTCCGGCAAACTCCGATCTCGGGATTCTAGCACCGACGACGACCCTCTGCTCTGAAGTACAATCTACACTGGGAGTCGGTAACGAAAAGCATTGTCATTTACTTACTACAAAATTTATGTATTATACTCTGTAAATCATTGCGCACATATAGAATTGCCCGCAGTAAATGGTCAAGGACCGTGGGCCTTGGAGTATGAGCCGACTGCGACTCCGAACCAAGTAAAACCACTTGCATTCTATGTGTGTGTGTGTTTTAATTCCGTTGCGTATTCTCTTTTCTTAATCCGAAACGTTTTCATGATATTCACCCCCCCCCTCTATCGTGTTTCTCAATCCAACACCTTGGAGAGGTTTTAAAAAGTCTTTGTAAGTCCAATGTAGGGGGAGCTTTGGAAAAGCTTTAAAAAACCCGTGTTGAAAAAGTCTTAGCTTGGATGTATCATGCTCCTCCTCCTCCTCCTGACGATGATGCTTAGCTATGGTGCACCTCAAATGTTATGGTGTTGAGATCGAGTTTGGATTAGACATAGCTCCCTATTATATCTCGAACATCATAAACGATATTGTAGTACTTTCTATTTTTTATTTTGGATTTTTGTTGCACTATTTTTGTGGTTATGTATGAACCTTTTATTTCTCTAGTATTGCTTCTATAGTTTGTCATTACTTTTGTTGTCTTCTATTGTGGTTTGTGTTGTTAGCATACATGTTCTTATGTTTATGTGATAGATTCTTGTTTGCCTTCTATCAAGATATTATGGTTTAAAGGGAGAGCTTCCTTTAAGGGGGAGTTTTGATTACTTTTACTCCCTCTATTTTTGTTGTGTGGCAAAAGGAGGAGAATTGAATAAGTTAAGTTAGATGAGTTCTATGATCTATTTGTTAATGTTCAAAGTTCTTTTTGATCATAATATATTTAAAGTCCTAACTTAAACAAATTTGTCAAACATCAAAAAGGGGGAGATTATTGGTGCATTCATGCCCCAAACATTATTTACTTTTGATGTTTGGTTAAATGTGTTTGTGTTAGACAATGTTGGTGATCTAAGATGAAACTCGAGTTTAAGTCAAGGAATGAAGAATTGATAGAAGTAAACTTAGCATAGCAAGGCCGAGGGAAACACTTCAAGGCAAGCACAAGGATGAGGAGTCGAGGGCTCGGAAGCATCCTAAAGGTGTGAGGTTGATGGAAGGTGTTTGAAGGCTTATATCAGGAAAAGTGAAATGTAAGATTTATCAGGTATCAGTCGACTGATGAGAGGATCAGTCGACTGATACGGTGGGATGAGTCGACTGATAGTGAATCAGTCGATTGCTTCATCGAATAGAAAGATCAGTCGACTGGGTCAGATCCCAGTCGACTGGTATATGATCGTTGAAGGTTGACGGCAGAAATTAGACACTTTCTACAGTAGCCGTTGAAGCTCATCAGCCGACTGATGTCGAGGGTTATACAAAAGTATATTTCAGAACTTGAAGAAAACACAACTTGATTCGCTCGACTCTCTTGCTTGTTCTGAGATCTCTAAGCTTACACACTCTCAATCTCTTTCTCCAAAACCATTTCTAAATTTGTAAGAGGAAGAGATTATTTTGTAAGGGTTTCTCCACCTTCAAGCTTAAGTTGAAAAGGAGAAAAGTATAGTGGAGCTTGGTTGTGTAGGTGTGGATCCTTGAATTAGTCACCTCAAGGAGGTGGAGATCAAGTAAATCAAGGGAGTTAACATTGCCTTCATTGCTTTCCCTATTGTCTATATTTTTCTTGTGCTTTGGCTAACAGTTTGTAGACAAAATCTAAGAGAAACTATTCACCCCCTCTAGCTAGACGCAAAGGTCCTAACATTGGTGATATCCTTGATAAGCATTAAGCATACATATAAACTCACTGCCCACTGTAGAGTCTACCATCTGATTAATTCGAGGTAAAGGATAGTAATCATTTGGGCAAGCCTTGTTGAGATCTCCGAAATCGATACAGACTCGCCACTTGTTTTTAGATTTAGGTACAAGAATGACATTAGCTAACCAGGTAGGAAATTGGACTTCCTGGATATGCTTGACCCTTAGTAGCTAATCTACCTCTATTTGAATGACTTGATTTTGTTCTGTACTAAACTCTCTTTTCATTTATTTAACTGGTTGTGCATTAGGATACACATATAGCTTATGCTCTATGACTTCAGGGGAGATTCCTTCCAATTCTTGCGGAGACTAGGCAAAAACATCTTTATTCCTCGTATAGCAAGTGATGAGTTCTTGCCGTAGTGTAGGTGGCAAGTCGGCAGCTATTCTGACCTTTGCTTCTGAGCAAACTAGATCAAGTTGTACATCTTCTTTCTCTTCCAACAGTTCAGATAAAGACGAATGAGAACTAACATTACATAGCATAGGTGAAGTGTTAGTAGGAGCCCTAGAGCCAATTATGTGATGATTGACTATGGACATTTTGTATCATATTCTATCATTAATAAAAGCATGGTTATTATACTTACTTTGTATTTGTGCCAAATAACTAAGTATAATAATGTCCGTGGGTAGTAGGTTCTTATCTACATTATATCGATTGGTTGAATCGATAATAAGATAATGTAGAGAATACTACTCTAAACCATTCCTAGTCAAGTATTAATATTCAACGACAATATTAATACATGGAGACTAGCATGTAGGTCAACTGATGACTTGAGCTCACAAGTCATGGATATGTGATATCAAGTTGACACATGGGTATACATTGGAGAATATGTACTGAATGACCCACCATGAGAAAGTTTCATAAATTGTCATATGAGTGTCATAAACTTTCTCATGTGACTATTAGTATGAATAGTCCTTAGACCTGAAGTCACTACGGTTCCCTACATAAGGAGTTATGTACTTTGGTATTGTCAAACGTCACCCGTAACAGGGTGGACTATAAAGGCTATCACTGAGTATGTAATGAATTATGTGGAGGGATGTGAGTGATGTAGATGAGATCTATCCCTCCCATATGACGGGAGTGATATCTGTGGACCCCTTGATCGAGTAGGACTACTAAAACATATGACCATGCTCAAATGAGTCAATATGAGATATTGAGCTCATTTGTTTGAGTGAGTCTACTCGGGGATCAAGAAACACAAGATTAATTGAGGATGACACGGTCTATGCCTCATTGGTCAATCTAGATATCAAGGATAGAAGGACAAGGTCATACATTATCATAGTCACGGAGGTTTAGTCGGATCTCGACTTTTCTTGTTACTTGGGTAGCAATGATGCATTGCTAGATGCTGTAGCGACCAGCCTTCTCTACCTTAGACGGACCGTTACTTTGTCTACTTCTTGACTCTAATGCAACGACTAAGAGTGCAAATATCTAAACTCCACTTATCAGATTCTATAACATTTCTAAAACTTCATAGAATGTAAATCTTACTTTTCTACTGAATTTACAAGCATTTTAAGCACAATTAGGACTTAGTCCAAAAGGGAATAATAAGCTCAAGAATAAGTCTAAAATTCAATGTATCAACATGCTAAACTACTCATGCCCTTGCTCATCTAGTGCATTCACAAAAGTATGCATACTAATTGAAATGACATGGAATCTTCATTCTACAAAATTGCGCATGTAAAACTATCCGAAGCATAAATGTTTAATAAACTCCATAACACAATAACTTGGAATTTGGAAACCTTAAACATTGCATTTCAAATAAGCTAAACTGTCTCGTCCCAAGGACTTCTCCAAGGTCAGCCACCACACACACGTCACTCAGCACCGCCTCGTCGCCTTCCTTCAGAATAGCTTGCCTTTACCTTTACATGCAGCAAGAGGAAATGCAACTAATAAGCAATAAGCTTAGCAAGTACTATCTAGCTCACAAAATCTCGAAATGTGCAAGCATGCTTTTTAAACAATGTGAAATCACATGAGATACTTTTATGCTTAAAAGAAACACTAAAACATGTATAACTCAAAACATGCATACTCAAGCATTAATAAGTCTTAACTCACTTTTTCTTGGCTTAACTTGAAACTTTAGCAATTCTTTAACTTTAAATCTTTCTTTAACTTTTAGAAAACTTCCTTAAACTTTAGAAAAACTTTGCTAAAGCATATACTTGAAAATAATAACTCACTTGGATCCACTTAAGACGTAAGTACCATCTTATGCGCGTTCCCTAAAAGGTTGGGGTAGCGAGCCACCAATCCTAATAGAGCAGACCTTGGTCTACCAGGGCCAAGACCTTGGAATTGGACACCTGGATTTCTTTAACGACGCCCTTGGACGCCGGGTACTGGCCTTAGAAAATAAAATACTTACTTTTTCTTATCTTGAATGCCTTGGCATTTTAACGAGCACCTTGTGTGCCCAAATCCCTAAGTCTTGACTTTTGGGGATTTCTTAAGGTCTTGGCCCTTTTCTTTTCCTATCTTTATCTTCTCTTTTCGTGTTTTTATAAGGGAATAATTAAAAACAATAATAGAGAATGGCGGTGAAGAAGATATATATGAACATGTCACGGCGAGGCAGAAAGATCCAAATTAAACATGTCACACCAGAGAAAATAAATGCACAAACACAAACACAATCCCCAATTTCAACCGCATATCACCTGCATGCATGAACGCCACGCCACTACGTACCAACACTCTTTGCATCAAAACATATTAATATTGAATAATAAAATGCAATGCTTAATTAATATATCGACCGTTTGTCCATGTTTAGTAGTTTATACAAACTTGCATGCCTACGTTGAAGTCGTTTTCTAATATCTTAGACTTCTTAAAGAGTTCTTGTCTCTTATATATATATATTTAGAAAGAGGCATTGCTTATTTTGCCTTAAATTGCGAGTTAGAATATTTTAACTACAATGAAAGTTGGGTTAAACTAAGGTTACATGCAAAATCATAAACTAAAGGAAAATGGCATTTTTAACTTTCTAACGGGAAAAACTCGCGGAAAACCGCCTCTTACTGCAGGTGAGCAGTACTTACTTCGATATCTTGGACTTACAGCCAAGAACGGCGTCGGAGGTTCCGGAGAAACTCGGAGTCTCGGAGATTTCTTCGCGCTCACGCGTTCCTCTCGTCGCGGGGATTCCGAATATCGGAAAATCTCTCGGAGGAGAGCCTTGGCCGGCCACCGGAGGAAAGCCTTAGGGCTTGGTGTGGTTTCGCCCAAGAGAGGAGAGAGGGGCGGCGGATGGTGAGGAGGAGAGGGAGTTGCCGAACCAAAAATAAAAGAATCACTTAAGTTCTTCTATTTATACCAAGGGGTATTTCGGTTCAACTTACTACTTAAATATAATTTGTTCTATTTCTTTTCAGCACACCCCTGCTGGGGCTCCTGGCCATCGCAATCAACTTAAGTTATTCTCTTACCTAGAGGTTGTGGGTTCAAACCTCGATCAGGCTTGTTTTTTTTTTGCCGAACTTTATTTCTTTTACTAAAAATACTAAACGGACTCAGAAAAATGCAAATAAATACTCTAAAAATTTCTAAAAATATCTAGAATATTTCTAAAACATTTTTAAATAGTTCTAAGGACTTTAAGAACTTCAATATGGAAATTTTGGGGCGTTACAATCCCCCATACCTTATAAAAAGTTCGTCCTCGAACTTAAAATAATTCTGGATATTTTTCTCTCATGCTGTCTTCACGTTCCCAAGTAGCTTCCTCATGCTTTTGATTCTGCCAGATGACCTTCACTAGTGGCACTTCTTTATTCCTTAATCTTTTAACTGCTTTGTCAACTATCTGTGTCGGTCTGCTCTCATAGCTAAGATCTTCTGGGATCTGTATCGACTGAGGCTGAATCACTTGGCTAGGATCGTGAATACACTTCTTTAGCATAGAGACATGAAATGTACTGTGGATAGCTGACATATCCTCTGGTAAGTCCAGCTCATATGCTACCTTACCAACCCTCTTTACGATCTTGTAGGGTCCTATGTAGCGAGGACTTAGCTTGCCCTTTTTGCCAAATCTCATCACTCCCTTCATAGGAGCGACCTTGAGGAATACTGAATCTCCAACCTGGAATTCCAGTGGCTTACGGCGTGTGTCAGCATAACTTTTTTGTCTACTCTGGGCAGTCTCAATCCTCTGGCGGATCGTCTGGATAGCCTGAGTGGTCTCATCTACAAGCTCAGTCTGGCTGCCTATTTCTGACTTTGTCTCTTTCTTTTCACCAGCTTCTTGCCAACATATGGGTGATCTGCATTTTCTGCCATACAATGCCTCATAAGGTGCCATCCTGATGGTGGCCTGATACCTATTGTTGTAGGCAAACTCAGCTAAGCACAGAAATTTGCACCAACTACCTTTAAAGTCCAACGCACAAGCCTTGAGCATGTCTTCTAAAATCTGATTTACTCTCTCCGTCTGTCCATCTGTCTGGGGATGGAAAGCTGTGCTGAACTGAAGTTTGGTGCCTAGGGCGTCCTGAACACACCTCCAAAAATGGGAGATGAACCGCCCATCTCTGTCAGAAACGATCGACTTCGGGACTCCGTGAAGCCCGATCACTTCTTTCACGTACAGCTGTGCTAACTGCTCTATCGAATGCGATAACTTGATGGCTAGGAAGTGGGCAGACTTGGTCAATCTGTCCACTATCACCCATATTGCATCGTGTCCATGGGTGGTCCTTGGGAGACCTGTGATAAAATCCATGGATATCTCTTCCCACTTCCACTCTGGAATGGGAAGAGGCTGCAGAACTCCTCCTGGTCTCTGGTGCTCTGCTTTGACCCTCTGGCAGGTCAAGCAGGTACTGATATATCTAGCCACTTCTCGCTTGAGTCCAGACCACCAGAACCTTTTCTTTAAATCTTGGTACATCTTGGTAGAACCAGGATGCATAGAGTACGGGGTACTGTGGGCTTCTTCTAAAATATTCTTTCTTAGTTCCTCATCATTGGGGACGTAAAGGCGGTCTCCAAGATAGAGGATGCCACTATCTGATATTTGAAACTCTGAATTTTCGGCCTCTTGGATCTCCTGCTTGATCTTCTGGATCTCTGGGTCTTGACTTTGCTTTCTTTGTATATCCACAAGCAGGGTTGACTCTAGAGTCAATGCAGAAAGTTGCCCAATTATTACCTCGACTCCAAAATCCTTTATTTCTTTCTGAAGTGGTAGAGACAGTGATGATAGGGACATCAGTGCTGCACAGGATTTTCTGCTCAGTGCATCTGCCACTTTATTAGCTTTACCTGGGTGGTAGAGAATTTCACAGTCATAATCTTTGACCAACTCTAGCCACCTGCGCTGCCTCATATTCAGATCCTTTTGAGTGAAGAAGTACTTCAAACTCTGATGGTCTGTGAAGATTCTGCACTGCACTCCATATAGGTAGTGTCTCCAGAGCTTCAGTGCAAAAACCACAGCTGCTAGCTCAAGGTCATGAGTAGGGTAATTCTTCTCATAGCCCTTGAGTTGTCTGGAGGCATATGCTATTACTTTACCGTCTTGCATGAGGACAGCTCCAAGGCCCATCTTGGATGCATCACTGTAGATGTCAAAGGCCTTGTCACTCTCTGGAAAAGTCAGGATGGGAGCACTAGTCAATCTTTTCTTCAGTTCTAGGAAGCTGTGCTCGCATTTATCTGACCACTCAAACTTCTGATTCTTTCTGGTCAGGACTGTGAGAGGAGAGGCTATTCTGGAAAAGTCCTCCACAAATTTTCTGTAATATCCCGCCAAGCCTAAGAAGCTTCTGATTTCACTGGCATTCTTGGGTCTACACCAGTTGCTGACTGCTTCTATCTTGGCTGGATCAACTTGAATGCCTTCTTTGGATACAATGTGACCTAGGAAGGTCACTTGATCTAGCCAAAACTCACACTTTGAGAATTTTGCATAGAGCTTCTCCTGCTGAAGGATCTGCAGCACTATCCTCAAGTGTGTAGCATGGTCCTCTGGAGTCTGTGAGTATATGAGAATATCATCAATAAATACAATGACGAATTTATCGAGATACTCCCTGAAGATGTGGTTCATCAGCTCCATGAAGACTGCTGGAGCATTGGTTACTCCAAAAGGCATCACTACAAATTCGTAGTGGCCGTATCTTGTCCTGAAGGCCGTCCTGGGGATGTCACTTTCATTAACCTTTAGCTGATGATACCCAGAACGCAGATCTATCTTCGAGAACACTGTAGCCCCTTTGAGTTGGTCAAATAAATCATCTATTCTAGGAAGGGGGTACTTGTTCTTGATGGTTACCTTGTTCAGAGCTCTGTAGTCTATGCACAGACGCATAGACCCATCCTTCTTCTTGACGAAAAGTACAGGAGCTCCCCAGGGTGAATGACTCGGGCGAATCAAGCCCTTGTCTAGTAGCTCCTGGAGTTGCTCTTGTAATTCCTTCAACTCTGCTGGGGACATACGATATGGGGCCTTCGAGACCGGACCGGTACCTGGTACTAGCTTGATCTCGAATTCCACTTCTCTGTTGGGAGGTAGTCCAGGTAGTTCTTCTGGGAATACTTCTGGATACTCACAGACTACCCGTACATCCTCCTGCTTGCGCTCTTCCTTTGCTTCTATGTCCACTATGCGTGCAAGAAAACCAGCACACCCTTGTTCTAGCATCTGGTGGGCTGCCAAGGCTGAGAGGAATTTCTGAGTCTTCCTCCTTGGGGCTCCTTGAAATTCGAACGGTGGTTCTCCTTCTGGACTGAAAACCACCTTCCTCCGGCGACAGTCCACTGAAGCGCTGTACTTACTGAGGAAATCCATGCCCAGTATGACGTCGAAGTCTTGCATCGCAAGGACTATTAGATCGACATATAGCTCTCGGTCTGAAATCTTGATTGGCACAGCCCGGAGCCGCTGGGTGGATTCCATGATTTCCCTTGAAGGGAGAGTTGTCAGGAATCTGGACTCCCAACTCTTTGCAGGCACCTGTAACTTACTAGCAAAAGGTACTGATACGAAAGAATGGGTCGCCCCAGTGTCAAACAGTGTAGTAGCTAAATGCTGAAAAATAACTATTTGACCTGTTACGACCGTGGAGGCGCTGGCAGCTTCTTCCTTCGTGAGGGAAAAGACTCTGGCATTGGTTGGAACTGGTGCTACTTCCAACCTTCCCTGACTGATCTGAGGTCCCTCCAGTATAGTAGGCATGTAATGTAACTGAGGCTTGCCTCCATACTGTACGGACTGCTGAGGGAGTACCTTAAACTTGTTTGGGCAGTCTTTGGATCTATGTCCCTCTTGTCCACATGAGTAGCATCCAGTTACACCCAAAAGGCATGCTCCTGGATGGGTCCTCCCACACTTAGGACAAGGTGGATACCTAGCTTGCTTGTTCTCTGGGTTTCCTTTTTGGCTGCCAGGCCACTGCTTCCTTTTGTGGTTCTTGTTCTTCCAGTTCTGGTTATTTGGCTGAGGCTTCTGGCCTCCTATTGTCTTGTTCTCAATCAGGACTGGCTTCTGCTGTGTTTGTTGTGCCTTGATGCTATTCAGATAGTGCTCTGAGATTAGAGCACTACTGACCAACTCCTCGCTGGTCTGGGGTCGGTGCGTCCCGCTGTTCACGTTGAGTGCTATTTCAGGATTCAGCATGCGGAGCATCAGTCTGACTCGCTCCTTCTCTGTGCTGACTAGCTCTGGGCAGAGGCGAGCTAGTCTGTTGAACTTCGCGACTGCTTCTCCCACTGGTAGGTTACCTTGTCTGAACTCCATGAAGTCCTCGTAGTGCTTGTTGGTAACCCGCATGTGGAAGAACTCCTCATAGAACTCTTGCTCGAAATCTGTCCAGCTCATCTGGTTGACTATCCTCTTACTCTTGACCCGCTCCCACCACATACGAGCATCTCCAGTTAGGCAGAAGGAGGCACATTTGACCTTCTCGACTTCTGGCCAGTCAAGAAGCTCCATTGTGCTCTCTAAAGTCTTGAACCAAGCCTGGGCATCCCAGGGCTCAGTCGTGCCTGAGAAACTTTTAGGTTTCAGCCTTTGCCACTGGACGAGGTATGCTTCTTGTCTTCGGTTCACGGCAGGGGTCTCCTGTGTGACTGGTGGAACTTCAGCCACCACTGGGGTTTCCACTCCTGCTGTGGGTGGTGTAGGGGGCACTGGGTGCTGATTTGCCATCAGTGTGGCGATGGTCTTCTGTTGCTCTGAAATCTGAGCTTGCATTTGAGCAATGACTGCCATCAGGTTTGGCTGTTCTGTGCCAGGCTCATTGTTATCTCGAACTGGAGTTCTGTCCCTTGCATTAGGAGCTCGGCCTCTTCTTGCCATCTAATAATGCATAAGGGAACAAGAAATCACTACTACATCTCTAGGTATAAACTTGCCTTCTTACTTAGCAACCTAATATTCATTATAGGGATTAAACATGATTCCGTGATACTAAGGTATTAAACATGCTTCATTGTTCTATGCACATATGAGTAAGTACTTAAGCATTTCTCTGTACTGCAATTAAATAAAGGAGCAATAGAAAAACTGAAACTTAAAACTTTCTTACTTGAAGACGGCAAGGTTGATGCTGATGTGTGTGTGATGCTGGAGAATGGGAACTGCTCTGATACCAACTGTAGCGACCCGCCTTCTCTACCTTAGACGGACCGTTACTTTGTCTACTTCTTGACTCTAATGCAACGACTAAGAGTGCAAATATCTAAACTCCACTTATCAGATTCTATAACATTTCTAGAACTTCATAGAATGTAAATCTTACTTTTCTACTGAATTTACAAGCATTTTAAGCACAATTAGGACTTAGTCCAAAAGGGAATAATAAGCTCAAGAATAAGTCTAAAATTCAATGTATCAACATGCTAAACTACTCATGCTCTTGCTCATCTAGTGCATTCACAAAAGTATGCATACTAATTGAAATGACATGGAATCTTCATTCTACAAAATTGCGCATGTAAAACTATCCGAAGCATAAATGTTTAATAAACTCCATGACACAATAACTTGGAATTTGGAAACCTTAAACATTGCATTTCAAATAAGCTAAACTATCTCGTCCCAAGGACTTCTCCAAGGTCAGCCACCACACACACGTCACTCAGCACCGCCTCGTCGCCTTCCTTCAGAATAGCTTGCCTTTACCTTTACATGCAGCAAGAGGAAATGCAACTAATAAGCAATAAGCTTAGCAAGTACTATCTAGCTCACAAAATCTCGAAATGTGCAAGCATGCTTTTTAAACAATGTGAAATCACATGAGATACTTTTATGCTTAAAAGAAACACTAAAACATGTATAACTCAAAACATGCATACTCAAGCATTAATAAGTCTTAACTCACTTTTTCTTGGCTTAACTTGAAACTTTAGCAATTCTTTAACTTTAAATCTTTCTTTAACTTTTAGAAAACTTCCTTAAACTTTAGAAAAACTTTGCTAAAGCATATACTTGAAAATAATAACTCACTTGGATCCACTTAAGACGTAAGTACCATCTTATGCGCGTTCCCTAAAAGGTTGGGGTAGCGAGCCACCAATCCTAATAGAGCAGACCTTGGTCTACCAGGGCCAAGACCTTGGAATTGGACACCTGGATTTCTTTAACGACGCCCTTGGACGCCGAGTACTGGCCTTAGAAAATAAAATACTTACTTTTTCTTATCTTGAATGTCTTGGCATTTTAACGAGCACCTTGTGTGCCCAAATCCCTAAGTCTTGACTTTTGGGGATTTCTTAAGGCCTTGGCCCTTTTCTTTTCCTATCTTTATCTTCTCTTTTCGTGTTTTTATAAGGGAATAATTAAAAACAATAATAGAGAATGGCGGTGAAGAAGATATATATGAACATGTCACGGCGAGGCAGAAAGATCCAAATTAAACATGTCACACCAGAGAAAATAAATGCACAAACACAAACACAATCCCCAATTTCAACCGCATATCACCTGCATGCATGAACGCCACGCCACTACGTACCAACACTCTTTGCATCAAAACATATTAATATTGAATAATAAAATGCAATGCTTAATTAATATATCGACCGTTTGTCCATGTTTAGTAGTTTATACAAACTTGCATGCCTACGTTGAAGTCGTTTTCTAATATCTTAGACTTCTTAAAGAGTTCTTGTCTCTTATATATATATATTTAGAAAGAGGCATTGCTTATTTTGCCTTAAATTGTGAGTTAGAATATTTTAACTACAATGAAAGTTGGGTTAAACTAAGGTTACATGCAAAATCATAAACTAAAGGAAAATGGCATTTTTAACTTTCTAACGGGAAAAACTCGCGGAAAACTGCCTCTTACTGCAGGTGAGCAGTACTTACTTCGATATCTTGGACTTACAGCCAAGAACGGCGTCGGAGGTTCCGGAGAAACTCGGAGTCTCGGAGATTTCTTCGCGCTCACGCGTTCCTCTCGTCGCGGGGATTCCGAATATCGGAAAATCTCTCGGAGGAGAGCCTTGGCCGGCCACCGGAGGAAAGCCTTAGGGCTTGGTGTGGTTTCGCCCAAGAGAGGAGAGAGGGGCGGCGGATGGTGAGGAGGAGAGGGAGTTGCCGAACCAAAAATAAAAGAATCACTTAAGTTCTTCTATTTATACCAAGGGGTATTTTGGTTCAACTTACTACTTAAATATAATTTGTTCTATTTCTTTTCAGCACACCCCTGCTGGGGCTCCTGGCCATCGCAATCAACTTAAGTTATTCTCTTACCTAGAGGTTGTGGGTTCAAACCTCGATCAGGCTTGTTTTTTTTTTTGCCGAACTTTATTTCTTTTACTAAAAATACTAAACGGACTCAGAAAAATGCAAATAAATACTCTAAAAATTTCTAAAAATATCTAGAATATTTCTAAAACATTTTTAAATAGTTCTAAGGACTTTAAGAACTTCAATATGAAAATTTCGGGGCGTTACAGATGCCGCTCATTTCTTATGTGTCTAAAGGGTTTAGGCGCATTGCCAACGTCGCGACAGCCTATTGGGTCACACACTAAGGACATGATGCTTCGGGAAATCGAGTTGGGATCTCGGGAAGTCCGAGCCCGAGTTAGGAACTCGGGAAGTCCGAGCCCGAGTTAGGAACTCGGGAAGTCCGAGCCCGAGTTGGGAACTCGGGAAGTCCGAGCCCGAGTTAGGAACTCGGGAAGTCCGAGCCCGAGTTAGGAACTCGGGAAGTCCGAGCCCGAGTTGGGAACTCCGGAAGTTCGAGCTGTAACAACTCGGAAAATTTTCTTAATATTTTCTTTAAAATATTGATCATGTCTAGATACTTTTCCGAGGGACCTAGAGATATTAGTACGAACCTTAGCCTAGAAATCCATGGTTTTTCTCTTTTAAATTGAGAAACTAAGTACTAATGAGCCTTATATGGGCTTTTTAGTACCATGGTTGTTGGTAGATATTAGGTAAAATTTAAGATAAATATAAATGGGTTTTAATAAGAAATATTGGCATGATTATGGGGGAGTTTTAAGGGAATTTTTAAATAATAAAAAAATAAAAAAAAAATAAAGTGCATGCACCAAGGATTGAACCTTGGACCTCTTGTACCACCATGCATGCACTAACCAATTCATCTAGCAAGGGAGTGCTATTAAAAGAGGATGAGAAATTGTAGATAAGTGGGAAAGAAGATGAAGAGACACAAGAAAATTGAAGAGACACCATTAAAGAGGTGCTTGCCTCTTTACTCACCATAAAAGGTCATTAAGAGGAGGAAATGCCTAGGCATTTTCGACCAAGAAACCTTTCCCCTTTCTCTCCACCAAACTCTTCTCCTTTCTCCTCATCCTCACCGAAATCCTAGAGACCCTTGCAGCCTAAAACCGAGCCCCATAAACCGGAAGAAGAAAAGGAGAAGAACAAGAGGAAACACCAAGTTTAAGAGGTCTTTTCTTCTCCAAAATTTGGAGATCTTTTGGGAACATAAGCATAAGTGGTAAGACTCCCTCACCTGTAACATAATGGCTTTTTATGTGTTTTTATGATTTTTATGTTTGCTTGTGATGTTGGGTGAAAGAAAATGGAAGAAAACTTTGAGGGAAGTTTCGGACATAAAGGGGTATCCCCTTTTCTATGTCCAAAAACTTAAAGGAAGAGTTCATGAAATTGTTACTACCTTTTTGTAATGAATATATGATGGATACATGGTGTTTGAATGCCCTCCATGATGTAAAGGACTTGGAAGAATTCGGCCAAGTCATGAAATGGATAAATGTTGATGCATGAAGTAGGCTATTGTTCTAATGATTGTTTCCTTGCTATATAAATGTTTTAGGCCACGAAATATTGTGGAATCTATGCTAAGGGACCTCTGTAGCATTTGGCCAAGGGACCTTAAATTATGCCTTAAAATAGATTTTTATAGACCTTCATGAAGTTATGGTTAAATCAAGTGATATGCATGTGATTGGGTGTTCTATTTCATGATGGAAATAATTTATACTTTAGGGTCAGTACTGTTGATGCAGTCTGGCCCTGATTGCTGTTTTGGTGTTGACAACAATTTTAGTTTAAGAGAATGATTATGATATGGAAAATCCTAATCTGGGAGGTTAGGTGGATTATGATTAAGTCCTGATCAAGGATTAGGCATGATATGGAAAACCCTAACCTGGGAGGTTAGGTGTGATGATTGTGATGATTATGATTAAGTCATAATCGAGGATTAGGCATGATGTTGGAAAATCCTAACCTGGGAGGTTAGGTGTGGAAAATCCTAGCTTGGAGGGCTAGGTGTTGAAAATCCTAACCTGGGAGGTTAGGTATTGGAAAAGTCCTAATTCGGAAGGGTTGGGTGAAAAGTCCTAGCTTGGAGGGCTAGGTGAAAAGTCCTAACTTGGAGGGTTAGGTGCAAATTCCCATCCTGGAGAATTGGGTGAAAAAGTCCTGGCTTGGAGGGTCAGGTGCCTAGCTTGGAGGGCTAGGTTGGATGATGTTCTAACTCGGAAGAGTTGGGTGAAAAGTCCTAGCTTGGAGGGCTAGGTGAAAAGTCCTAGCTTGGAGGGCTAGGTGAAAAGTCCTAACTTGGAGGGTTAGGTGCAAATTCCCAACTTGAAGAGTTAGATGGAAAAATCCTTAGCTTGGAGGGCTAAGGTGGATGAATCCCTAGCTTGGAGGGCTGGGTAGAGTCACTGGATCGGTCTGGTAACCGATCAGGGACTGTTGGCACGCTGCTCCTTAGTGGATCGGTCTAGTGACCGATCCAGCTATGTCTGATCGGACTGGTGACCGATCAGGGAGCGCACAGTGAGATTGGGAATCTACTGTGTGGCTCCTGATCGATCCGGAGACCGATCAGGGAGCAGGCTGCTTCCTTGCTGTCTTGCTCCTGATCGGTCTGGTGACCGATCAGGGAGCAAACAGTGAGTGAGTTCCCGTGCTGATCAGAGCCTTGGATCGGTCCGGTGACCGATCAGGAATCTTGGGTTTGATTAAAAAGTAACTGTTCATTTGCTTTGATCGGTCTGAGTGACCGATCAGGATCCAATCTGATCGGTCTGGTGACCGATCAGGATCAACCCTGATCGGTCTGGTGACCGATCAGGCGTGTATTGCTGCGAGAGCTGGGAATCCCAGCAAAGCAGTGGATCGGTCTGGTGATCGATCCACGCACCCTGGATCGGTCCGGTGACCGATCACTTTAATTCAAATTTCACTGTCAGACGTCGTCAGAGCGTCTGATCGTATCCGATTTGCTGATGTATGTGATATGCTTTGTGATCTTCTGCTCTAATGCTCTGATTGAGTTTCAGGTGACAGGGGAGGATTCAAACACTCAAGGAGAAGTCAGAGAGTGCTTTCCTTGGAGCAGGTTTGTCCCTTTTCCCATCTCAGGTTGTAACGGCGAGCTGCGGACTGGAGCTAAGACTGGAGCTCGACTGAGGAGCTCAGTGAGTCCAGAGATAGCTCAGTAGAGGCTGGCGTTGGCAGAGGAGTAGCTGGGAGCTACAGAGATGGTGTCACCCGTCGCTTGGCGGAGAAACAAAAAGAAACGCGAGAGTTGGTTTCAGTATCAGATTCAGTTTTGAAAACCTGTGTGTTCTTGCGTTCTGCTAAGGAAGCTTGCTGTTCTTGAGTTCTTCATCCATTCTAAGCAAGCTATTGAGAAGCATACATCATACTTGAGCGCTTGAAGGAGAAAACAAGAAGCTTGGAGTCCGACAGTGGGAAGACACGAAGCAGACGGGGTCTGCGTGAGATCGCCACTGGGTGGAGCTCGGGAAGCTTGCTGTGTTTAATCCTTGCTAAGTGTTTGAGTAAGATCTTTCTTGTTGTTGTTTCATTGTGCTCATTATATATCATTGTTTGAAACACACTGTGGAGAGGTTTCTCCACCGAGAAGGAGGTTGCTTCATATCCGGTGTTAACCGGGGCTTGATCTGCCGACGATCAAGGGATCGCCCACCTCAAGGGCACGCCAAGGAGTAGGGGCAAGTTATCCCCGAACCTTGTAAACCTTCCTTGTTAGCGATCTTGCTAGTTGTGTGTGCTTTGCTCTCATTTGTTTTTCTGCATACTCTGTTTTCCATTCTTTCCGCTGTGCTACTGATATTTGAGTTGCAGAAATCGTGATAAGTTTTCAAGGGGCAAGCGATTGTCTATATTCACCCCCCCCTCTATAGCCATCTCGTTCCCAACAAGTGGTATCAGAGCAAGGTGCTCTGTTTACGGCTTAACAACCGAGAGTTCTCAACAAGATGGCTTTGAGAGAAGGCTTCTCCACCACCCGACCTCCATTCTTTGATGGCGCCGACTTCCAATATTGGAGATCAAAGATGGAATATTATTTGAAGATGGATATTCATACGTGGTTCGCGGTGAAGGAAGGATTCATCCCTCCTAAGGATGATGAAGGCAAGGAACTCGAATCATCTCGGTGGACTGCCGAACAAACGAGGAAGAGTGAAGCCGACGCTAAGGCGGTTGTCACTCTACAATGCGGCATGAACAAAGACCAACTCATCAAGGTTGGTCCCTTCACGAGTGCAAAAGACTTGTGGAACAAACTCATAGAGCTCCATGAAGGGACCCGGGACTCGAGGATTGCAAAGAGGGATTTGTTCCTCAATCAACTTCAAAATCTCTCCATGAAGGAGAATGAGTCGGTAAGTGAGCTTCATAGCCGGTTCAAGGAAGTTCTTAATGGACTTCATTCAATTGATGAAAAGGTCGAAAATCGCGACCTTGTGAGGTATGTTTTGAAAGCATTTCCAAGGAATGCTTTGTGGTCATCCATGGTGGATGCCTACAAAGTATCCAAGGATTTATCTATTGTAAAATTAGATGACTTATTTTGTGAGATGGAACTGCATGAAATGGCTAACAAAGGCCCCAAGGAGAAGGGGATTGCCTTAGTTGCAGGGGACCGAGTCACAAAGAAGAAGGAGGAGAAGAGCACAAGGCAAGTGGCTCTCATGGCTCTTGGAGAGGAGGGCAGTGAAGAAACTTCAAGCTCCTCAAACGCGGCTTCATCATCTTCGGATGATGAAGAGGTAACTTCTCCCGAGCTTGAAAAATGTTATAGAGCAATTGCATGTTTAACTAGTATGCTTAAGAAATCCAAAAACAAAGTTAAAGCATTGCAATTAGAAATTGATCAATTGAAAGCTTCTAGGGATGATAACATTGATGACTTGCATGTTGAATTACTAGAAGATGAAATTAAAGCTTTGAAACATGAGATTGTAAGCCTGAAATCCTCTAAGGTTGAGGAAATCAGTGATATGCATGATAATGGGTTAGTAGAGGAAAACCAATCCTTGAAGAGTGAAGTTGAGAAGCTCAAGAATATTCTTGGGAAATTCTCAAATAGCTCTAAGACCTTAGATATGATATTAAATGCCCAAAGAGCGGTCTACAATAGGGCCGGTATTGGTTACCGTCCTAAGGAACCCTCTTTTGTATCTCTCATGTCTAGGACTGACATGAGACAATCTAGGACACCCAAAATCCAAAAGAAAGTTGTCAAGGCATGGGTGCCTAAGTCATGTTTAGTTGATGCATTAGGTCCCAAGGTTTGGGTACCTAAGACTTCTATTTTTCGAATTGTGTAGGTTGTGATTGAGGGGGAGCATCTATCAACTTGGTTCGTTGATAGTGGATGCTCCAAACACATGACCGGGGATAGATCATTGTTTACCACATTTCACAAGAAGAGTAGAGGTAATGTATCATTTGGTAACAATGGAAGCCTTAAGGTCATAGGAATAGGAGACATTCAAATATCCGAATGTCTTAGAATCTCAAAAGTCCTTCTAGTCAAGGGGATGAAGTTTAATCTCCTAAGTGTCAGTCAATTGTGTGACACGGGTTACACAATTGATTTCCAACCAAGTCAATGTCTAGTTAGACAAAATGACACCTTGGACACGGTACTAGTAGGAGCAAGAGTAGACAATATTTATCAAGTTTCATTTAAAAGTGCTACTAATGTTCTTGCTAAGTGTTTCATGTCAAAACAAGAAGAGTCCACACTTTGGCACCGGAGGCTAGCACATGTGAACATGAAGAACATCCGGAAGTTGGCCAACAAGGGACTAGTTCAAGGCTTACCGAGCATCAAGTATGGAAAAGATAAATTATGTGATGCATGTCAAATGGGTAAGCAAACAAAATCTGCACATAAAGGTAAAAGCACTGTAAGTACTTCCAATGCTCTAGATTTACTTCACATGGATCTATTTGATTGTAGCACTATCATATCATTGAATGGAAGTAGATATTGCTTTGTTATCATTGATGACTTCACTAGATATACTTGGACTTTCTTTTTAAAACATAAGGATCAAACCTTAGATATTTTCATTTCTTTCTGTAGAAGGGTTGAAAATGAGAAATCATCAACAATTAAGACAATAAGAAGTGATCATGGAGGTGAATTTCAAAACCAAAGGTTTCTAGAATTTTGTCAAGATAAGGGTTATAGACATGAGTTCTCTACTCCTAGAACACCACAACAAAATGGTGTTGTAGAGAGGAAGAACCGTGCACTTCAAGAGGTTGCACGAAGCATGCTTAATGAGTACTCACTCCCGAGTTACTTATGGGCTGAAGCTGTTAATACAGCTTGCTATGTGCAAAACCGAGTTCTCATCCATAGGTTTTTAGAAAAGACTCCCCATGAACTTTGGTTTGGGAAACCACCTACGGTTAAACATCTTAGGGTGTTTGGTTGTAAGGTGTTCATCCTAAACACCAAGGATCACCTTGGAAAGTTCACGGCAAAAGCTGATGAAGGGATACTAGTCGGGTACTCACTCGTTAGTAAAGCTTACCGAGTCTACAACAAGAGAACTAGACTAGTTGAGGAGTCTTCTGATGTGGTTTTTGAGGAAGTTCCAAAACCAATTGACCAGTCAGATAATGTAGAAGGAGTTCAAATCGAACTAAGGAGACTTAGTTTGAATGAAAATGCAAGTATTGTTGATGGTGATGAGTCTGATGACGGTGAGCCTAGACAACTCTTTGATCAGCCGGATCCTGAGGCTGAACTTGTGTCTAGTGAACTCGTTCACGAAGCACCACCAACACCAAGGCAAACGAGACTAGCCTCTAGTCATCCCCAAGACCAAATCGTTGGAGACATCCATCAAGGGGTTAGGACTAGATCATTCTTCAGGAATGAGACTAATGAAGTTGCTCTAATTTCTGAAATTGAACCTAGGAAAATTGATGAAGCATTAAATGATCCCGATTGGATTATTGCAATGCAAGATGAACTAGGTCAGTTTGAGAGGAGTCAGGTTTGGGACTTAGTCCCTAGGCCTAAGAAGACCACCATTATTGGAACTAAATGGGTCTTCAAGAACAAATTAAACCACAAGGGAGAAATCATTAGAAACAAGGCACGCTTGGTAGCCAAGGGCTACAGTCAAGTTGAAGGTCTTGATTATGATGAGACTTATGCTCCCGTGGCACGATTAGAGTCCATCCGATTGATGCTTGCATTTGCAGCACATCGAGGCTTCAAACTATTTCAAATGGACGTCAAATCGGCATTCCTAAATGGTTTAATTAGAGAAAAAGTCTATGTCGAACAACCACCAGGGTTTGAGAGTACCGAATATCCAAACCACGTGTACAAGCTCAAGAAGGCACTCTATGGTCTTAAACAAGCACCCCGGGCTTGGTATGAGCGGTTGTCGACATTCTTGATTGAAAAGGGTTTCGTGAGAGGCCAAATAGACCCTACACTATTTCTATGAAGAGATGGTGACAATATATTTGTAGCCCAAGTATATGTCGATGACATAATTTGTGGCTCAAACAACAAGGGCTATTTACGTGAATTTATCGGACACATGGAGAGTGAGTTTGAAATGAGTCTAGTGGGAGAGTTGACTTTCTCCTCGGACTTGAAATCAAGCAAACTCGCGATGGTATCCATGTGCACCAATCAAAGTACACACATGAAATGCTTCGAAAATTCAATATGAGTGATTCAAAGGAGGTAACCACTCCCATGGCTACAAACACAAGATTGGACAATGATGAGAGTGGTAAACCCGTTGATCTAACTCAGTATCGAAGCATGATAGGTAGTTTGCTATACCTTACAGCTAGTCGACCAGATATACTATTTGCTGTAGGTATGTGCGCTAGGTATCAAGTCTGTGCCAAGGAATCTCACCTAATTGCTGTTAAGCGAATTTTGAGATATCTCAAGGGCACAATTGGTGTAGGTCTTTGGTATCCCCGTACCGAATCTTTTGATTTGATGGGCTATACGGATTCCGACTACGCTGGATGTAAGTTGGACCGGAAAAGCACTAGTGGGGGCTGCCAATTCCTAGGATCGTCTTTAGTAAGTTGGTCGAGTCGGAAGCAACATTGTGTTGCTCTTTCCACTACCGAGGCAGAATATATCGCCATGGGAGAGTGTATATCACAATTGTTGTGGATGATCCACACCTTAGAGGACTATGGATTGAGTTACAA
>JAGFNQ010006008.1:202321-334709 GCA_024364735.1 Boesenbergia rotunda
TCATGATGTTCAAATTGTATTCAAAACCCTTCATGATTATCTCAAATTGTTAGGGAACAATTGGGTAACTTTGGGAACATCTCACACAAACTATAAGGGTTACCAAAATGTTTTTGATTGCTAGATATGGGGTGAGATGTTAGGTTCAACTCAATTTCTCAAAATGTCATTGCATCAATTGAGAAATTAAGTTGACGAGATAATAATCACGGTGGTGACCAAGTGTGGGGAAAACCATTGCATAACATATGTGTATATGGCTCCATGATCATACTTGGACATTCCAATCAAGGCAACTTGATTGGAAACTTGGAATTGGAGTAAAGACTTGTTTGAATTTGCTTGATTGATTGATGGTTGAGTTTGATTCCATTTAGATGGGTCAAAGTGCTTGATGAACCTATAAGAACTTTAGATTCTTGTTCAAGAATCTATTTTAGTCATAAGTACCTGTCCAAACTAGACAAAATCCATCAAATATCATTTGGAAATTCTGAAACTGAACATTCCAGGTCGTATCAGGAACCCTGATCGGTCACCAGACCGATCAGGAATCGGGCTAATTGGTCCCTGGACCGATCTGACCCCTTCCCATGGTGTTCGGTCCACAGACCGATCTGCGAAGCAAGCCGTGACCTCCCAGAATCTGACCAAGTATTCTGAGCAAGCCTGGATCGGTCTCCGGACCGATCTGGCACCCTGTGGGGATCGGTCCACAGACCGATCAGGGAGCTCAGAGTTTTCTCTTCGGACCCTACTGATCAAATCCTGATCGGTCACCCGACCGATCAGGAGCGTATCTGATCGGTCATCCGACCGATCAGGACCACGCCAGATCAACTGCATTAAATTTTGGTTGGTGACCGATCCACCAACCGATTAACTCTCCAAATCTTCGTTTTCCTGAACCCTAGCGCCAAAACCACCCCGTCTGTGCAACCTTGTGTGAGTGAGAGAAGTCTCTACGTCTTCCTTCACGCTCGTGCGACCTCCTCTGCGGGCGGTTTTCTCCGGCTTGAAGACTCTTCCTTCACGCGCGTTCTTCTCTGTCGCGAGTCTTCCAATCCCTTCAAACAATTTCAATGGCACCAAAGTAAGTGTTTGGCTTCATTTCCCGTTTCCAAGAGATCATAGAATATATGTTTGTGAAGCTAACCATGGTTTTTGTTCTTACTTGCTGCTGTGCCGGGACCTATTTCTTACCGTGACCCTCTTCCTCATTTCTTATGACCAAACTTTTATGTCTATCTTTTGATTGGGTCTCATCTGATGATCAACTCTTGTATGATTCAATCTATGTGTCATGTTCAACTCAAACCTCCTTAGAAAATCATCTAAAGGAAAAGAGAGCGTGGAGGGAAATCCAAGGGGGAAGGCTCCTTCCTCCTCTTCCAGAAGGCCACAGCCTTCCACTAGCTCCAGGTTCCCGAATGCGGCCTGTGAGCAGGCCTTTCAAGCTAGGACATTTAAACTTTTACCCTGCAGATCCATTGACATTCCTTTCTTAACAGAGTACTGCCCTTCTGTTATGGAGATTGTTACTTATTACAATCTGGGGTTTCTTCTTTCTTTGGAAAGAACTATAAATTACGACCTCGTCTCCGAATTCTACAACAATCTACAACCAAGCTCTAAAGGGGGATTCGAGTTCACCACTCGAGTCAGGAAGATGAACCTTGACTTTTCATATGAGATTTTGGCTGAGTACTTGGGTGGTCGACGATCACCGAATCTTTATTCGCTTTACCCTGACCTTCCTAAACCTCTACTAGCACCCTTTGCAGACGTTACTCCTAATTCCATCCATCAGTATTTCTTTGGTTATCCACGTCCAGACGGTCTTGATGAGCTTGGACCTGACTTTCCTACCTTTGCGGCACTGCGTATGTCTCCCACTAGTTATATACTATTCAAGATCATTACCAATTGTATTCTTCCAATCACCTCAAAACCCTTAGCTGAAATCCGACCCTATCACTGCTTGATGCTCTACGGCATGCACAGCCGTTCAGATTTCGATATTATGGAGAGCATCTTCCAGTCCATTTTGTCTTATCGAGAGGAGTCCAGCTGTCGCACTGTCTACATGCCTTTTGGTCACGTCATCACCGACTGGCTCATGTCAGTAGGTGTTGATGTTACCAAGGGTCGGACGATGCCTATGGTACGACAGGATTGCAGACTTGGCCGGCGTGCCTTCGCCAAGTCTGGCATCATTATTCGGGGGCCCGATCGGATGTTGATCTGGAAAGATGGTAGGGTTCTTGGGGAGTTACCACGGGGAGTTCCACAGGGTCAGGCACCAGCCACTGCTGCTGATAACGATGACTATGATGAGCCGGATCCGGATCTCCGATGGCAGATCTCAGAGCTAGATCAGACTGTTCAGGAACTTATTCAGCTGGGGGCGGTAGATCGTGAGGAGTTTCGTTCGGGTTTTCGCTCTTTCGATTCTCGACTGACCAGGATCGAGACCGACCTCTCAGGGACCCGCACTCTCCAGCAGACATGGTATGATGAGTGGCGCAGCCACACATTTCCTGGAGGTGCACCTTCTGCGAGTTCTGCACCAGGGTCCTATGCTCCTACCGATGCTGCGATGGATGACCTCATGCGATATGACGACCCTCCTACTGACACTTGAGCTCGGATATTTGTTGTTTTATCATGTTATGGGGATTTGACTATGATACTTTTGGGCTATATGCCCTCTGACTTTGTTGGTGTGACCTTGAGTCACACATATTTTGCTACTTGCTTAGATGTTCTCATGCTTTGACTTATCTGTCATGCTTATTCTACTATTGTTGATGCCATGCTGATTATATATCTGTTATCTGCATGATTGTTCGATTGTCATATTCATGCTTACACTGCCATGTCTATTTGATACTTATGAATATTATGGCATGCTTTGGGAGACTATATTTCACATTCATATGATATATGTGACTGCTATGTCTTACCTTAATCTTTTCACATGTGTTCATATGATCATTCCACAAATTATCACATTTTTGAGTTGGGACCCTTTAGGTTTGAGGGGGAGTTTATCTTAATAGTCCCTCTTACCCCTTTTCGGTGTTCGACAAAGGGGGAGAGAGTGTGATTGGTTAAGTTTAGAATGACCATGTTGTAGGGGGAGGATCTGGATTCCCCTATGATTCATAATGTTGGAAAATTGATTGAGAATCCCTAAACTTAAAATCGGATTGTCAAACAACAAAAAGGGGGAGATTGTTGATGCAGTCTGGCCCTGATTGTTGTTTTGGTGTTGACAACGATTTTAGTTTAGGAGGATGATTATGATATGGAAAATCCTAATCTGGGAGGTTAGGTGGATTATGATTAAGTCCTGATCGAGGATTAGGCATGATATGGAAAATCCTAACCTGGGAGGTTAGGTGTAATGATTATGATGATTACGATTAAGTCCTAATCAAGGATTAGGCATGATGTTGGAAAATCCTAACCTGGGAGGTTAGGTGTGGAAAATCCTAGCCTGGAGGGCTAGGTGTTGGAAAATCCTAACCTGGGAGGTTAGGTGTGGAAAATCCTAGCTTGGAGGGCTAGGTGTTGGAAAAGTCCTAATTCGGAAGGGTTGGGTGAAAAGTCCTAGCTTGGAGGGCTAGGTGAAAAGTCCTAACTTGGAGGGTTAGGTGCAAATTCCCATCCTGGAGAATTAGGTGAAAAAGAACTGGCTTGGAGGGTCAGGTGCCTGGCTTGGAGGGCTATGTTGGATGATGTTCTAACTCGGAAGAGTTGGGTGAAAAGTCCTAGCTTGGAGGGCTAGGTGAAAAGTCCTAGCTTGGAGGGCTAGGTGAAAAGTCCTAACTTGGAGGGTTAGGTGCAAATTCCCAACTTGGAGAGTTAGATGGAAAAATCCTTAGCTTGGAGGGCTAAGGTGGATGAATCCCTAGCTTGGAGGGCTGGGTAGAGTCACTGGATCGGTCTGGTGACCGATCAGGGACTTTTGGCACGCTGCTCCTTAGTGGATCGGTCTGGTGACCGATCCAGCTATGTCTGATCGGACTGGTGACCGATCAGGGAGCGCACAGTGAGATTGGGAATCTACTGTGTGGCTCCTGATCGATCCGGAGACCGATCAGGGAGCAGGCTGCTTCCTTGCTGTCTTGCTCCTGATCGGTCTGGCGACCGATCAGGGAGCAAACGGTGAGTGAGTTCCCTTGCTGATCAAAGTCTTGGATCGGTCCGGGGACCGATCAGGGATCTTGGATTTGATTAAAAAGTAACTGTTCATCTTGCCTGATCGGTCTGGGTGACCGATCAGGATCCAATCTGATCGGTCTGGTGACCGATCAGGATTCACCCTGATCGGTCTGGTGACCGATCAGGCGTGTATAGTTGCGAGAGCTGGGAATCCCAGCAAAGCAGTGGATCGGTCTGGTGATCGATCCACACACCCTGGATCGGTCCGGTGACCGATCACTTTAATTCAAATTTCACTGTCAGACGTGGTCAGAGCGTCTGATCGTATCCGATTTGCTGATGTATGTTCCTGAGATTTGATATACTGCTTGATCTTCTTCACTAATGCTCTGATTGAGTTTCAGGTGACAGGGGAGGATTCAAACACTCAAGGAGAAGTCAAAGCGTGCTTTCCTTGGAGCAGGTTTGTCCCTTTTCCCATCTCAGGTTGCAACGGCGAGCTGCAGACTGGAGCAGAGACTGGAGCTCGACTGAGGAGCTCAGTGAGTCCAGAGATAGCTCAGTAGAGGCTGGCGTTGGCAGATGAGTAGCTGGGAGCTACAGAGATGGTGTCACTTGTCGCTTGGCGGAGAAACAAAAGGAAGCGCGAGAGCTTTTTCGAGCAAGTGATTCAGTTTGAAAAACTGCTTTGTGTTCTTGCGTTCTGCTGCTACAAGCTTGCTGTTCTTGAGTTCTCCAACGATTCTAAGCAAGCTATTGAGAAGCAATCATCATACTTGAGCGCTTGAAGGAGAAAACAAGAAGCTTGGAGTCCGACAGTGGAAAGACACGAAGCAGACAGGGGTCTGCATGAGATCGCCACTGGGTGGAGCTCAGGAAAGCTTGCTGTGTTTTATCCTTGCTAAGTGTTTGAGTAAGATCTTTCTTGTTGTTGTTTCATTGTGCTCATTATATATCATTGGTTGAAACACGCTGTGGAGAGGTTTCTCCACCGAGAAGGAGGTTGCTTCATATCCGGTGTTAACCGGGGCTTGATCTGCCGACGATCAAGGGATCGTCCACCTCAAGGGCACGCCAAGGAGTAGGGGCAAGTTATCGCCGAACCTTGTAAACCCTCCTTGTTAGCGATCTTGCTAGTTGTGTGTGTTTTGCTTTCGTTTCGTTTTTCTGCATACTCTGTTCTCTATTCTTTCCGCTGTGCTACTGACATTTGAGTTGCAGAAATCGTGATAAGTTTTCAAGGGGCAAGCGATTGTCTATATTCACCCCCCCCCCCTCTATAGCCATCTCGTTCCCAACAACATGTTCAGAGTATGAATCACTTAAATACATAAGAGTACTTAGAATACGTAGGACGAGAAAACGTTACTTGGGCTAGGTGTGACATAGTCAGCCTAGTGGGGACTGACACACATAGACCATGTCCTGAACCAAGTGGGTATAAGATGGTGAAGGGAATGGGGCACGATTCATTATATCTGCTGAAGGGTTTCAGAATTGTTTCTGAGGTCAACCGTTGATCTTTCGATTAATTGTGGATCTTGATGTACTACTAGGTGCCACTCATGATCGTTCTATAATTGGTTAATTATAGACGGCCAACATAAATCGAAAGTCTATTTAGTCACACGCACTACGAGTAATCCGAGGGATTTAAAACGAGTTGAAAATTAGATTTTTCAATCAAGAGAGATTAGGTTTGGTTAAGCCAAACGATAAGTCGAATCTGAATTTTTCAGAGACGCATCAGAAGCGTAAAATGGCTAAGTCTTTTGAAGACTTAATAGATGAATTAAATAAGTTTAATTCATTGGGGCGTGGCATGGATGGGCCGGCCAAAGAGGGTCTCCATCCTCTTTGCTTGGCCGGCCACAACAAAGGGAGAGAACCAAGTTTTTGGTTCAATTTATAAAATAAACCAAGTGTGGTTTATTTTATAAATTTTTAGATGATATAAATTTTTATACAATAAACCAAGGTTTGGTTTATTTTTCATGGAAATTAAAATGAACCATGGATTGGTTTATTTTATTTTATAAAATCAATCAAGGATTGATTTACCATGATAAGAAAATTTATTCCATAAGAAAAAAGGAGACTTGGTCGGTTTTTTTATCATGAATTAAAATATGATAAAACTTGGCATGATGGAATAAGTTATAGAAAATTTATTCCATAAGAAAAAAGAGACTTGGCGGTTGAGAGACCACTATATAAAGGACCCAAGGCAAGGCTTGGAAATCAATCGAAGTATTCTTGCCTGGGCTCTCTCCCTCTCCTCCCTTCTTTCTCTTGGCCGGCCACAAGGCTCTTCTCCCTTCTTCTTGCCGTGAGCACAAGGAGAAGCACTGGGGAGACAAAGTTCTTCCGTTGGGACGATCTTCCTCTCCGGCCATTATCACCTTGGGATTGGGTGCAAGTCATCTTCCTCCTCGCCGGAATTGTGATTCCGGCCAACCTTGGTAGTGAGTTTTTCTGATGTGATTACTTCTCTCTTGGTTTTCTTGTCGCGTTCTCGGAGAATCTAGTAGTTCTCAAGAACACGAAACTCGTGGCTTTGCGAAGTCATCCCGAAGATACTCGGCGTGGACACGAATAGAGGCGGAGCTTCCGAGGGATGCTTACGGTTGGATCTCGTCCCTTCCTTTGAGTTACGCAAGGTAATACGTAAATTAGTTTATGTTTCTGCAAAATTTTAAATATATGATCATGTCTACACAAGATAAAGTTGCATGGTTAGATGTGCGGTTAAATAATTTGAGAAATTATTTATGCTAAACCTTCAGCTGCACGTAATTAATTTTAAAATTACGAACCCGCATCCATGTCAACATGCATCCGGTCCCAACACAGTCGACTGGTAAAACTCACAGAAAGGTTCTGGACCCTGGACCAGTCGACTGCCCTGGGAGCAGTCGACTGGTGGCAGCCAAAATTCGAACGTTAGGCGTGTAACGGTCGGATTTTGCTCGGGGCAGTCGACTGCCCTAGGGGCAGTCGACTAATGGCGAGTTATCAGCCCTAAGTTCTATTTAAAGAGGACTTCGTGGTGGCTGAAACTCTTGACGAATTTTGTCTTGGTTAAAGGCAAAATAGTAGTCTTGGTGCTCTGGTCTTGTCAAGGTGTTGTGGTGAGGTTTCTCCACCCACAAGGAGCGACAAGGGCTAGCCAGAGGTTATCCGGGGAGTGATCTACCGACGGATTCTTGGATTAGTAACCCTTAGCGGTGGATACCAAGTAAAAACAGATTGTTATCATTATTATTGTTGTTAGTTTCATTTTTATTGTATATTCCGCTGTGCAACTAACAACGTAGGAAGAAAGAAAGCCGAGGATTTGCTATTCACCCCCTCTAGCAACGTACAAGATCCAACAAGTGGTATCAGAGCGAAGGACCGCTCGTGATTGGAATAACCGCCAAGAAGAGCAAAAGTTGGAGGGAAGAACAATGGAAGGCAAATTTGGGGATGACATCTACACTCCGCCTCCCTACGATCATGAAGAATTCGACTTTTGGAGGGCAAGGATCAAGACTTGGTTCGGAATAGAGTGGGAATGTAGAATTGCGCTTGAAGAACCGTTCGAGATTCCAAAGGATAAGCACAGGAAGAAGCTTACACCTAGATATTGGAATCAAGAGCAACAAGATCGATCAAAGGCGAATAAAAAGGTAATTGATGTATTAATCAATATTTTGCCTAACAATGTCCTGAGTGGTGTAGGGGAGTATCAAAACGCACATGATTTGTGGAACAAGATAAAAGATTTTCATAAGAACATCATCCAAGCACAACGAATAGAAAAATCCAATGAAGTAAGCTCGATAGCCCAAGAGGAGGAAGAAGAGAGTGAGAAATCATCAACCTCCTCAAGAGAAGAAGAGGATGTGTCAAATTCAAAAATTGAGGGGGAGGAGAGACCCTCATCTATACCGAAACAAGAGGAAGCATCCACTTCATCCAAGGTTGAAGAAGAACTCAACCTAGCCTCCACCTCCACCAAAGCAAAGAAAAAGGAACATATTATATGCTTTGGTTGCAATGAAAAGGAACACTACAATGATAAGTGTCCAAAGGGTAAGAAAAAGGAGGTACACTCTACACTCATTTCAAGTTCTTTTAAATCTAACATGGGTTGTAGGAATGGAGAAGCCCAAGAGAAAAGAAGGAAGATTCGATGCTTCACATGTGGAGAGCTAGGGCACTTTCACACTAAATGTCTAAAGAAGAAAAAGCTCAAGAAGATGGAGCACTTGAGAAGATGTGAGAAGGAGGAAAAGAAGAGGAGAAGCTCACATCGAGGAGGAACTACAAGGGTAAGGGAGGTAATCCCTAACTCTAGATTAAAATACAACTCAAATTCTAGTTCTTCTATACATGCTAAAAATAGTGTAAATCATTCATCCATGCATGCTAAAATTAATGAAAATTGCTTACTTGTGCACAATTTTGGATTTAAATACAATGATAGGACTAGGAATAACAAAGTAGATCACAACCCTAGGAAAAGCATGCATCATGATAGACCTAAGACCCTTGTATCTAAGGATCAAGGCATTAATCCCAAGAAGGGAAGGAATATGCCTAGAAAAATGGGTAGGTCTAGGAATGTCCAAAGTGGACATATAGACTCAAAGGTTAAACACTTAGAAAGGGAAAATCAAGCCTTGAGGGTAAGGCTTGATAAATAGTAAAGACCCTAGAAAGATTCAAGGTTGGATCTAAGGGTCTAGATATGGTGTTGGGTAGTTTAAAACTCAACTATGATATATCGGGTTTGGGATATCAGTCTAAGACCTCCAAGGTCAATGGAAAGAAAAATGATAGGGTAACATATGGTTATGACAAGGAGGGAAAGCCCAAGGATGGCAAGGGGGTGTTATTCAAAGGTAAAAAGAATGACTTAACCAAGGACAAAGTGTCCAAGGTTAAAAGGGTTCATTTTGTAGGCCAAGAATCACCGGAGGCTTACCGGTGTGGCCTAGTGTGGATTGAGTCACCTAGGGAGGTGGCGAAGGCTAAGAGCTTAAGGGGGAGCTCTAGAAGCCTTTGGGGTCTATGGTAAATGGATCTCCAGAGATGGTTGTTTTAGGAAGGTCTAGGTGACTAGGAAATGTGCCAAAAGGGTTGAAAGACTTGGTAAGTCTTAATTCTAGGGAATTGACACATTAAAAGGAGAATTAGGAAGAAAAAGGTGAAAATAGGCTTATATTTGATAAAAATTAGGTTTTAATCCGTGAATACCATATAATTCAACGATAGAAATGACTTATGATCAAGGATAAGAAGAAACATTGAGGAGAAGTCACAATTAGAACTTTTGGGAAAGGTTCAAATGATAGAATTTAGGAGAAATGGAATTTTGTGTCAATCTTGGGATATAGAATACATTTGTTTGGAAACATATTTTTCCTAAGTAGATATAGGCTTCACAAAATTTCAAATTTTTTGGAGATTTGTAGAATTATTGAGGCATTACTGAAATTGGGCTGAAAACCTGAAATTCAGGTATTAGTCGACTGCCCTGGGGGGGCAGTCGACTGATCTCAGCCCAGAAACCTTCTATTCGATTTGACAGTCGACTGCCAATGCGGCAATCGACTGATCCAAGGGTTTAAAGAGAAATGGCATATAGGATGGTAGGATATGGCCTTAAAATTAAAATTATTGTTTATTCTCCTTGAATAAAGGTTCGCCTTATGATTTAATGGTATAGATATCATGGAATTTAAGGAAAATTGATGACTGCTTGAAAGTCAATGGATGATATTAAATGATAAATGCTTGTTGAATGGGAAGATTGATAAGTCTATAGGTGTCTAGGATTAAGAAATAGAAAGGGGAGAGTTGAGGACAATTACTTGTGTAAATTGATAATGGTTAGAATTTGCAAACACAAGGAATTATAAATAGAGTTCAAAATTGAACTTACAAAGGTTTTTTAAGAAAGCCCCCCTACATTGGACTGTAAAAAAAACCTTTCTTAAAAAACCATTTTGTGTGAAAAGTCCTAACTTGGAGAGTTAGGTGTGAAAAGTCCTAACTTGGAGGGTTAAGTGTGTGGAAAATTCCTAACTTTGAGAAGTTAGTTATGTGGAAAATTCCTAACTTGGAGGGTTAAGTGTGAGATGCCTTGGGATAGGATCCATGCATTGCATATGCATTGGCGGTGTAAGTCCAAGATGGAGTCTTGGCAGTATAAGTCCAGTTGTTTGTTTTAGCATTGTTATTGCTATTGACTACTATTTGTTTCCCTAACTTAAACGTATTGTCAAACATCAAAAAGGGAGAGATTGTTGAGGCAATCTGTGATCCAGAGTGATCATGAGTTTTGATGTTTAGGCAAAGGGTTTAAGTTAGGTTTCCTTGTGTTGTAATATGTGTATGGTGAGTGTGCAGGTTGTACAGGATACACATATTGACTTGACTGGACACCTCAGTACGGTGAAGGGTGGCATGGAGACAAGCTGCGGGCTTGTGTGCGCACCTGAGGGACTTTGGAGAGCAAGGACGATGAGCTGAGGGGCGCGGACTTCGAGGCATGCGAGAAGGATGGCATGGAGGCAAGCTAGAGGCTTGCGTGCATCCGAGGGACGGAGCCGAAGATGAAGAGGGCGCGAAGGCAATAGTCGAGGCTGCTGATGAGGAGTCAGTCGAGTCGTGAGGGTACGAGTGTTGTGTGATTGTGCTCGGGAAATCCTAGGGGACGAGTGCTGAGAGAAGTGTACTCGGGAAGGGAAACCCTAGGTGTGTGAGTGGGGTAGTCGACTGCCACTGGGGCAGTCGACTGGTAAAACTCACAGAAACGTTCTGGACCCTGGACCAGTCGACTGCCCTAGGAGCAGTCGACTGATGGCAGCCAAAATTCGAACGTTAGGCGTATAACGGTCGGATTTTGCTGGGGGCAGTTGACTGGTGACGAGTTATCAGCCCTAAGTTCTATTTAAAGAGGACTTCATGGTGGCTGAAACTCTTGACGAATTTTATCTTAGTTAAAGGCAAAATAGTAGTCTTGGTGTTCAGGTCTTGTCAAGGTGTTGTGGTGAGGTTTCTCCACCCACAAGGTGTGACAAGGGCTAGCCGGAGGTTATCCGAGGAGTGATCCACCGACGGATTCTTGGATTAGTCACCCTTAGGGGTGGATACCAAGTAAAAATGGATTGTTAGCATTTTCTTGTTGTTAGTTTCATTTTTATTGTATATTCCGCTGCGCAACTAACAACGTAGGTAAAAAGAAAGCCGAGGATTTGCTATTCACCCCCCCTCTAGCAACGTACAAGATCCAACAGGAGGACTTCCACGGGTTTCAGCAGCAGCAGATGGGTTTTCAACAGGTACAGATTGCTATTCAGGGGGAGGTCCATGGGCTCACAGAGACCTTTTAGAGGTTTCAGCTGCAGCAAGACGAGATGTACGACATGAGGCAGCAGTGGCACTGCATGTATCAGGCCCCTCCTCCTTCTCCAGGCGATGACGAGTAGTTTCAGCTGTTGTGATGATTTTAGTGTTGAGAGTGATTGGCTTAGATTTATGTTTTATCTCTCAAACACCTATTTTGGAATTGTAATATTTAACTACTTCGGGGCTACGACCCTTATGACTTTCTCTATGCTTTGTGTCAAGTTATGTATAAAACCTTGATTTCATGTTTTATATTACTTTTATTTCAGTTCAAGATGTGATGATTGAAATAATGTTTTATTGATGACATGAAATGTAAGATAAATTTGATAGATGCATGTTTATCTAAAGGTTAAGAGATAAATATGGGGGAGGTTTTTGAGAATCGATAAAGGAAAAGAAGGCGATTTGAAAATAATTCTAGGTTTGAAATGGTAGAGGATAGCCTTGGCAAACACGTGGAATCATATATAGGCTTGAAACTTGATACAAATGATACACTTTGAAATAGTTGGAGTTTGTACCAAAAGTCAAGCATATTTAGTATTTTTCGTGAAACTATATTTTTCTAAAGTAGAGTATATCCTAACAAATATGCTTGCAAAATTTTACATTTTTTCGAATTTTGTAGAATTTTCTACAGGTTTCTGAAATTCAGCTGGGATTTCAGGTATAGACTGTATCAGTCGACTGCCCTGGGGGCAGTCGACTGATGTCTCTGTGATTTGCGGGAAACAGAGGGCAATCGACTGCCCCAGGGGCAATCAACTGGTATTCCTGTTTGGTGATTTCTGAGGGGTTTTTCAGAAATAAAGTGAGTTCTTTTTGGCACTAGGAGTAGGATTGCTTGGGGCAATCTTTTTGATGGTGTCAAAGGGGGAGAACTTGTGATATTAAGTTAGGTTTAACTTGACGTTAGAAAACTTGTGGTGTTAAATTAGGTAGAACTTAACCTGGTGTTGTGGGTAGATAATTAAAAATTGGGAAAGGACGTAGGTTAAGGGAAGTTTGCCTCTTGTTTGCTATGTTTTTAATTTTCAATTGCTATTATTGTTTTGTTTACCTAACTTAAACATATTTCCACACATCAAAAAGGGGGAGATTGTTGGGGCAATCAGCCCAAGTATGATCTGGAGGATTATGCGTTTTGATGTGTGTGTAAATATGGTTAAGTTAGGGTTTTATTGTGTTCTAATATGTGTATGTGAGTGTGCAGGTTTGCAGGTACACATAAACTTGGTTGGATGTCTTCAGGTGAAGGGTAGCATGGAGGCAAGTCGTGGGCTTGTGTCCGCACCCGAGGGACCATGGATAGCAGGGACGATGAGCCGAGGGACGCGGCCTTCGAGGCATACGTGAAGGATGGCATGGAGGCAAGCCGTGGGCTTACGCGCGCATCTGAGGGACGAGGGCCAAAGTCGAAGAGGCGTGAAGGCAACAGATCGAGGCTGCTGGTGAAGAGTCAGCTGAGTCGTGAGGGGTCGAGTGCTGAGGGAATTGTACTCGGGAAATCCTAGGGGTCGAGTGCTAAGAGAATTATACTCGGTAAGGAAAACCTAGGTGGGGCAATCGAATGGTGATTTGGTAGTCGACTGATAAACACCACAGAAACATTAGCTGACTGCTATGGGGACATTCGACTGGTGGTGGCTGGAGATTCAAACGTTGGGCTTGTAACGTTCGAATCTAAGTGGGACCAGTCGACTGGTAGCGGCCATATAAGACTCGAGCTCTATTTAAGGGGGCTCGTTTAAGGCCTTTCTTTTTTGGCGAAACTTGCTTGGATAGAGCTGGTTAGTAGCCTTTGTTGCTCAGATAGTATCCAGAAGTTGTGGTGAGGTTTCTCCACCCACAAGGAGCTACGAGATCTAGCCGGAGGTGCTCTGGGGAATCATCGACCGACAGATTAGGGATCGCCTTGCTTATGGGCAGCCGTGGAGTAGGAGATTTTATCTCCAAACCACATAAATAGGTGTGTTCATTTTTGTTAGTTTTGTTTTTATTTAGTATATTCCGCTTGCGCACTAACGATTGTAGGAAGAAAGTTGAAGAAAAGCTATTCACGTCCCCCCCTCTAGCTTGACAGTCACAATCTAACACTAGGGACCCGGGGCAACCTCTACAATTCTAGGACCCCGTATCACTACTAAGGGAGCAGTAACGGGTGCAAGGACCCACCGGGATACAGCTTCTTCACCACCATACTAGTCCGATCAGTCAGCTACATTTCCTTCGATCAGACTTGAAGGGAGAGACTTGTGATGATGTTGAATAGCCTGTGGCGGGCACGTGGGATGAAGAAGTTGCATGGCAAAACGCGACGAGTCTAACCAACTCCCCTTTCAGAGCTCTCAAGACTCTCTCGGGAAGATGAGCCTCCAGGGCCCCCCTCGAGAGACACGCCCTGGAAGATCAAATCAGAAAACCCCTCCCGGAATCATCCCGGAAAGTTGGATCCCGAGATCACCTCGGGGAAGTAGAGCACCCGCGATCGCCCAAGCCAGAAGGCTCTGAGAGCACCTCGGAGAAGCGAAGCCCAAGCTGTCTTCGACCTTAAGTAACAGTCCCCCTCCATCGTGGATCTACGAATAAGCATCCATACTATCGCGGAGATATCATGATCCTTAAATGTCGCAACAGATCGAAACACGTAATGATGGCGTGGACCGTTTCAAAGGCTATCCAGTAACCACCGGAGGGGGACATGGGTATAAAAGGTAATCCAACCCCTCTGGTAAAGGGGTTAGGAATTCTCTGCTACTCGTACATCTTTTTACTTTATACTTCTCCTCTCCATCGAGACAATGACTTGAGCGTCGGAGTGGGCTCTGCCAGACAACCTCCGGCGTGTTCCCCTAACGCCCGTGTTGATCTCGCAGGGCGCAGAGTTCCTCCCCTCCCGTCAGCATCCTCGTGGGTTGAACCTCGGTGATTGGCCATCGATATAGATTCCTTCCGGAATAAATACTTAAGATTAGATATGTGTATCTAGTGTGCATGTAGTCATTTTGTTTGACTTGGAGAATGGATATGGAACTCTCGACTCAACGAGAAGAGGTGTGATGGAGCACGTGAGTAGCTTGGTGAACTTGGAGTTCGTGGATCTCATGGACATGATGGGTTTGATTTGTGATGTATCTCAAGGGGACCCCAATGGATTTAGATCATTCACTTGATGGAATGTTAGCTATATATTTCGATGCTTTTATTATATGTCATGGAGCATTTGATACATGTATTTCTTATTACAAGATTTGTACATTTTTTTTTGTTTGTTATATTTAGTTACAAATTTCATGTATGTATTTTCATGCAATTAAGGATGAATGGCATCTTTTGTCATCCAAGGGCAGAACCTTATACATCTTACAAGAATCAAAAGATTAACTTGTTTATGTATCAAAATGAGTTAATACAAGTTATGATGAATTAAGTTTTGTTTGTTATAAATATTATAAATATTAGACACATAGATACAATTGATATATATGATGATAAATTAAGATTTATTTGCTCACATATAGACACAATTAATTAGTTAGACATGAATGTTACTTTTAATTTCTTTGTTTTCTGACGTAGGAAAAGAAGAAGAATAGAAGAAGGAGAAGGAAGTATTTGTCGTGGCAAAAGAGGATGATGATTTCTATTTGTATCTTTTTATCCTTTTGATATCATTTTGTAACAGACTTGTTTAACTATGATATCTATATATTTATGGATATCATAAATGTTACATTTTGCGATAAATTTTGTGACGAAAATGTTTTGTCACAAATTTATCATCATATTCACTGTGTATTACAATCTGTAATAAATTTTGAAATTCATTGTAGATTTCGACGAATAATACAGATTTTTTTCATGCTAATTTGCAACGACCATGGCAACGAAAAAAAATTTTTGTCACATATTTTCCAAATCTCCGACGAGCCCGAGATTGTCGTAGATTTGCAACGAATTGTTATTCGTTGCAAATCAGTGACGAACTCATCTTTCGTCGCAAGTTTACGATGAATATTTTTTCCCATCGTAGATTTGTTGAGATCATGAAATACCATGACGAATTCTTTTTCATCATAAATTTGCAAAGAATTTTGTGATGAAAACTAAATTCATTATAGATTTTGTGACGAATATGCATTATTTCATCGCAGAATTTGACAACGCCTTATTCACAATGGATTTTTTTTGTCACAAATTTATTTTGTGATAATTTTTTTGTTAAATTTCATGGCAAGACGGCAATTTTTTTATAATGGTTCTTCCTTCCTCTCCTAATTTTTTTTTCTTCTATCAAAGTAATAAAGAGGTTGATTATTTTCTTTCCTCTGTTTTTTTTTTCATCTCGAATTCATTTATTTGTATAAATTATTTTGTTTTTGTAAAATCTATTCTGAGTAAAATTATACAAGAAAAATTTTGCAAATGACTTTTTTATTTTGAATTAAAATTACTTTTCCTAAAACTATTAATATTTTTTATTGATTAATAAAAAATTCTATTATTACATGTCATTCATCATTTGATTACTTATGAGTGAGGAATGCACAAGGACTATACACTCTCTGATAAGACACTAGCCTCCAGGCGTCCTTAGGGCTATGATATAGTGGTAAGATAATTAATCATTAACCTAGGTATTCAAGGTTCGATCCTCAATTATGACGTATTTTGCAGGAATTTTTCTCCAAATGGGGCTCGAACCCTGGGACGCTAGGCTTCTAGACTGCCCACCGCGAACGCTTCCTGATTTACCCTGGTGACCGGTGGGAAACTTTCGTGGGGCCGGATCACCCCAGGTTCAATTTGTTTGCTGCCTAGTCCATCATACACTAGCCCCCGAGGCTATGATGCAGCGGTAGGTAACTAGTCGTTAACCCAGGCATCCGCGGTTCGATCCCCGACTACGACGTATTTTGTAGAAATTTTTCCTTCAAATGGGGCGCGAATCCTGGGACGCTGGGTTTTTAGACTGCCCACCATAAGCACTTTCCGATTTATCATGGTGATCGATGAAATTTTCATGGACCGGATCGATCATCCCAAGTTCAATTTGTGCTTGATTCATCATTTTTTCTAATAAGGTCACACTAGGACAAGAGTTGGAACATGCAATTAATCATACTTGCCTCACCGTTTTGGCTTCATTAGGGATTTGTTTGGTGACGAGATAAAATTTAGGATAATTGTTGGATATGATTAGTTTCGCACATGTTTGGATTGAGCGATCGATATCAAATCCCATGTTACTTTTGGCCTCACTAATAGCCTTTCGGTTCGTGGAAAATATTTTGTCTTTGATGAAGTTACACAAATCTCAAATGGCATTTCGATCTTAAATTGAATTTGTGTAAATCTTAAAATATAATTATGACATATTTTATAGAGATTTTTTTTACAAATGAGTGTATAATTATGGAATATTAAGCTTCTTGGCCATCCACCATGAAGCTTCTTGGTCGTCCATCATGAGTGATTCTCAATTTATCCTAATAGTCAGTGGAAAATTTTTATAAAATTGAACGGAACACCTCGAATTCAATATTACTTAGTACATCAATTTTTTTTATTTACAATATAATTTAATAACACATATAATATAATTTGTTCACATTTATATTATTATTATTTAGATTTGATAGCATCTATAATACAATTTTATCAACAATAAATAGGATGAACCCGTCACCCTATTTTTTATACCATTTTTATATTTGGTATTCTAAAATCCATGACTAACAAGTGCCCTTGCATGCAAGGAGATTTTAGTAGGTGCAAAGTATGATTTAGAGTTGTTAGGATGATAAATAAAACTTGGTGGGTGCAAAGTGTGATTTAGAGTTGTTAGGATGATAAACTAGTCAAGTTAGGTTCTATGATATTATAAAATTATTTAATAAAATAATTAGTTAAATCAAGTCAAGCATAGAATGAATCAAATCATTAAATGGTTGTTTAAGATTAGCTTGATTTTTTTTTACAAGCTTAAAGCTTGAGTTAAGTTCAAATTTATTGAAAGTTAGTTTGAATTTGATTCGCGAGTTCTTAATTAAGATTCTTTAATTATTTAAAATTTTATATTTTAAAATTTCTTTGATTGTTATTGAATTTAATAATATAAATTTGTTTGTTTATTTTAAAATTTTATTTATTTATTTATTATATTGTGAATTTACAAACCTAGTTCGTGAACATACTTAGTTCATGAATAGTTCAACATTATTAAACTGAACACACAAATATGACGAAGGTTATTTATTTAGTATAATTAATTATTCAAATTTATTTATTTAATTAATTCTGTATATATTAAATAAAAATAAATAAATTCTTACGAAATTAAACATCTAATTGTTATGAATGTTATATTTGATTAACGGTGATTAAATACTTCTTTGAAAACTTGAAGATAAATAAATTCAAAAATCTACCGTTCCACATATTGAAAAGTTGACATTTCCTAAAACACACAACGAACATGAGAGTTTTTCAATAAAGACAATGTCTCATGTTAAAAAAAAAGTCAAATATAATTTTTCCGATCCATCTTCTCTTTGAACTTAAAAGAAAAATCAATTGTTGCCATGGAATCGACTGATGATTAAAATATGAATATTATCATCTTGAGATCTAAAAATTAAAATTTGACATAGTCAACATATCTGTCTTCTCCATATACTAATTATAATATCTGAGTTAATAATTTTTATAATTTATTTTCTTTGTATTGATCATAGGATGAATTTGACAAAGATATTAAAAATTAAATAAATCATCTTTCACCTGTAAAAGAAAAATCAATTGGTTGTCTGAAGTATTCTAGAATTAATTGTTAAAATACTTTAACCAAAACACTTGATAACTATGAAATGTCCAACTTTGACCTCAAAGGATATGGTTGGATTTTTTAATGCTTTCTACACTCAATGAGAACCTCATAGTGACAATTGGATTATTTTTAACCATAAAAATATTTTAGCTAAAATATCTAATGATAAAACCCAAACTATTCAATTTTGTCATCTATGTGAATTTTCAAAGCATCTTGGACTCAATGAGAGACTTCAGATAAAAGTTGGTCATATTTTTTACTATAAGTTTTTTTTTTGTCAAACCACTTTGATGGTATTAAAAACTATACATCCAAGGGTACGGAAGAATTTCTTAGAATGTTTTAGTCTCATCGAGAAGCTTCAGATGACGAGATTGAACCATGTTTTTGTCATTAAGTTGTTTTAACCACCCGACATACTTTGATAGTCAAAAACTATATCTAAGTTAATCATCTGAGGTTATGAATTTCTTCAAGCATTTTAGACATAATGGGATGCTTCAAATGATCAAATTGGATTTTTTTTTTTTCTGTTATGGTAATTTGGCTAAAAACACCTTGATATATATATATATATAAACTAATTTCTCAATCTGATATCATGAATTAATTTCTTGGGCATCCAAAACACAATGACAAGTATTGGATAGCCAATTAGGATTTTTTTTTTATAAATTGTTTTTGGTCATCAAGGCAAAATGATAAGCATGTTTAATTCCTAAGAATAACATAATTCCATTAAAATTCTATAACCTTGATTTTGTCCTCTTGCAAGGCCATTAAAGTGTTTTGCCAAAACACATTAATGACTTCAAAGTGGTCCAAATCATCCCATATAACCAGAACATGAATATCTTAATTTTGTCCCTTTAAAAAGCCATCAACTTGTTTTGACAAACACACTATGATAGCCATAGATGGATCTACCTTGTGGCTATCCTAGGCTTTAGCCCAGCCCCAAAAAATTATTGCTAGGGAAAAGATGGTTGGATGTGCAACTTATGAGCTTCTTTTGAACCAATTAGGAATTTGCTTGAAAAATATCATTAGCAAAGCATCATCACTGCTTGCTGCCAACTTTGGGCATCAACGGAGGGTTGAAAATATGTTTAATATGGCACAACATGAAGGATCATCTTTACAATAATGTTTTTTTTCCCAAAAAACAAAAAACTTAACAAATAAGGGATGTTTTTTACTTAATCCATTAAAGTCCGCTCCTTGTATATCAAAGCCCTCCAATTCCTAGGTCCGTTCCTTTGTTCTCAAATTTCTCTATCCCCATGTCCTAAATTGCTCATTCACCACTAACAACTCATCCGATTACTGTCCATCCACCGCTGGCGGTCTTCGGTCGTCACCCCCGATTAAACTATACCCTGGAGGAAAAATGAACCCTAGGAGATCGCCAATAATGGCGATCTCGTCGGATTCCGATCGAATTCCAGCGAAATCATAATTGTTGACGATCTCCTAGGGTTCACTTTCTCCCAGGGTATAGTTTGATTGACGATGACGATTGTAAGTCGTCAACAATGCAGCGAACAATAATTGGATGAGTCACCAACAATAAACAAATATTTTAAGATATGAAGACAGAGAATTTACTGGACATAGGATCCCGACTCCCTTATGATAGCCCTATAAGTTATATGAAGATGCTAAGACTTTATAAGCTTATTTTGGCCCCTGAAATACCATTACAGTGTTATTGCTAAAATACCTTAATTGCCCTCTAACTTTGATGAGTTTTATGTATCAAAAATCATTATTCAATACTTCCAATTAAGTTTAGAATATTACAAGAAATTCATCCATAACCTTACATGGGCAAATTAGATAAATATTCTTGCCATTAAAGTATTCTAACCATAAACCCTTTATATTGTTACCAAATTTGGCCAGATGAAGTCCCAGTTGAGTTCAAGATGATAAAAGGGATAGATTTTGACCTTCGAAGTGTTTTAATTAAAACATCTTGATGGCTAAAATAGTCCAATTATGGTGTCTAAGATATTTCAAGTAACATGGTAACATGTAGTTATACAAATAAATTGAAATTAAAAGAGTTAAGTTTGTCCATAAAAAAATAATTAATAAAATTGAATAACGTCGAATTTCAAATAACCGATGCCATCTCATAAAATTTTTTCATCGATTATCAAAATAAATCAAAAAATACTACGACCGACAATGCAAAAATCTATCATCTCATAATTCACGTCGCATTTGATGATCAAATCCAATTCTCTTATATAGGGATCTATAGACAAAAATATTCAAAAATCGCAGCGGAAATAATAGATCCCACGAGTGATCCATGCGAAAGAAAACTCATACAAAGTTAATTTACAAATTCCTATCGCATACGTATACCTTTGGTGCGTGTCCTTCGCTTATCCCGCTTGTCCGAGGAATGTCGGATCTCTTGCACGTTCAAGTGTCTGTGTCTATATGCGTATCCACACGAATACGATCTCTCAAGCTTCGGAGAAAAATCGCCTTTGTGGTGCTAGCCACAAGAGGAGATTCACAAGACAAGAAGGAAAGGAAGAAGAAGGATTTTGGCCAAGAGAAGGAACTAGGAAGGGAAGGAAAAATGATAAGTTAATCATCCAAATGACAAGAAAAACTCTTCTATACTCATCCCATGAATATGAAGAGTTTTTATCCCTTTAGCTTCCCTTCATTAATGCTAATAAAAATCTACATAGAGCACATTTTCTCATGTGGCTCTTCAACTTCTCTTCATCTAATGAAGAGAAATTTTTCAACTTCCTCTATTATTAATTTATTAAACATTTTAATGAATTAATATTTCATTCAAATATAGTTGAGTTTAATCTAAATAAGTCAAACTCAAATTAGATCTCAATCCTATAATCCAATTAGATTCACTTGAGTCTAACTCAATTAATTCAATTTGGATCAAATCTTAGTCAAAGTAAGATTAATTAATCTCCGAAGCATCATGTCCTTAATGTGTGACCTAATAGGTTCTCATAACGTTGGCAATGCGTCTAAACCACTTTAGACATATAAGCAATGAGCGGCATCTAGCAATGCATCATTGCTACCCAAGTGACGAGAAAGTCGAGATCCGACTTAAGCTCCGTGACTACGATAATGTATAACCTTGTCCATCTATCCTCGATATCTAGATTGACCAATGAGGCATAGACCGTGTCTTCCTCGATCAATCTTTGTGTTTTTTGATCCCGAGTAGACTCACTCAAACAAATGAGCTCAATATCTCATATTGACTCATTTGAGCATGATCATGCATTTTGGTAATCCTACTCGATCAAGGGGCCCAGAGATATTACTCCCATCATATGGGAGGATAGATCTTATCTACATCACGCACATCCCTCCGCATAATTCATTACATACCCATTGATCGCTTTTATAGTCCACCCTGTTACAGGTGGCATTTGACGATACCAAAGTGCATAACTCCTTATGTAGGGAACTGTAGTGACTTCAGGTCTAAGGACTATTCATACTAATAATCACATGAGAAAGTTTATGACACTTATATGACAATCTATGAAACTTTCTCATGGTGGGTTAATTCAGTACACATTCTCTAATGTATACCCATGTGTCAACTTGAGATCATATATCCATGACTTGTGAGCTCAAGTCATTAATTAACCTACATGCTAGTCTCCATGCATTAATATTGTCCTTGAATATTAATGCTTGACTAGGAATGATTTAGTGTAGTGTTCTCTACATCATCTCACTATCGATTCAACCAATCGATATGATGTAGATAAGAACCTACTAGCCAAAGACATTATTATACTTAGTTATTTGGCACAAATATAAAATAAGTATAGTAACCAAACATTCCTTTATTAATGATAGAATATGATACAAAAGGTCCCTAGTCAATTATCACATAATTAGCTCTAGGGCTCCTACTAACAATCTCCCATAAGCACTAGTGTCAATCACTATAATATCTAATACCCGGTGACCTAGTGTGACCATCGTGCTTCTTCTGTGCCAAATTCTTGGTCAAAGGATCCGCGATAATAGCATCAGTGGGTACTCTGCATATCCTCACATCTCTTCTATCGATGATCTCTCGAATGAGATAGAAGTGTCATAGTATGTGTTTGGTCTGTTGATGAGAATGAGGTTTCTTAGCTTGTGCAATAGCCTCATTATTATCACAATAGAGGACTATTGGGCATGCTATACTAAGAACCACACCAAGCTCTGTAATGAACTTCCGGATCCAAACAGCCTCTTTTGCTGCATCAAACACAGCAATATACTCGGCCTCTGTTGTAGAATCTGTGACTGTGTCCTGCTTAGAACTCTTCTAGCTCACAGTGTCATCATTCAAGCAATATATATACCCTGACTGCGATCTAAAATCATCTCTGTCGGTTTGGAAGCTTGCATCACTATAACCCTTTATAGCTAGCTCCTCATTGCTTCCAAATATCAAGAAATATTCTTTAGTCCTTCGTAAGTACTTAAGAATATTCTTGACAACTGTCCAGTGATTTCACCTGGATCAGACTGATATCTGCTCGTCATGCTCAAACCATATGAGATATATGGACGAGTATAAAGCATAGATTACATAATAGACCCTATAGCGGATGCATAAGGGATCTGATTCATGCGGTCTCTCTCCTCCTTAGAAGAGGGATATTGAGTCTTCGAAAGACTTACACCATGTGACATCGGTAGAAATCCCTTCTTGAAATTCTGAATGGCAAAACGATTAAGTACCTTGTCAATATATGCACTCTAACTTAAGCCAAGCAATCTTTTAGATTTATCTCTATAGATCATGATGCCTAGGATATAGGCTGCCTCACCTAAGTCTTTCATTGAGAAACAATTCCCTAGCCACGTCTTCACAGACTGTAGTGAAGGGATATCATTTTCAATGTATGTCATCCACACATACAAAATCAGGAAGATAACTGTACTCCCACTAACCCTCTTGTAGACACAGGGTTCATCTTCATTCTTGATTAAATCAAAAGCTTTGATTGCATCATCGAATCGAAGATTCCAGCTTCGAGAAACTTGCTTTAGCCCATAAATGGACCTTTGCAACTTACATACAATTCCAGCATGCTTCAGATCTACAAAACCCTCAGGTTATGTCATGTACACATCCTCAAGTAGATTCTCCTTTTGGAATGTGATTTTGACATTCATCTGTCAGATCACGTAGTCATAGTAAGCTGCAATAGCAAGTAGTATCCGAATAGATTTAAACATTGCAACTGCTGAAATAGTTTCATCATAGTCGATACCATGAATCTGTTTGAAACCTTTGGCTACCAATCACCCTTTATGGGTATGCATAAGATCATCCATGTTAGTCTTTCTTTTAAAGACTCACTTACACCCAATCGGTTTAATTCCCTCAGGGAGATCAACCAATGACCAGGTTAGTGTACATCAATTCCATTTCGGACTTCATGCCCTCTAGCAATTGCTTAGAATCTGGGCTCATAACCGCTTCTGTTAGTGATATGAGAGAAGTGTCCTAAGGCAATCACCTTATGATTGTAATCATTTATTTTAATAAATGAATATTCACTATTTGAGTATACATGTTTGTGTATTTGATGAGATCCTAAACTCATTTATTGAATGTCCGTAATACAATTCACAGTATGGGAGAATTTGTGATAAATTCACAACTAGTGATTATCTCTACATGTGCAATTGTGAAGTATTGAAATTATCCCTAGTCGATGAATTGATAAATACGGACACTATCAATTCTGTTGAGACTAACATGGGTTATTCTCTAATCAGCTGATTCTCACTAGCTGGTGACATTGAGATGTCCGGAGATAAACATGAATGCTAGTTAAGGGAACTAGTTCATTGGTGTGACTGGCTGTAAAACTTCATATGGTAGTCTACATATAGATATGTCAGTGAAGTTTTTACTGCAGCTTAAGTGTGATGTTCCTTTGACTTGCGGTGTTCAAGACATCTTGGTCATGGAGACTTATACTTTGACATCTTAAGCAAGCATCTCCAAGGAGGTGTGGACCCAGGATGATTGGGTATAAGCCGAAGTGCCCGAAGATGTTTGAACAGCCTATAAAGGATTCACCACTCCTTGCGAGGAGATGTATACCCGAGGCCTATCGTCGGATTGTTACTCGAAGCCTCTGGCTAGAGCATGACATGTTCAGAGTATGAATCTCTTAAATACATGAGAGTAATTAGAATCCGTAGGACGAGAAAACGTTACTTGGGCTAGGTGTGACGTAGTCAGCCTAGTGGGGACTGACACACATAGACCATGTCCTGAACCAAGTGGGTATAAGATGGTGAAGGGAATGAGGCACGATTCATTATAGCTGCTGAAGGGTTTCAGAATTGTTTCTGAGGTCAACCGTTGATCTTTCGATTAATTGGGGATCATGATGTACTACTAGGTGCCACTCATGATCGTTCTATAATTGATTAATTATAGACGGCCAACATAAATCGAAAGCATATTTAGTCACATGCACTACGAGTAATCTGAGGGATTTAAAACGAGTTGAAAATTAGATTTTCCAATCAAGAGAGATTAGGTTTGGTTGAGCCAAACGATAAGTCGAATTTGAATTTTTCAGAGACGCGTCGGAAGCGTAAAATGGCTAAGTCTTTTGAAGACTTAATAGATGAATTAAATAAGTTTAATTCATTGGGGCGTGGCTTGGATGGGCCGGCCAAAGAGGGCCTCCATCCTCTTTGCTTGGCCGGCCACAACAAACGGAGAGAACCAAGTTTTTGGATCAATAAACCAAGTGTGGTTTGTTTTATAATAAACCAAGGTTTGGTTTATTTCTTCATGGAAATTAAAATGAACCATGGATTGGTTTATTTTATAAAATCAATCATGGATTGATTTACCATGATAAGGAAATTTATTCCATAGCAGAGAAGAGACTTGATTGATTTTTATCATGAATTAAAATATGATTTTAACCATGATATAAAATCAAACTTGGCATGATGGAATAAGTTATTCCATATTTGAGAGGCTTGATGGTTGAGAGGCTACTATATAAAGGACCCAAGGCAAGGCTTGAGAAATAATCGAAGGGATGAAGGCATAGGTTCTCTCCCTCTCTTTCTCTCCTTCTCTTCTCCCCTTCTTGCCGTGCGTCAACCAGCCCCAAGAAGGAGCACCAGCCGGCTGCCCTTGCCTTTTCCCTGCCGACCACCACCTGCTGCTGGAGAAGGAAGCTCCGGCCATCTCTTGGCCGGAAGAAGGTGCTGCCGGAATTAGAGTTTGCCGCAAGGATCTTTTTGCCGCAAGCCTCTTCTTTTGCTTCGCCGGAATTTTGATTCCGGCCATCCTTTTGTGGTTAGTTTTCTGACTTCTCTCTTGGTTTTTCTTGTTGCGTTCTCGAAGAATCTTGTAGTTCTCGAGAACACGAAACTCGTGGCTTTACGAAGTCATCCCAAAGATACTGGGCGTGGACGCGAATAGAGGCAGAGCTTCCAAGGGACGCTTACGGTTGGATCTCGTCCCTTCCTTCGAGTTACGCGAGGTAATACGCAAATTAGTTTACGTTTCTGCAAAATTTTAAATATATGATCATGTCTACACAAGATAAAATTGCATGCTTAGATGTGTGGTTAAATAATTTGAGAAATTATTTATGCTAAACCTTCCGCTGCACGTAATTAATTTTAAAATTATGAACCCGCATCCATATCAACATGCACCCGGTCCCAACAGTGGTATCAGAGCTAGGTTTGTGTTCGACATAATCATATAATTGTTTTTGCGGAAAGCTTTGTCATGATCTCAATTTTGGAAAATTTTTCAATTATGGAAATTTTCCAATTATGGTAAATTTTCGATTTAGGAATTTCAAAGTTTGGAAATCCTCATGAAATTTCGCAAACATTTGAAATATCTCTGTTTCTGAAATTTTATGATAATTGTGAAAACTTTCCATTTTTAGAAACTTTCCAATTTTGGAAATTTCCCATTTTCGAAATTCTCCAATTTTGGAAATACGTAAGTTTTCTTTGTACCAGAAACTTACAATTATTCTGAAAACTTTTTATTTTTGGAAACTTTCCATTTATGGAAAGCTCACAATTTTGGACACTTTCTTTCAAGAAAGTCTAGACAAATTATGGGAATATTAATTGACATTTAAATTTATAATTGGAAATTAAATTATTTACAAAATTCTTTATTTTGGATTGAGCTTCGGGGAGCCGTCTAATTTAAAGTTAGTTGTTATAATTAAATTTCCTAAATTGAATTTAAACTGTCAAATGCTTATTTTGGATTGAGCCTCGGGGAGCCGTCCAAATTAAGTTATTGATATTAATTTTTCATAAATAAAATATGTGATCAAATCTTGGAAATTTTTGAGGTGATTCTCAAACGATAATTTCCTTATTTGATTTATGAGGTGATGCTCTTACATATTATTGTCTCCAAAATTAATTAGAAAAATTATTTCCTATAGAGTATATTTCCTTAAATAAGATTTTCATGAAAATAATATGTGGTTGAATTAAGGGAATCTGTCTCTTAATTTAATAAGATTTGATTTAGAGAAATCAAAGTCTTAAACATATTATTTCCGAAATTGATTATGATAATTCAGGAAATTGTTTCCCAAAACAATTCCTTGAATAAAGTATGAAATTAGAATTAGGAAATCTGGTTCCTAATTCAATTAATGAGACTTGATAAATTAAGTCACATACATACTTTATTAAGGAAATCGTTAGAACATGACATAATTATATGTCATGAATATGCATAAAAGAAAAAGGATGAGACCCAAAACCCCTTACAAAATATTAAGGCCAACACCTTCCATTAATATGGTTAGAACCGGAGTTTTGTTTCTCGTTTGGGTTGATGGGACATCCATGCCCGGCTTGAACCTCAATATGTTCAAACCATGGAATTAGTTTATGATTAATATAGTTGGAGTCAGAGGTCAATCCTTAGTTGTGGTTGTTGGACACATCCAAGTCTGACTAAACGGTTGAATGAGCTCCAACCATGTTAAAACTATTTCTTGATTAATGGGTCAGCCTTAAGCATGGAGCATCGATTTGTTGTACCACAGCCAAGGTCGATGTAAAGAGAGGTGCAGTTGGGTGCTATGTATATTGTTGCATACTTGTTAATGAGTTAACAACCCAATGATTTATGCAAACATTCAATTAGTTGATAGCATAATGTGATAGTTACATATGTATAATATTTAATCGGTATAATTACCTACCTTCATAGCTAAGAATAACTTGATGGACTCTAGCCATGGTTGTTCTTATCTATGGTTGGATATCAACCTATTTGGAGATGTTCCTACGATCTCCCGAATTGATAAAAAGGGTTATTCAATTCGAAAAATAAATAAGATTTAATTAATGTATATTGATGCATTCTTTATCATTCTTATCACATAAGCTCAATTTGTATTTCTAGGATAATCACCTGATCATGTCTTCTCTGAATTTGCGTTCCATTTTGGACATCAATAAGCTGACTGGGCCAAACTTTATGGACTGGCTTCGAAACCTGAGGATAGTCCTCAAGGCAGAAAAGCTTGCTTATGTCCTTGAAGAACAACTTCCCAACCATCCTCCTGAAGATGCAACTCCAGACCAGTTAGTGGCCTATCAGAAACATGTGGTCGATTCTGAACTTGCGAGTTGCATCATGCTGGCCGCTATGGTACCTGAGCTACAAAAGCAGCATGAGCATATGGATGCTCATGCCATCGCCTTGCATCTTCATGAGCTGTTTGACGAGCAGGCGAGATCCGAAAGGTTTGAGGTCTCCAAACTCCTCTTCACCTCTAAGATGCAGGAAGACACTTCTGTCTCACAGTTTGTGTTGAAGATGGTGGGGTACATTGAGCGACTAGGCACACACGGATTTGCAATGGATCACGAACTAAGTATTGATTTAATTCTGCATTATTTGCCCAAGAGTTACTCACAGTTTGTGATGAACTATCGGATGAACAAACTGGAGACTACCATTCCTGAGTTGCTTAACCTGTTGAAGACTGTAGAGCCTTCTGTAAAGCAGGATCAGAAGACGGTACTGTTAGTTGGCTCCTCAAAGAAAAGGCTCTAAGAGGAAGCCCAAAGAACAAAATAAGGGAAGGAAGAAAAAGGCCAAAAAGATTGAAAAGGCACCAAAAGGCACTTGCCATCACTGCGGCAAGGAGGGCCACTGGCGAAGAAACTGCAAGATTTATCTTGAGTCCTTGAAGAAGAAGGCATCCGATGCCCCATCCTCTTCAGGTATCTTCGTTATTGAATGTCACTCTATTTCCTCGTACACCTGAGTACTTGATACTGGGTGTAGCTCACATATATGTAATGACATATAGGGGCTAAGGATTAGAAGAATACTCGTCAAGGGAGAAGCGAATTTACGAGTTGGAAATGGAGCAAAGATTGCTGCTATTGCCATCGGAACATATTTGCTAAAGCTTCCTACTGGACTTGTCTTAGAATTGGATAATTGTTATTTTGTTCCTTCATTAATAAAGAACATTGTATCTATTTCATGCTTGAATGAAAAGGGTTATCATTTAATTTTTAGTAACAATTGCTGTTACATAACTTTAAATGGTGTTCTTTATGGGACCGGAACTTTATGCAATGGTATCTACACGTTAGATTTATCCAGTGACGTTTTCAATATCGAAGTTAGCAACAAACGTGTTCGAATAAATAATCAAATAGACTCCTATACGTGGCATTGTCGTCTTGGCCATGTAAGTAAGAAACGCATGACCAAATTACACCGATGTGGAATTCTGGAATCATTTGAACCCGGTTCATTTGATACATGCGAATCATGCTTAAAAGGCAAGATGACCAAATTACCCTTTTCCGGAAAAGGTAAACCAGTGGGAGAATTGCTTGGTCTAATACATACTGATGTATGTGGACCAATGTCAACTTTTGCACAAGGAGGCTATAGCTACTTCATTACCTTTATCGATGATCACTCACGATTTGGGTATGTGTTCTTAATGAAACACAAATCTGAAGCTTTTGAGAAATTCAAAAGGTTCAGAAGTGAAGTAGAGAAATAGCTTGGCAAAAGTATTAAGATACTTCGATCTGATCGGGGTGGTGAATACTTAAGTCAAGAGTTTCAAGATTATCTTAGGGACAATGGGATATTATCTCAATGGACTCCGCCATATACACCACAACATAATGGTGTATCTGAGAGGCGTAACCGAACCTTGATGGACATAGTTAGATCTATGATGAATCATGCAACTCTTCCAAAATCCTTTTGGGGCTATGCGCTTAAGACAGCTGTTTACTTACTAAACAGAATCCCAACCAAGGTAGTCTCTACTACTCCATATGAGACGTGGAATAGTAAGAAACCTCATTTATCTCACCTAAAGATATGGGGTTGTCCTGCTTATGTAAAGTGGACTATATCAGACAAATTGGATGCTAAGTCTGATAAATGTCTATTTATTGGATACCCTAAGGAAACGAAAGGTTACCAATTCTATCATCCCTTGGAACAAAAGGTGTTTGTTTCAAGGCATGCTGTATTTCTAGAAAAAGAATTTCTTTTACAAGAAAACAGTGGGAGTAGCATTGAACTTGAAGAAGTTCAAGAAACTCCAATAGGCATTACACAGACACCTAGTTTAGACCCACAACCAATAACTCATAATGATGAGCTATCAGTTGAACCTAAAACAACACCACTTCTTCGTAGGTCTGATAGGACACGCAATATTCCAGAGAGATACGGATTTCTCATAAGTGAATCGAACGACGTGTTACTCATTAACGATGACGAACCTATCAGTTATGAAGATGTTCTGAAAAATTCAGAAAGGGATAAATGGCTTGAAGCCATGAAGTCGGAAATGGATTCCATTTACAAAAATCAAGTATGGGACTTGGTTAACCCACCTGAAGGGATTAAGCCCATAGGGTGCAAGTGTGTTTTCAAGAAGAAAACCGACATGGAAGGTAATGTTATTACCTTTAAGGCTAGATTAGTGGCAAAAGGATATCGTCAGAAACAAGGAATTGATTATGACGAAACCTATTCGCCAGTAGCTATGCTTAAATCCATTCGGATGCTCCTGGCCATAGCAGCTCATTATGATTATGAGATATAGCAAATGGATGTGAAAACAGCTTTCCTTAATGGAAACCTGCTTGAGGATGTATACATGATACAACCTGAAGGTTTCACATCGGATAATAAAACCAAAGTATGCAAGCTTCGACGATCCATATATGGACTAAAGCAAGCATCCAGGAGCTGGAACATCCGTTTTGATGAGACAATCAAAGAGTTTGATTTCTCACAAAACCCTGACGAACCTTGTGTGTACAAGAAGGTTAGTGGGAGTGCAATCGTATTCCTAGTGTTATATGTCGATGACATATTACTTATAGGAAACGATATATCAGTCTTACAGCCAGTTAAAATTTGGTTGTCCAAAACTTTCTCCATGAAAGACCTGGGAGAAGCAACCTATATCCTTGGGATTAGAATCTATAGAGATAGATCAAAACGATTGCTTGGTCTTTCACAGTCTACATATATAGACCGAGTGCTAGAAAGGTTTAGCATGTCGGAATCCAAGAAAGGTTACCTTCCCATCAGGCATGGGATCAACCTTTCGAAGTCTATGTGTCCGCGCACAGAAAACGAGAGGATTTGCATGAATAAGATTCCTTATGCATCCGCGATAGGATCTATCATGTATGCTATGTTATGTACTAGGCCCGATGTATCGTATGCTCTGAGCGTCACAAGAAGATACCAGTCTGATCCAGGAATGGATCATTGGGCGGCTGTCAAGACAATCCTCAAGTACTTAAGAAGCACTAAGGATGTGTTCCTAATATATGGAGAAGGTGATATGGTAATACGTGGGTATACAGATGCCAGTTTCCAGACAGATAAGGATGACTCCAAATCTCAGTCCGGATACATATTTATTTTGAATGGAGGCGCAATAAGTTGGAAGAGTTCTAAGCAAGACACCATAGCGGATTCTACCACGGAAGCGGAATATATTGCAGCAAAGGAAGCAGTCTGGATCAAGAAGTTTATCTCAGAACTTGGTGTGGTTCCAACCATTGATGAAGCAATACCGATTTACTGCGACAACAATGGAGCTATTGCACATGCAAAGGAACCAAGGTCTCATCAGCGATCCAAACATGTGCTTCGCCGCTATCATCTGATCAGAGAGATTATAAGTAGGAATGATATACAAATTGAGAAAATACCCACTGAAAGGAATTTAGCGGATCCTTTAACTAAGGCCTTGCCTCAAAGCAAGTTTGAGGGTCATGTTAGAGCCTGTGGTATTGGGTACCGTAGCGATTGACATTAGGCCAAGTGGGAATTTGTTAGTGATATGAGAGAAGTGTCCTAAGGCAATCGCCTTATGATTGTAATCATTTATTTTAATAAATGAATATTCACTATTTGAGTAAACATGTTTGTGTATTTGATTGAGATCTTAAACTCATTTACTAAATGTCCGCAATACAATTCACAGCATGAGAGAATTTGTGATGAATTCACAACTAGTGATTATCTCTATATGTGCAATTGTGAAATATTGAAATTATCCCTAGTCGATGAATTGATAAATACGGACACTATCAATTCTGTTGAGACTAGCATGGTTATTCTCTAATCAGCTGATTCTCACTGGCTGGTGACATTGAGATGTCCGGAGATAAACATGAATGCTAGTTAAGGGAACTAGTTCATTGGAGTGACTGGCTGTAAAACTTCATATGGTAGTCTACATATAGATATGTCAGTGAAGTTCTTACTGCAGCTTAAGTGCGATGTTCCTTTGACTTGCGGTGTTCAAGACATCTTGGTCATGGAGACTTATACTTTGACATCTTAAGCAAGCATCTCCAAGGAGGTGTGGACCTAGGATGATTGGGTATAAGCCGAAGTGCCCGAAGATGTTTGAACAGCCTACAAAGGATTCACCACTCCTTGCGAGGAGATGTATACCCGAGGCCTATCTTCGGATTGTTACTCGAAGCCTCTGGCCAGAGCATGACATGTTCAGAGTATGAATCTCTTAAATACATGAGAGTAATTACAATCCGTAGGACGAGAAAACGTTACTTGGGCTAGGTGTGACGTAGTCAGCCTAGTGGGGACTGACACACATAGACCATGTCCTGAACCAAGTGGGTATAAGATGGTGAAGGGAATGAGGCACGATTCATTATAGCTGCTGAAGGGTTTCAGAATTGTTTCTGAGGTCAACCGTTGATCTTTCGATTAATTAGGGATCATGATGTACTACTAGGTGCCACTCATGATCGTTCTATAATTGATTAATTATAGACGGCCAACATAAATCGAAAGCCTATTTAGTCACATGCACTACGAGTAATCTGAGGGATTTAAAACGAGTTGAAAATTAGATTTTCCAATCAAGAGAGATTAGGTTTGGTTGAGCCAAACGATAAGTCGAATCTGAATTTTTCAGAGACGCATCGGAAGCGTAAAATGGCTAAGTCTTTTGAAGACTTAATAGATGAATTAAATAAGTTTAATTCATTGGGGCGTGGCTTGAATGGGCCGGCCAAAGAGGGCCTCCATCCTCTTTGCCTGGCCGGCCACAACAAACGGAGAGAACCAAGTTTTTGGATCAATAAACCAAGTGTGGTTTGTTTTATAATAAACCAAGGTTTGGTTTATTTCTTCATGGAAATTAAAATGAACCATGGATTGGTTTATTTTATAAAATCAATCATGGATTGATTTACCATGATAAGGAAATTTATTCCATAGCAGAGAAGAGACTTGATTGATTTTTTATCATGAATTAAAATATGATTTTAACCATGATATAAAATCAAACTTGGCATGATGGAATAAGTTATTCCATATTTGAGAGGCTTGATGGTTGAGAGGCTACTATATAAAGGACCCAAGGCAAGGCTTGAAAAATAATCGAAGAGATGAAGGCATAGGCTCTCTCCCTCTCTTTCTCTCCTTCTCTTCTCCCCTTCTTGCCGTGCGCCAACCAGCCCCAAGAAGGAGCACCAGCCGGCCGCCCCTGCCTTTTCCCTGCCGACCACCACCTACTGCCGGAGAAGGAAGCTCCAGCCATCTCTTGGCCGGAAGAAGGTGCTGCCGGAATTAGAGTTTGCCGCAAGGATCTTTTTGTCTCAAGCCTCTTCTTTTGCTTCGCCGGAATTTTGATTCCGGCTATCCTTTTGTGGTTAGTCTTCCGACTTCTCTCTTGGTTTTTCTTGTTGCGTTCTCGGAGAATCTAGTAGTTCTCGAGAACACGAAACTCGTGGCTTTGCAAAGTCATCCCGAAGATACTCGGCGTGGACGCGAATAGAGGCGGAGCTTCCAAGGGACGCTTACGGTTGGATCTCGTCCCTTCCTTCGAGTTACGCGAGGTAATACGCAAATTAGTTTACGTTTCTGCAAAATTTTAAATATATGATCATGTCTACACAAGATAAAATTGCATGCTTAATGTGTGGTTAAATAATTTGAGAAATTATTTATGCTAAACCTTCCGCTGCACGTAATTAATTTTAAAATTACGAACCCGCATTCATGTCAACATGCACCCGATCCCAACATCTTCTTGATAGGATGTAGGCTCGTTCAACTTAACAAGCATAACATCATCATGGTCAGACAAGAGAAATGAGTATCTCTCAGACTGACGATGTATCCTATCAGATCTGCGAAGAGATTAGTCTACTTGAACAAGTTATTGTTCCACAACTTCTTATGCAACAATCTCATGATCCATAACACTTTGTGGTGTCTATTCAATGTCCATCAAGGGCTCAGTACTATCTGCATCTTGAACTTCTTCAAGATGGATTTTACTCGCACTATTTCTTCTAGAAATCAACGCTCTTTCGAGAAAAATGTCATTTCTAGCGACAAACACTTTGCCTAGTTTGGATTGTAGAAGTAATATCCTTTCGTTTCCTTAGGATATCTTACAAAATATCACTTATCATATTTGGGTCCAAGTTTATCTGAGACTTGACGTCGAACATAAGCCTCACAACCCCAAATCCTCATAAAAGATATGATGGGACTCTTCCCAGTCCATATCGTATATGGTGTCTTTATGACGACCTTTGATAGAGCTCGGTTAAGTGTGAAAAGAGTCGTCTTGAGAGCGAATCTCTAGAAGGAAGTAGGAAGATCTGTCTGACTCATCATCGATTGTACCATATCTAATGAAGTATGATTTCTCCGCTCAGACACACCATTCCATTGTAGTGTTCCAGGTGGAGTGAGTTGGGATATGATCTCACACTCTGCTAGATGGTCACGAAACTCTTTGCTAAGGTATTCACCACCTCAATCTGATCGAAGCATCTTAATACTCTTGCCAAATTGGTTTTGTACTTCACTCTTGAATTCTTTGAACTTTTCAAAGGATTCCGACTTGTATTTCATGAGATACACATAGCCGTATCTACTGACATCATCAGTGAAAGTGATGAAGTACTGATAGCCTCCTCTAGCTGCGATATTGAATGGGTCACATACATCAGGATATATGAGTCCTAACAAGTCTGTCGCTCTTTCGCCATGTCCACTAAATGGAGTCTTGGTCATTTTGCCTAGAAGACAAGATTCACATGTCTCATATGATTCAAAATCAAATAAATCCAGTAATCTATCCTTATGGAGCTGGGATATACAACTCTCATTTATATGACCTAAGAGACAATGTCAGAGATACGTGTGGTTCAAATCATTTGGTTTGAACCGTTTGATATTTATGTTATAGATTGAGTTCTCTAACTTTAGAACATAGAGTTCATTCAAAAGTAGTACACTACAATAGAACATGTCATTTAACATTATAGAACAACATTTGCCCTTTATAATAAATGAAAAGTCTTTCTTGTCCAAATAAGATATAGAAATTATGTTCTTAGTTAGTACATGTATATAAAAGCACTACTCTAATTCTAAGATAAACCCAGTAGGCAAAGACAAGGAATATGTTCCTACAGTTATAGCAGCAACTCTTGCGTCATTGCCTACTCGTAGGTTCACTTCGCCCTTTGTCAACGATCTAGCTCTTTGAAAGCCCTGCACATTAGTACAAATGTGAGATGCATAACCAGTATCTAATACCCAAGAAGAGGAAATAGATAAATTGACTTCTATAACAAAAATACCTGAGACAGAAGTCTTACTTCTTTACTTCCTCTAGGTAGAGTTTGCAATTCCACTTTCAATGTCCGGTCTCACCACAGTGGAAATGTAACGCCCGCCCCTTACGTGAGCGACGCGTTACTTTTTTTTTCTTTCGTACATTATTGCATATGAAACGTAAATATAGCAGCGGAAATAATACTAAATCATGAACATATGCAATTGGATAAATTTCTTTCTAACTAAACTACTTTAAGCATGTGAATCATAGCATAGCATATCCATCAAGAGAGTATATAGTTCTACATTAAGCATGCATATCATAAAGAACTTCAACTCCAACAAGTAGTAAGTGTAAACATAAGGACATAAGGACTAACACATGTAGTTCATAAGTAGCAACATTAAGTCCATGAGAAATAAGTCCATAAGTAAGAGTAAAGACAACAGTAGGATCGTTCTGCCAAGTCACTGCCACACACACACACATGCCCTCCTGCTGCTTCCCTTCTTTAGAAACCTCTAGTTTGATCTGCAACATAAGAAGGTAGACTATAAGCATAAAATGATTAGTAAGCTCCTTGCTTACTCACAAAATCCGTACATCACATATAAGTAGAAATCCATATCATTTGACATAAACATATAACATGAATAAATACTTAAAGCATCTAAAGCACATAAGCATAAACACTTAACGTTTGCATAATCTTTAAAACATAATCATGTGCATAAACATTAGACATGCAATATCATTAAACATAAACATGTGCATAAACATTAAACATAGCGTATGCAATATCATTAAACATAAACATGTGCATAAATATTAAAAATAGCATATACAATATCATTAAACATAAACATGTGCATAGACATTAAACATAAACATAAGAACATACTTAACATGGCATAATCCTTGACATAAACATAAACATAAGAACATACTTTACATGGCATAAATGCATAACATGAATGAATGCATGAGTTAAATGCACATAACATAAGGATGCTTATTTGAAAATCATAATTATAAATACTGAAACATAATCATAACATCATGGGGGCCTTGGCTTGTACCACACATCAAGGACAGCTACGGTAGTCCCAGAACCGAGGACAGCTACGGTAGTCCCAGAACCGAGGCTTACATAAGGAGCCTATCCATGTTGGACAGCTACGGTAGTCCCAGAACCGTGGACAGCTACGGTAGTCCAGAACCGTGGACAGCTACGGTAGTCCAGAACCGTGGACCTTACTAGGGTCCGGTACAAGCCCATTCATAAAGTAAAATAGCTTCACATGCTTCATCATTCATGAAACTTACTAGCATACTTAAATACATAAACATGATCTTATTACTTGAAGCATGGCATAAAGCATACTTAGCATTTCATCATTCATAGTTCATTCATAACTTTTCTTTTCTTAGAAATTGCTCTTTAGACATTCTTTTATTCATAATGTCATATATGTCATGGGCATACATTCAAAGCATAAATATCATCATATCTTTCAAGCATGAACATGGCATAGAGAAAATATAATTTCATGGTAAGAAAATTCATAACATGCCAACTTATCATTCATAATTCATAAAACACATAATGTTCAATTTAAGACTAGGAATAATACACCTAGGGAACTTGTTCCATTTTTCTTTTCATGTATCATGGCATAATGAAACATGGATACCTTTAATTCAACCCTAATTCAACATATACTCTACTGGTCAAAACCATTAGATAGGGTTATCATGACATAAAAACACAACCCAACATCACACAACTCATACAATATGCATATATTGAATATCCTAGTACCAAGAGACATCATCAAGTGAGGTAGTGACCTTAACCCATCCTAAACCCCAATTTAAGGTACTGATCATAAACTTCTAAGGTTCATATCAACATTAAAATGACAAAGAAATAAGAACAATTGATTCATACAACATGCATATAACATATATTCTAACACTAGCAAGTAACATGGCATCTTTAACTCTTTTATTTCTTTACATCTATCACGGCATAATGCAACATGGATACCTTTAATTCAACCCTAATTCACATATATTCTACTGATCAAAACATTTAGATAGGGTTATCATGGCATAAAAACACAACACAACCTCACACAATTCATACAATATACATACATTGAGTATCCTACTACAAAGGGGCATTATCAAGTGAGGTAGTGACCTTAACCCATCCTAAAACCCAATTTAAGAAACTGATTAGAAATTTCTAAGGTTCATATCAACATGAAAATGACAAGAACAAGAGCAATTGGTTCATACAACATACATATAATACATATTCTAACACTAGGAAGCATTAGTAAGTAACATGACATCTTTAACTTTTCTTTTTCTTTCTTTTTGGCCCTTATTTAGGGTATTAACCCAACGTGTTCATAGGGGAAATATCTTCTTGTGGCCAAAAAGAACATACATTAACATTAACAAGGAATTAAAACATTAACAAGGAATTAAAACATTAGCTAGTCAAAAGAACCCAAACATCTTCTTGTGGCCAAAAAGTCTATGGCTTCATGAGAGCCTTGGCCTAAACCTTTACGGGTCTTTTGCTTCATCTTTCTTTTTCATCATAACTCATATCTTAACATCAAGAAAACATTAGAGTCATTAGATAGCATCAAACACAAACCTAAGCCCTAAATCTCATGTTGGCCGAAACTTGCCTATAGGGAAACCTTCACGATTTTTGCAACACATCGCCAAAAACATACAAGAACATGAATCAAAAACATATATAACTATTATGTTGCAGGTGAGGGGAGTCTTACACTTGTTGTCTTGGTTATAAACCTTGAATAGAGAAACAAAAAGGAAACCTTCTTGACTTTAGAGTACTCCTTGCCCTTGTAGCCTTGTAGAAGAACTTGGATCTTCAAGAGGGAGACCTCTTGTGAAGTTTTCCAAGAGGAACCCCCCTTTGAAATTTCGGCCAAGAAGGAAGAAGAGAGGGGAGAGGAAGGGCCTTGGTGGAAAAGAAGAAGAGAAAAGTAACTTAAGCCTCTTCACTTCTCATCCCACCTCTTTATACTAAGTGAAGGGCAAGTGAAAGGGCATGGTGCCTCCTCTCATGGTGACTCTTCACTTCCCTTATCCTTACACCTATCTACAATTCCCTTTATCCTCCTAATAGCACTCCCTTGCTAGGTGAATTGGTTACATATGCATTCTTAAAGCTTACATCATCTCTAAGGTCCAAGATTCAATCCTTGGCTCCTACATCATTTTATTTATTTATTTATTTTATTCTTTTGCAAGCCCATCTAAAGTAAGGTCCATTACATGATGTGTTATTTCTTTTATCCTCATGGGGCTCATTAAGATGACTAATGAAGGGCTATTTAAGACCCATTAGGAATTTCCACCATTTAGAGCTCATATAAAGCCTATTAACACTTACATTAAAATTCCCACAACTCTAACTATCATTCATGAATCATACTCGATATGGCTATTATTCATAATCCTACTCAATATTAGGGATAATATTGAAGGGAATTTTAGTGGGGTGTTACAGGAAACAGGACCCTTCCTTAGACATCCAGCCTTTGGCCTTTAGTGCAGTAGAGTTGACCTTGCCTTTGGCTTGGGTCTTATCCTTGCCCTTAGGCTTAGATTTGTCTTTGTCCTTCTGTACCATCGGTACATTCCTGGTCTTGGTTTTTTTGAGATTGGGTTCAGCAGTTCACAACATGCTGAGTATCTCAGGCAATGGCTTGTCAAATTCGTTCATGTGATAGTTCATGACAAATTGATTATACCCTTCCGGCAATGATTGCAGGATAAGGTTCGTGGTCAATTCTTGACCCAATGGAAATCCTAGTCTTTCAAGGTTCTCGACATACCAATCTTGAGTACGTGAGTTCCTACGGGAATTCCTTCTTGCATCTTGCATGCAAATAAGGTCTTAGACACCTCAAACCACTCGTGCCTAGCTTGCCCTTGATATAGTTGTTTTAAGTACTCAACCATATCATGTTCATTTGTGTTCTCATGTTGCTTCTGAAGCTCAGAGTTTATGGTGGCAAGCATGAGGCATGATACATCAAGTGCATCATCATGATGTTTCTTGTAAGCATCTTTTTCGACGCAAGTGGCGGTAGTGATAGGCGCTTTTAGAAGAGGTTGCTCTAGGACGTACAGTTTTCGTTCTTGTTTGAAGGTGATCCACAAGTTTCTGTACCAGTCCATGAAATTAGATCCGTTGAGCTTATCCTTCTCAAGGACGGATCGCAGAGAGAGAGTATTTGACGTGTTAGACGACATGGTGATCTACAACAGTAAAGTATGTAGAAATAAGTATCATATCTAGATCATTTAATTAGATCTTTAATTAAATGACACTCCCACTGAATTGTACAGCTTTGGTAGGGGCTAGTCATGGATGTGGGCAAACTCAATTTGCTGACACTACTAGCTCTAAACCAAATAACGACTATATTCATGTGAGACAAGATCCATATTATACCTCATCTTGAGTTAGCTTTGGCTAATCGCCCAAGACTTAGTATAATTAGGTAGGTAATATTTTACCAATTACATCTTATGCAACTCTTGGAAATAAAAGGTCAAGATCCACATTACATATCATCTTGAGTTAGCTTTGGCTAATCGCCCATGACTTTATATAATTGTTCTCATACCCAATTTTTCAAACTTTTGGGATATGCTTCTATGTTTCTCAATCCAATTGAGGTGACTTAATTAAGTCTCACCAAAAGTTCGATAGCAGAACATCACAATTGTCCTCTCGCATTCTACCAAGATAAAATGTGTCGCTTTATTTTGGCAAACCCAACAACAAATGATCGAGGTATTTTATGAATACCAAACTTTGGTAGGCATATCGAGTTGACTTAATTAAGATAAATATTTATCTAATCATGCATCACATGCACACATTACATATATCAACATATTAGCGGTAAAATGTGACTGGTTATAGCCCGTATACTACGATCTTCTTAAGTCAATGAGAAAATTGATGGTCAACCTAGGGATCACATCTTCTGCAAGTGCATCATTTGTTGGAACCCGGATGGCTAGAGAGGGGGGGGTGAATATAGCCAAATATTTGGACTTTGACACTTATCGAATTTCTGCACTTCGATTTGTTAGTAGCACAGCGGAAGTAGCAAAAACAGAGTATGCAAAAAAACAGAAAATGAAAGCAAACTAACACAACTAGCAAGATCGCTAACAAGGAGGGTTTACAAGGTTCGGGGATAACTTGCCCCTACTCCTTGGCGTGCCCGTAAGGTGGGTGATCCCTTGATCGTCGGCAGATCATGCCCCGGTGAACACCGGATAGAAAGCAACCTCCTTCTCGGTGGAGTAACCTCTCCACAGCGTTTCAATCAAGGATATAGTTTTAAGCACAATGAAACACAAGAAAGATCTTACTTAGCACTTAGCAAAGACAAGAACACAGCAAGCTTCTCCCGAGCTCCACCCAACGACGATCTCACGCAAGAACCCTTTCTCCGTGTCTTCTCGCTGTTGGACTCAAAGCCTCTTGTTCCTTCCTCCAAGCGCTCAAGTAAGGGATGGTTGCTTCACTGATTACAGTTGCTTGCTCAAGATGATGGGATCACAAAACACACAAGCAAGGATGTGGAGAACACAATTGCACAGCAAGAACAAGCCAGAAACTGATTCAGCGAACTCTTCTCTGCTCTTCTCCTCTACACCCTTTTGTTTCTCCACTGAGCACAGGTGACACCATCTCACAGCAGCCTCCAGCTGCTTATCTGCCAACGCCAGCTACCACTGAGCTCTCCCTGGACTCCCTGAGCTTCCCTCAGCCAAGCTCCAGTCAGCAGCTCCAGTCTACAGCTCCAGCCGTTGCAACCTGAGATGGAAAACGGACAAACCTGCTCCAAGGAAAGGCCTCCATTGACTCTCCTTGAGTGTTTGAATCCTCCCCTGTCACCTGTAGCTTAATCAGATCATTAGAGCAGTATATCAAACAGAAAATCAAGCATCAGAGATGAAGCGCAGAGAATCGGATACGTTCAGACGCGATCAGAGCGCCTAACAGTGCATTTTGAATTAAAGTGATCGGTCACCGGACCGATCAAAGAGCCTCCTGATCGGTCACCAGACCGATCAGGCTGGGTTCAGACGATCAGGCTCCGTNGGTTGTAACCCCCCATTTGAATTTGAATTCAAATTGAAAGGGGGTTATGGCCGGCCACTTAATGGCCATTAATGGCCATTAAGTGGCCGGCCACAATGAGAGAATAAAACCAAGTTTTGGTTCCATTTTTCTCATGGTGTCTTCTCTTCTTCCTCCTCCAAGTGTTGGTGCTCTTCTTCTTCTTCTCCTCTTGGCCGAACCCTTGAAAGGTGCTAGCACACCTAAAGGGTTTCCTCCATCCAATTTGTTCGCGTGGATACTTCTAGAGGGACGGCACTTGACGTCCTAGAGATCCGACATCCAAAAGGAGCGAGCGGGATTAAGCGGGGCACGCACCAAAGGTAAAATGGTTTATCCCTCTTTAGATCTAGGAGTAGATCGAGTTTTGAGCATGAAATGTATAAGTGATTTTTGTTTCGGAATTTTTCTTCGCACGAGATCCATGGCTTTGGGTTCTCGGGGTTTCCGCGACGCGAAAAGGCGGTTTTCGCGGCCCGAAAAACCCAACACTAAGTTCCCATGTCACCATGTTAGGAAGGATAGTTAGGTGCATGTATGTGTAAGTTTAAATTATTCCGCTGCATTACAATGTTCACATGCCCCTACGTATGTTAGCGTAACGCCGCCAAAAAAAAAAAGCGGGTGTTACAGGTTGGTATCAGAGCCGGTTGTCATCTCACTACACACACATCAAGCCTCCTTCCTACAGCTTCCAAGTAAGTACCTTTATGCATATCTTATTTTCATTTATGATTCTAGAATATGCAAGTATGAATGATGTCTTATGATGGAAAGTACTTTAGGTTATGTAACTATGAACGATACTTTATCTTATTTTTATGAAATCAAATACTTTAGAATTTGATATGCGGGTAGGAATAACAATAACTTATATTAGCCTTACTTGTCTTTTATATGTGAGTGATAGTGAGCGAGAGTGATCTGTGGAGATTTAACTTAGGTAGCTGTAGTCATGTGGAATAAATATAGTAAATGATTGGGTGGTGGTGAAACGGAGTAAATTGGAAAAGAAGAGCAAGTAGATGTAGAGGAGGAATGTGTAAGTAATGAGAAGATTATCTGTATAAGTGTCATGACTGTCTGGAATTAAGAAGAGTTGCGAACCAAAGCAAGTTTGTACTGTTGATGGAAGACGTATATTAATATTTAGCGATGAGCCTAGAGTAAAGAGAGGATAGTGCTTTATTAATGGAGACTTATTAGCTATAGTATTAAGGGAGTAGAGTATTTAGTGTAGGTATTCTAAGAGATTATAGTAGTTATGAAATGAAGACTTAGTGATGTATATCTATTAGGAACAGATTAAGGTGTTAAGTTATTTGACTTTTTAAACAGATATATATAGTAGTAGCAATAGAGTAATATTCTTGATATAAGAAAGAGAGAGGGTAAGAAATAGATATGCAAAAGAAAGAGTGATAGAGATCAGCGAATAGGACCTTAGCTATAACCCTGTATGAAGGAACTAGATGTTAATGTTATCAAAGGCAAGAATGTAGTAAGAACTCTAGGTCAAGCAAACTTACTAGGTGAAACGATCTAATAAAGTATAGATTTTGGAAAAAGATTGATATAGGAATATTTTATAAATTCTTGTTAGAAAATAAATAATGAGAGAGAGTTTTGTAAAGAATAGTATTAGCTTTATGAAATTTGGTAAAGAATATATTAGATACTCGTTGCTTAAAAGTAAGGTTATAGAGAAGTAAGATACAGAGATCATAAGAATGTGATTTTTGTGATTAGAGTGGAGGAAGTATGACTGGTAAATGAGAAAAGGTATTTGGATATGTGAAAGAAGACTATGGAAAGATAGAATAAGCGAAAGTAGAGATGACCATGTAATAGAAAAATTTTGTAATGTGGAGAATGTGGTACATGTATATTGTGCGAGAAGTAATAAGAATATTTTCAGAGTTAGGAATGGTGATCCGAGTCTTCAGAGAATCAAGCAGGGGATTCTAGAAGGAAAGGGCGATAGATTTGGTATCACCGACAGGGGAGTATTATACCATAGGGATCGTCTATGTATCCCTAATGATCCGGAGCTGCAGGGAGCGATATTAGCAGAAGCTCACAGAACTCCTTATTCGATGCATCCAGGATCCACCAAAATGTATCAAGACCTGAAGGAGAAATTCTGGTGGTCCGGTATGAAGAGAGATGTGGCTCGGCATGTTAGTACTTGCCTGACTTGCCAACGAGTGAAAGCAGAACACCAACGACCCGGAGGAGTTCTGCAGCCACTTCCAATTCCGGAATGGAAATGAGAAGATATCTCTATGGATTTCATTTCAAGACTTCCTAAGACTACGAACGGATATGATGCAATATGGGTAATAGTGGACAGGTTGACGAAGTTTGCTCACTTCTTAGCAATCAAGATGATTTATTCGATTGAGCAACTGGCTCAATTGTATGCTAAGGAGATAATCAGACTTCATGGGGTTCCCAAGACCATCATCTCAGATAGGGATGGTCGCTTTACCTCACATTTTTGGGAGTGCGTCCAGAAGTCTCTCGGCACTAAACTACGATTCAGTACTGCTTTTCACCCTCAGACTGACAGGTAAACTGAACGAGTGAATCAAGTACTGGAGGATATGTTGAGAGCTTGTGCCCTGGATTTCAAAGGATGTTGGTGCAGATATTTATGTTTAGCGGAATTCGCATACAATAATAGCTACCAAGCTACTATCGGAATGGCACCCTATGAAGCTTTGTACGGGAGGAGATGTAGGTCTCCGATCTGTTGGTATGAAGGTGGTGAAAGGAAGGAAATGTGGCTTAAGACGGATCTCATCGACGACACCACCCGAGCTATACAGAACATTCGACAACGGATAGAATCTGCTCAGAGACCGCAGAGGAATTATGCGGATGTTCGGCGTAGGCCACTGGAATTTGAGGTTGGAGATTTGGTATTCCTCAAGGTGGCTCCTATGAGAGGGGTAACGAGATTTGGGAAGAAAGGAAAACTAAGTCCGTGTTATGTGGGGCCGTACCCGATTCTGAAAAGAGTTGGCAAGGTGGCATATGAACTAGAGCTGCCTCAAGAGATGTCGGCTATCCATAACGTGTTTCATGTGTCGATGCTCAAGAAGTGTATTCTAAACACAGATCAGGTGATCGAGCCACAGACAGTACAAATTCAGGAGGATATAAGAAAGTAGACCTATCCAGATCTTGGATTGGGAAGTCAAGAAGTTAAGGAACAAGGAGGTACCTTTAGTCAAGGTCCTATGGCAAAGTCAACGGTTCGAGGAAGCTACCTGGGAACGCGAGGACGAGATGAGACGCAAGTACCCGGAGCTATTCTAAGTTCGAGGACGAACTTTCACGAGGTATGGGGGATTGTAACGACCCGAAAATTTTCTCAATATTTTCTTTAAAATATTGATCATGTCTAGATAGTGTTTGAGGAACCTAGAGATACTAGTACGAATTTTAGCCTAGTTATCCATGATTTTCCCATTTAAATTGAGAAGCTAAATACTAATGGGCCTTATATGGGCTTTTCTAGTACCATGGTTATTAGTGGATTTTAGGTAGAATTTAATATAAATATAAATGGGTTTTAATTAGGAATATTAGCATGATTATGGGTGAGTCTTAGGGAAATTTTTGAAAATAAAGAATAAATAAATAAATAAATAAAAATAAAGTGCATGCGCCAAGGATTGAACCTTGGACCTAGTATACCATCATGCATGTACTAACCAATTCACCTAGCAAGGGAGTGCTATGAGGGAATGAAGTGGATTTTTGTTAAGGCTAAAGGAAGTGAAGAGTCACCATGAGAGGATGCACCATGTCTCTTCACTTGCCCCCTCTTCATTGTGTATAAATGAGAAGGATAATAACATAACCCCTAAGATAGTTATTCCTCCTCTCTTCATCCACTAAGCCTCTCCTCTCCTTCTTCTTCCTCCTTCTAGCCGAACCCCATAGGAGGGTTCTCCCTTAGGAAAAGTTCACAAGAAGGCCTCTCCTTCAAGATCCAAGGCTTTGTTTACAAGGTTACAAAGGCTAGGGGTAGTCAAGGGACAATAAGGTCTTCATCCTCCTTCCTATCTAAGGTCTATAACCAAGATAAACCAAAGTAAGACTCCCTCACCTGTGGTGTAATAGTTCTCCTTGATGTTTATCGTAATATGAAGTTTCGTTTGGGTTTTATGTTGAGAAAGACATGGACTTGACCCTACAACTTTCGGCCACCATGTTTTTGGGTCCAAGATGATGTTAAAAACCTCACTCATGCTTTGTAATGTTTTCTCATGATGAATATAGAATAAAATATGATTTGGAGAACTTTTGGAGTACCCTAAGACCCTTTAGGGTTCGAGCCCTCACCACGACTCTATGGTTAGGGTTGGATCTAACCCTTCAAGTATGTACCTTGTGTATCCTCATGATACAAGGGAGGTTGAGGGTGATTTATGTGAATTTTCACATGGCCTTGAAACCCTACAAGTTTCGGCCAAGATGGGTTTTTGGGCAAGGAGTTAGGGCTTACTTCATGTACGGGTTCCAATGGCTCCTATGGTATGGTATGGATAGTGTTAGATGATTGATTGGAATTTTATGAATTTTTCCATGTACCCATGGCCCTTACAAGTTTCGGCCAACCCCAAGAAGTAGGGCTAGGAGTTAGGGTTAACCCTAATCATGAGCCCTAATAGCTTCCTATGGCCTTATAGGTAATGTATGGTCTTTCCCTTTCTTTATGCTACCTTACATGTCACTTGAATGATAGAACCTCTTCCTTACAAGTTTTGGCCAAGCAACTTGATTGGGGTTTAGGTGGAGTTAGGGTTTCAAGAATGATTGTTGATGGCTTATTATGATGTATATATATATATAGGTTCAAGCATGTGGTAGAGATTATGTTACCCATAACCCTAACCTTAAGTGTCATGTTTCATGTTTGGTATGTTATGTTAGATGCCATGCTTAGTAGGGTTTGTTCATGAATGTCATATGTTCTATGCCATGCACTTAGATAGCACGTAGCATGGTTATAGGAGTCCTACCCATGTATGCTTGTGATAGATACTATGTTTATGTATGCAATGCAATGCTTACCTTATGTATCATGATCATGTAAGCTCTATGAATTAGGATGATGGTCTATGTAAACATGTCATGTTCTATGAATACAAGGCGATACTTAACTTATGTATCATGATCATGCAAGCACTATGAACAAGAATGATGTTTTATGTAATCATGTCATGTTTTATGAATGAAGATAATGCTTATGCCGTTAAGGCATAATAATGCTATGCATTAAGTATGAACGATTAAAGGTCAAGTATGCTTTATGTCATGCTTCATGTAACAAGGTTATGTTATAGTTAAATATGCTATGAATGTCCTATGAATGATGAAGCATGTGAAGTTATTTTACTTTATGAATGGGCTTGTACCGGACCGAAGTATGGGTCCAAGGGATGGGCACCTTAAGAACGCCCCGGTTCTGGACTACTGACTGTGCTGTCCACGGTTCTGGCACTACCGAAGCTGTCCAACAGGGATGGGCACCTTAAGAACGCCTCGGTTCTGGGACTACCATAGCTGTCCTTACCCTAGTAGGTCAAGACTAGATACCTCGTATTTACTTAGGGATGCGCGCATATGATGTATGTATGTGGTACAAGCCGGGGACCCCAATGATGTTATGATTATGTTTAAGTATTTAAAAGTATGATTTTAAAATTAAGCATCCTTATGTATATGCATTTGACTCATGCATTCATTCATGTTATGCATTATGCCATGATAGAAAATGTTATATGCTTATGTTTTATGTTAAGAATTATGCCATGATAGAAAATGTTTTATGCTTACGTTTTATGTTAAGAATTATGCCTTGATAGTAAACGTTCTATGCCTATGTTTTATGTTAAGAATTATGCCATGATAGAAAATGTTTTATGCTTATGTTTATATTAAGAATATGCCCATGTTTTATGTTAGGAATCATGTCATGTTAAGTATATTCATGTTTATATTTATGCCATGTATCATGCCATGTTAAGTGTATTTTATGCTCATGTACTATGTAAGAACTATGTCATGCCAAATGATTTTATATGCTTATGTTCTATGTAAAGTACCAAGTCATGTTAATGTTTCGTGTGCTCATGATTAAGTGACGAATGGTTTTAGTGAGTAGGAAAGGGTCTTACTAGGCCTATGTGCTTATAGTCTTATTTTCTTTATACCGCAGATCAAGCAAGAGGACAATAAGGAAGCAGCAGGAGGGGCAAGAATGTGTGTGTGGTAGTGACTTGGCCAAGGAAAGATATACTTACAAGTCTTATGCTAAACCTAGGATGGTGTTGTCAAGAACAATTTACACTTGTTACTTATGTGCCTAATGGATGACTTATGTGATTTTATGACATAATGTTAAGTATGACGTTAATATGCTAAGTTCACATGTCACCATGTTAGGAAGGATAGTTAGCTGCATGTATGTGTAAGTTTAAATTATTCCGCTGCATTACGATGTTCACATGCCCCTACGTATGTTAGCGTAACGCCGCCAAAAAAAAAAGCAGGCGTTACAGAGAAGTCTTCTCCACTGAAAAGTGGAGGTCTGGCTGTGTTGAATCCTTCTTGCATGGCCATTAAGGATTTTATCTGAAAAAGAGAGAAGAGAAAGAAGAACTTTGTCCCAAGACTTGGTCTTGGATTAGTAGTGCGGGATAAAGAAAATTAAATATCAAGGGGTGTTGCACCCGGTCTCGATTAATGATAAGAATTAAAAAAAATAAGAAATAATTTTACGAAAATCTAAAAAATTCTCAAACTGGTGGTTGCACCAAATTTGAGCTTCCCCGCTCTGATACCACTTGTTGAATCGAGAAGAACGATAGAGGGGGGGGTGAATATCGTAAAACGTTCGGATTTGTAAAAGAGAATTAGCAGCGGAAATAAATAAAGTAAAACACACGCGAACACCAAGATTTTACTTGGTTCGGAGTCGCGGTCGGCTCCTACTCCAAGGCCCATGGTCGTTGACTGTTTACTGCGGGCAATTCTATATGTGCGCAAAAAACAGTTTACAAAATGTGTTACAAGTATAGTACAGTAAACTTAAAAGCAGCTCTTCGTTACCGACGTCCGGTGTAGATTATATTTTCGGAGCAGAGGGACGTCGTTGGCGCTTGTATCTCGAGTCGGGAGGTTTCCGAAGCAGAGCGCGGGAGTAGAAGAGCGTGAGTGCGTTGGAAGAATTGATTGTTCAGAAGCCTTGGTGTTGGGTGCTATTTATAGCACTTCGGGGCGCCCTGAATGTTGGGGGCGCCCCCCACGTGTCATCCGATCCGGAATTACCTCGGTCAGCCCTTATCCCACTCGAATAGGGCTGAGGATTGACTCTGGGGGCGCCCGGGACGCTGGGGGTGCCCTGGATAACCTTTTCAGCGAGATTCTCGGCTGGATCAGAGTTATCCGCTTCGGTGGCTTGGGTGCGGGGCGCCCGGGAGCACGGGGGCGCCCGGGACCACGGGGGCGCCCCGCCCACTTAGCTTTCGAAGTGTACTTTTGCTCTTCTTGTTTTGTATTCACCTTGGGGTTGCCCGGGACACTGGGGGCACCCTACTCAGCTTCTGCGTCACTCTTATGAGGCTTTCTGAGCTGCAGACACTCGTTCCTTCGGTCCTGCATCCAGGGTTAGTCAAACAACACAGAGCAATAATGTATTAGTTTTATACAGCCTTAGCTGTCTTGGTTCTGACTTTAGGTCTCCAAAATGGAGCCCTAGGTCGAACCGACGCCTACTGTTCCCTCGACGGGGAACGCGTCCTCACCTACTCCTCTCAGGAGAATTTACCTGTTGCCAACCGGCTCCTCCGGTTGGACTTTTGCCTAGCGGTCCTTTGCCAGGTCTTGGATATCAGGCTGTCCTTCGCCCGGTGCCTATCAGTCCTTCGCCAGGTCTTCGGATCCTGGCAGTCCTTCGTCGGGTGCCTAGCAGTCCTTCGCTAGGTCTTGGATCCCAGGCTGTCCTTCGCCCAGTGCCTAGCAGTCCTTCGCTAGGTCTTCGTATCCTAGCAGCCCTTCGCTAGGTGCCCAGCTGTCCTTCGCCAGGACTTAGGGTTTCTGTGCCTAGCATTCCTTCGCTAGGTGCCTAGCATTCCTTTGCTAGGACTTCAACTTGCACACTCAAGCAGCATGTTAGATAACAAATAAGACTTAACTTTTGAACCCTTTGCCATTTATCAAAACACAGGTTCGACTTGGGTGCTGTCTGCACCAACACATTAATGGATCGGGCCTGATCCATTAGGTGGCCATGACCCAACTCCTCCTCATGGTCCCTATTGTAGCCCTATATATGCCCCATGATGTCATGAGATCAAGGCATCGAATACAACCCTAGGGCTTCTCTCTCTCCCTCTCACTTTCTCTCTCCTAGGGCTAGTGGGCGTCGGTGGGAAGAAGATGAGGTGGTTGTTTTGAAGCTACAAAAGAGGAGAATTCTTTCATCTCTTTTGCTTCTTCTCTCCACGTTTCTCTTCTCATCCACTTCAGTGGTGATCGGCGTTGCACACAAGCAAGGGGAGAAGAAGGAACCGGCGGCAAGGAAGGATCTTCCTTGCGGCGCCGCAAGCAATGGGTTGAAGAAAGCCGGCGGGTTTTGAAGCAAGAAAGGAGCTTTCCTTTCTTCTCTTCTTCTTCATCCTCTTCTTCATCTTCTCTTAGTGGTGACACAAGTAAGGGATGGTGGTGTTCATGTTAGATGTGTATTCTAAAAACTTGTCTTTTTATAGATATGATTATCTACATTTTGAAAGAGAATCACAGCAACACAGATACATATTTATATTAGTATATGCATAAAAGTCCGATACTTTGCATTGTAGATAACATGGTGTGTGGTGACACACAGAAGATCATGTTATCAGTTCCTTGCATTGTATAAGTAGAGGCTCACAACCGAGATGGAGTTGGACAAACCATCGGGATAGTTGTAGTGTAATTAGGTGTGGTTTGTCTTAACTATAGAATTACACTAGTGTGCATTGTGTACATGGAGCAGGATAAAAATAGAGGTCATCCAATTTGTACTGACTTAATAATTGGATTGAACCTCGAATTATTATAGAATACAATCCCAAAATTCTGATATAATAACGGGCACGTGTAGTTAATATTTTATTTCTTTGATTTACCAATGGACGAGATTTATTCTGCTAAATCGATAGGCCTGGTAAGTTAGGAAATAATATTAATTATATGGTGTGCCGTTGATTATTGACGGAATCTATGCCTGGTGAGTCGAGATGATGATGCCCCCTTGATGAGCTCATAGGGTTCATCATGTTAAACCCTGCAGGAGGATTTGATCCAACATGATGATAAGGTTGAGTGTCAAGGAGTTTGAAGTTGATTAATTAAAATTGTCAGTAATTTAAATTAATCGACGGGCATATGATATCTTAAACACGGGGGGGGGGGGGGGGATGGATGTACTCATAATAGGTGGAGTCCATATGAAAATATGAGAGTTGGTGAGGAAGTTCAATGGAGATCCTTTAGTGGAATGAATTTCATTAATGGATCAGTTTTAGATCTATTAGTGGGCCAAGACCCAACTCCTCCTCTTGGTCCCAAACTTAGCCCTATATATACCCCATGGGATCAAGAAACCAAGGCTTAATCCAATTAATCAAGAAAACCAAGGTTTTCTTTCCTCTCCCTCACATTCTCTCTCCTAGGGCACCCGACGCAAGAGAGGAGTTCATCCTCTTCTCTTCCTTTTTCCTCTCTTCTTCTTCACCCTTGGTGCTCGGCGAACACAAAACAAGGAGGACGAACCTCCTCCTTCTGTGGCTTGGCAAGAAGAAGGAGGGAAGGTGGTCGGACGGCTTGGAGAAGAAGGGAATTACCTTGTGGCCGGCGGTGCTGCAAGCTAGGAGAGGAGGAGGTTTTCCGGCCGGTTTGGGTAAGGAAGAAGGAGCTTTCTCTCCTTCTTCTTCTTCTTCATCTTCCTCTCTGGGTTGCCTTGTGATCGGCGGAGCTACGGTGACTCTCGGTGGCCGGGCAGTGCAAGGACAAGGGAGAGGAAGGGTTGCGCCGGTGATAACCCTAGCACTAGTGGAAAAAAGGCTTTTAACACCGGTTATTTTCGACTTTTAACACCGGTTCCGGAACCGGTGTTGATCCAGCCGGCATTGTAAGTATAGACTTTTAACACCGGTTAACAAACCGGTGTGATATATATATTTAACACCGGTTAATAACCGTTGTTAAAAGTTCAATTATGAGGCGGGAAAGCCATTTTAGACACCGGTTATTTTAAATAACCGGTGTTAAAACATCATTTTTAACACCGGTTCTGGAAACAACCGGTGTTAAAACATCATTTTTAACACCGGTTTTGGAAACAACCGGTGTTAAAAATGATGTTTTAACACCGGTTCTAGAAACAACCGGTGTCAAAAGTCTTAATTTTTTATATAAATTTCATATTTATTTTTGAGGACGAGCGATTAGCCTTTTGCCACCAATATAATTAATGAGACGAAACAAAATTCTGTCTATAATAAAACTTGTGAAAAAACTACATTCTCAAGTTTCATGAAAGGACAATGAACACCATCTCAAGTGTTAGCTTAATGTCTACAACGAACTTCAATGGATACAATCTATAACAAAGATGATATATCGATGGCTTCTCTCAGAATGCACAAGTTAAACAAGGAACAGATGGAAATTTAGGTGTGGAAGGCACCTAAGAACACATCTGCACTTTAGCTGAAGGATTGCATCCCTGTACAAGTTGATTTTGTAGTTACTTGAAACCCACACCATGCACCCCAGTGCTCCAATTGTACCCGGCTTTATGCCATTCTCTCTTTCACTCCTCCGGCGGCAGTTTGAGCTTAAAACTGGTTCACGAGGCCGGAGATTTTCTTCAGTTTGAGAGGAAGATCTTCCAACACATTTAGTAGGCCGGAGACCTGATTACTCTGCACGTGACTACAAAAAAGTAATCATCATATTTATATTACTCTCGAAAGGGTTAAGAGAAATAATCTTATGCATTCAAATGAGACTCACAATGTAGTCAAAGATGATAAATTTCCCATTGAGGCTGGTAATGGACCACTGAGATTATTGAAAGAAAGATCCCTGCTTGAAAATGGACATGTTACTCATTAATAATAAAGGATAAGCAGAAAACATGAATATCTAGTGAAATACAAAACCCAACCCACAAGTTTATTAGACCAGTGAGAGAGCTAAAGGCATCTGGCAGATCACCACTCAATTTATTTCTTATTAATTGACCTGAACAGCACAAAGGCCACCAATGAAATTGAGATTAACAAACGAAACACATGATCAATTGTGTAAAACCAAACAACACATTACATGTCTGTCAGAAGGGTTAACTTTGATAAGGAATCTGGAATGCTGCCTGTGAATTGATTAGATGAAAGAAAATTGTCCCAAGGCAAATCATGCAGATCATCATAGAACAAGAGCAATCTATGGAAACAAGAAATGTTAGACACATATTATCATTTAAAACATACAATGTGCGCAGGGTGAGAGGAAGATTTCCTGGTATGCCTCCACCAATGTTGTTGTTACTCAGATCTCTACAACCGAAAGTAGCAAGCAAACAATAGTCAATACACAAATTCTAGGTGATGGCTTGAGCTTTGAGAAATGAACTGAATGAATTGGAGAATGAGACTGTAGTTTCTCATGCTAATAGAAAAATGAAATTCAACCAACTATGACTGACATTGTAATTATTGAAGAAAAATTGCCTAGACCATCGCCCAGTTGTCCTCCAAGATTTGCAGCATTGATAACTCTATCAAAATAAGGCCATTAAGATAAGAACGCAAGATTCTTCAATTGGATAAGTTAGGAGACAATTACCGTACATTGCAGTCTCATTACATAATATCCACACTCTGTATTGCCAGTTTGTTTTTGGCACTACAAATAAATATCAAAATGACACATTAGCAGAAAAGGATCAATCAGTTACAAAGTCATGCTAATTTTTCATTATAGTAACCAATATCTCAAGCATGCACATAGAGGAGCTTGCATACCAAAAGACATCAAATAATAAAGAACGCATAGTACTATGATAAAAAAATATAATAAATGGCAACAAATAAACCAAATTTATCTATGAAAAAAATGCTTATAGATCATAGTTGTATAAAAACTTGACATTTAACTACTTACACGTAGTTTCTTCCATATAGGCATTCTAAAAGCTCCCAAGTGTTTGCCTTTCATCGTATGCCAAGAACTATACAACATAGCTCAGAATTGCAGTTACCACAGTTACACATCTACAAGCTCCAATTGCGGATCATCAACCTGGCAGCTATGATCCAATTACATTTAAGTTACTAATTAACCCCATCACACCACAATTCCAATCCCACACATGGAGTCCACGATACAGACATAAGAATAGTAGTCCAGGATTAGCAACTTATCATACTAGGATCCATCCAAATCAAGCCTGCAATAACCCAATCCTTACCTGGTTTTGTGTTGCCGGCAACCCCTTTGCTCCAATCCGACAGACCAATCCAGAGGAGGAAGACCCGTGAATTTAATCTGGGCTTGGCACAAACAGGATCCCTCATCAATTAAAATTTTCAATCAGAGGCAACCTAAGGAGCTAGAACAATCAATAGGTAGCAGCTAAGGGAAATGAAACCCGATTTCAAATTCTCAGGTGCCGAAATCAGATCTGCCACACATGAGGATTTAGTTTCGAAATCCACTTCCCAACTCCATCCCTACAACTCTGAATCTAAAGCAAATATCAGGCGTACCTCAGATTCGTGGGTGCCCCATTCGATTACAAACATCCGGTGATCCTTGGCGAGAAGCATATTTCACTGGCCGGCGGAGAAGATTCTCGAGTGCCGGCTCCGACGATGATGTAGAACTCCCGTGGGACCGTCGCTGCATCTGGATCGACCCAGGGTCAAGGGATCCTAGGGCGCGTGCGATGTGGCATCGCGGACCAAAGCTAAGGCACAACTCAAACTGAGAGGACAGAGTGGATCGCCGGTCGCCTGCGGCTAGGGTTCGCCGGAGATATGGAATCCGAAGGAGGCGACGTCGTTGGTTCTCGATCGGGAGTGGAGGCGGCTCGCGTGAGGTGAGGGTGTGCGGTCGAAGGAGAAGAGAGGAGTTAGGCGAAGGTGTGCGGCGGAAACAAAGCCCTAATCGGCTTAAATCACGGGTCATTTTGCATTTAAGTCCAATTCGTTGCCTTTTGTAATTCCGCCCCTAATTTATGAGATATGACCCCGGTTATTTATAAAATCGTAGTTAAATATATTTTTAACACCGGTTGTTAAAAGAACCGGTGTTAAAAGTATTTTAAAGTTCAAATAATTACAAAAATGCCACCGCCTTTTTTTTTAACACCGGTTTTAATACAACCGGTGTTAAAAGCCGTTGTTAAAAGTCTTTTTTGTACTAGTGTAGGAGCTAGGGTTTTGTTGGTTTTGGAAGAAGGTGATTAATTGGAGCCCTTGGTGATTCCGGTTCTCGGTAGCTCATCGCCCACACAACGTCCAGGAGGGATGGGACATAAGGTAGAAGACTACGAGGTAAAGGAAGGTATAATTTTCTTCCTTGACTCCTTGTTATTCTTGTCATTTCATGTGGATGTTAATTGATTATTATGGTTTTGATTATTTGTTAATCATTGATAATAAATAATTAATTGGACCCCGATTATAAACACAAAAACCGGCGATCCACTCGTCGTCTTTTCTGCGGTCGAATGGTTAGGCAAATTACAAGGCTCAATCTTTGAGCTCGGCCAAGTTATAATTTGAACCGTTCGATACGATGACGAGATGGTCGTTTGGGAGACGGGTCTCCATTCGGATTAATTTTTAATCTGTGGACATGGAGAGGTCTCTCAAGGACGATCAAGTATTCGCTTAGGAAATCCGCCAAGCCATGCCCATCAGTTCATCACTTGGTGGCCGACGGTATCTTCTTTGGAAGTTAGGGTTCCGACGGCTTTAAAGAAGGCAGAAGAAGATCTCTTTTCCTCCCTAGGGTTTCGGCCCCACGACGTCCAAGAAGGGGAGGGTCATACAATAGAAGATCGTGAGGTAAAAGGGAAGGTATATCTTCTCCAATGGTTCCTTTGATCTTATCATTTTATTTCTTGTTTAATTAATTATCATGTTGTTAATTAATGATGATAATTAATTGTCATGGACCCCGATGGTAAATACAAAAATCGGCGATCCACTCGTAGTCTATTCCGTGGCTAATCGGTTGTACAAGATTGATTGCTAGAACAACTTGGTTATTTAAGCAATCGCTCGAATCGGTTAGCATGACGATGAGACGGTCGTTTGGAAAATAGGTCTCCATTCGGATTGAAAAATTTTAATCCGTGGGCATGGAGAGGTTCCTTTGAGCGACCCGGTATCCACTTCGGAAATCCTAGCGAAACCAAACCAACAACTGGTATCAGAGCAGGTTTCTGATTTTTCGGAAATCCTAGCGAAACCAAACCAACAACTGGTATCAGAGCAGGTTTTTGATTTTGTGTGTTTTGGATTCGGTTACATTTTTACACTTTGTCATGTATTTTATTTTGCCGGATAATAGTATGATGTGCGTAAGCTATCTCTTTGGTTACAGGCACGAGATTCCAACTATTATGGCTAAAATATGTGTGTATGTGATTGGTTGTGCATGTATGTAATATTATTTGAATCTCCGGGGTTGACGAGGCTAAATTTGGTATTTGATTTCTATAATTAAATATGACACTTGTTTAGCCGCACTTTTAATTTACTTTCGATCTAGATTTGATGTACACTCCTTTGTGGACTATAGGATCGATGGATGTAAATTAAATAAGAATTATAAATAACTAAGTGGGAGAGGGACCCTAGGGGTCCCATAGCCTCCATTACTAATTTGACAAGTGATGCGAAATGCTTGCGCGTCGGCTCTGAGTGCCTTCCTCCCCATCGGATGAGCTTGTTCTGCGGATCACTAGGTCAGACATGATTATAGAAAATTATTGAGGAGCATGTGATTTTCCCCATCAGATGACACATAATCCGAGATAATTTTCTTAGTATCGTGTAATGGTAAACACTTAGATGCAAATAATAGAATCCTCCCTATCGGAGTCATTGCTATTATTTGTAGGGCCGAAGAGGAACCAACTATTAATTTTATTTGTCAAAAAGTTAGGTTGACAAGATAATAAAATTAATGGGTAAAACCTCCTCTTACAAATGTAGAATTCGTATACGTTGACACTATCGTGGCATGCGACATTCTCGGTGTTTTGAGGTGTTGGTTGATTTTAAAATTTATTGTTTGAGGAATTAATATTTTTTGAAATCTAAAGATTGTGATCGTTGTGATTCTCAGGAAATTTCAAAGTGGCTTTCAACGCTCTAGCTGTAATACTTAAAGAAAATAAATATACGGGCCTTAATTACATTGATTGGAAACGAAACCTAGGCATTGTCCGAACTGTTGAGGAGTATAAGTTTGTGTTAGGATCTTAACGTTTGCTAGAGGAGGTGAATAGCAATTTCTCGATTCTTCTACCTACGATGTTAGTGTGTGCAAGCGAACATAACAATAACAAAATCAAACAATCGCTAATACGTCACCTTTACGTGATTTGGAGATAGAGCTCCTACTCCAGGGTTGCCTGTAAGGTGGACGATCCCGATCCGTCGGTGGATGACTCCCCGAAAGACCTTCAGCTAGCTCGTGTAGCTTCTTGTGGGTAGAGAAACCTCGCCACAACCCGGATAACACTCCAGAACTTTGAGACTACTAATTGGCCTTTGACCAAAGCCAATTTCGTCATGAACTCTCAGCCAAAACCGAGCCCCTTTAAATAGTGCTCAAGGCTGAGAAGACCGCTACCAGTCGACTGGTCCATTACCAGTCGACTGGTCCCACTTAGATTCGACCGTTACAGCTTAACGTTCGAATTTCCAAGTGCCATCAGTCGACTGATCCAAGAGCAGTTGAGTGATCTTTCTGTGGACTTTATCAGTCGACTGCCTAATCACCAGTCGACTGGTCCACCCTTACACCTAAGGTTTCCCTTCCCGAGTACATTTTTCTTAGCACTCGAACCGTAGGATTTTTCAAGTATAATTCCCTCAGCACTCTAGCCCCACGACCTGGATGACTCTTCATCCAGTAGCCTCGATCTGTTGCCTTCAAGCTCTCTTCGACTTTGGCCCTCGTCCCTCAGATGCGCACACAAGCTCTCTACTTGCCTCCATGTCATCCTTCACGTATGCCTCGAAGACCGCTTCCCTCGGCTCATCATCCCTGCTTTGTCCATGGTCCCTCGGATGTGCACGCAAGCCTAGAGCTTGCCTCCATGTCACCCTTCACCGTACCTGAAGACGTCCAACTAAGTCTATGGGTATCCTGCAAACCTGTACACTCAAATACACATATCAAAATACAAGGGTGAACCTAACTTAAACCCTTTGCCCAAACATCAAAACACATGGTCACTCCGGACTATAGATTGCCTCAACAATCTCCCCCTTTTTGATGTTTGACAATACGGTTAAGTTAGGGAAAACAAATAGCAAAATCAATGCTAATAACCATTTGGACTTATGTTGCCAAGGTTCACCTTGGACTTATACCGCCAATGCATATGCAATGCAAAACATGCATGAATCCTATCACAGGCATCCCCACACCTAAACCTCCCAGGAGTTTAGGACATTTGCCAAAATGGGTTTTTTAAAACCTCTCCAAGGCTCCCCCTACATTGGACTTACAAAGGCTTTTTAAGAACCTCTCCAAGGTTCCCCTTTCGCCAATAACGGAGCAACAATGCTCCCCATTTACCTAAGCTCCCCCTAGGATTTCTTGCAACAGCATGCTTGGTTTCCCACTTAAACCGAACACTTCTCCCCCTTTGTCACACATCAAAAAGACTCCAACAATCTCCCTCTTATTGGATTCATTACCCTCTAATGATCATAAACACAGTGTACTAACCCCCCACATGATTACCCACTTGTTTTCCATCATTTGAACACCTTTTGATTGCTGAACCACCAATATCAGCCTTTACCAGTCGACTGCCCCTGGACCAGTTGACTGGCTCCCTGAAAACTCCATTTTCAACATTTCTGACCCAATTTCAGAAATGCACCAGAAATTCCATAAATCTCCAAAAATTCTCAAAATTTGTGGAGAGGTTTGTGGTACCCATATCTACTTGAAAAAAATATATTCAAATATGTATCTATCACCATTCCCAGGATTGACACAAAACCCAAAACTAGCTAAATGGTTGAATTGAACCTTGTCCTAAAGTCATAGTTTTTACCTCCTCTTGATGTCTCTGCCCATACCAACCCAAAATGCATCCCTAGCCTTTGTTTATATGGCATTTACACATAAAAAACTAATTTCAAGCAATATGACCCCAATGTCATATTTCAATCCATGGTACACAATTTCAATGTGTCAAAACCCTAGGATTGAGACTCCAAATCCATCTCCACATCCTTTGGCACACTCCATTACTCATCTACACTTTCGAGAGGAATCCTCCCGGGATACATAAACTATGGGTCCCAACTTGGCTCCTAGAGCTCCCCCTTGAGCTCTTAGCCTTAGCCACCTCCCTAGGTGACTCAACAAACCCTAGATCACATCGGAGTACCTCCGGTGACTCTTGGTCTACAACCCTAACCTTCCTAAGCTTTGACACCTTGTCCTTAGTGAAGACATTCTTCTTGCCATTACATGGCATACCCTTGTCATTTTTGGACTTCCCCTCCTTGCCATAATTATATCCTATCCTAGCATATTTTTTTTCATTGACATTGGAGAACTTAGATCGGTATCCTAACCCCGATCTATCATTGTTGGGTTTTTGACCATCCAACTCCATACCCAAACCCTTAGACCTAATAGTGAATCTAACTAGGGTTTTCTCTAATTTCTCAAGCTTTGCCCTTAAAGCTTGATTTTTTCCTTTCTAGGTTCTTAAACCTAGAATCAACATGTCCACCTTGGACATTCCTAGACCTACCCATCCTAGGCATGTGTCTCGCCGTCTTAGGGTTAATGCCTTGGTCCTTAGGTCTAAGGGTCTTGGATTTATCATGATGCATGATTTTCTTAGGGTTTTGATCTACAATATTAACCCTACTCCTATCGTGATATTTAAATCCAAAGTTATACATGGGTAAATAATTGACATTATTTCTAACATGCATGGAGGAATTTGAATTAAATCTATAGTTAGGGATTACCTCCCTTACCCTTGTAGCTCCCCCTTGACTTGAGCTCCTCTTCTTTTCCAATTTCTTCAAGTGTGCCAATTTCCTAATTTCTCCTTTCATTGGGCACTTGGTGTGATAGTGTCCATGCTCACCACACGTGAAGAAAATTATATGCTTCTTGTCCTTCTTTGCTCCATCCCTACAACTCATATTAGGTTTCAAACTATTTGACTTGAGTTTATGGTTTACCTCCTTTTTCCTACCAAATAGACACTTGTCCTTGTAGTGTCCCTTTTGATTGCACCCAAAACAAATTATGTGCTCCTTTGGCTATGCTTTGGTGGAGGCGGAAGCTTCTTCTTGCTCCGACATTGAGGATGGTCTCTTCTCCCCCTTAATCCTTGAAGTGGAGACCTCTTCTTCTTCTCCTGATGAAGTGGATGATCTTTCACTTTCTTGTGCCACTTCAGTTGAGGAGATGGATGCCTCTTTTTCTTCTTTCTCCTCTTCTTTGGATGTTGAACTTCTTTCTTAATCCGATTGGTCCTTCTCCTCTTCTTGGACCATTGAGCTCATTTCCTTGGGCTCTTCCACTAATTGAGCATGTGTAGGGTTTTCATGGAATGCTACCATCTTGTGTTGGATCGAGAAACACGATAGAGGGGGGGTGAATATCGTGAAAACGTTTCGGATTAAGAAAAAGAGAATACGCAGTGGAATTAAAACATACACACAAAGAACACAAGTAGTTTTACTTAGTTCGGAGTCGCGGTTGGCTCCTACTCCAAGGCCCACAGTCATTGACTATTTACTGCGGGCAATTCTATATTCGCGCAAAGGATTATAGAGTATAATACAGAAATATTGCGATAATTAAATGACTACACTTTTCGTTACCGACTCCCGGTGTAGATTGTACTTCGGAGCAGAGGGTCATCGTCGGCGGTAGAATTTCGAGATCGGAGTATGTCGGAGCAGAACGCTTGAACGAAGAGCGTAAAGGCGTTGGAAAATTATTGTTTGAAGCCTTAGGGGTCAAGCCACTTTTATAGTGCTCCTGGGGGTGCCTGGGACGTCGGGGGCGCCTGACACGTGCCTTTGGATCTGAGAACCTCTATCTGAAACTTGGTCAGCGCTTATCCCCTTCGAATCAGCTCTAGAGCTGACGGGGGCGCCCGGGAGGTTGGGGGCACCCTGGTTGACATGGTTCGCTGGCTTCATACTGATTTTGCTTCGTTTACTTTGATCTTGGGCTCCCGGGGCCTCCGGGGCACCCTTCTCACTGCAGTTTCGAAGCAACTCTTGCTTCCTTATTTTTCCTTTGACCTTGGGGTGCCCTGGACCACCCGGGCGCCCGGCCCAGCTGCCTGCCCCTCTCCTTTGGGGCGTTTGAGCCGTAGAATCACTTTCCCTCGGTCCCTGCATTCAAGGTTAGTTCTAAAAACAACAACGCAAGAATATTAGTTGATTTCTACAGCGGTAGCTATCTTGGTTCTGAGTTCGGGTCTCCCAAATTGAACCCTAGGTTGAACCGACGCCTACTGTTCCCTCGACGGGGAATGCGTCCTCACCTACTCCTCTCAGGAGAGTTTACCTTTTGCCAACCGTCTCCTCTGGTTGGACTTTTTCCCAGCAACCCTTCGCTAGGTGCCTAGCAGCCCTTCGCCAGGTCTTCGGTACCCAGCAACCCTTCGCCAGGTGCCTAGGCACCCCTTCGCCAGGTCTTCGGTACCTAGCAGTCCTTCGCCAGGTGCCTAGAAGCTCTTCGCCAGGTCTTCGATTTCCTAGCAGCCCTTCGCCAGGTGCCTAGCAGCCCTTCGCCAGGTCTTAGGGTTTCGATGCCTATAATTCCTTCGCTAGGTGCCCAGCAGTCTTTCGCCAGGACTTCTTTCTGCACACTCAGTGAGTACATTAGACAAAAATAAAATCCTAACTCTTGAACCCTTTGCCATTATCGAAACCCAAGTTTGACTTAGGTGCTGCCTGCACCAACAATCTCCCCATTTTTGATTTATGGCAACCCGGTTCACAAAGCTAAGTTTAAACAAAAACAGGTGATGTACCTTACATTTTATTTCCTCCCCCTGGAGAAAATCTCCCCCTAAGTTTTTCAAAAGTTCATGGGGTTTTCGAAAAATTTCTAAGTCTTAAAGTGAAGCATTTTTCAATTTTTCAAGACTTAGAAAATTTTCAAAAAATATTTTTAAGTTTGAAACCATTTTCAAAATATTTTGTGTTGGAAAATTTTCAGGGGAATTTGAATTTTATACTTAGAAAATTTTCGACTAACCAAAGATTTTGAATTAGTACTTTGGAATAAATTTTTGAAATCAAGTAACTTTGAAAGTATAAGCACTCAAAGAATAGTTTAAGACAGCAGTTTAAGTACTTAGCTATTTAGAAAGCATTTTTCAGGTACTTAGAAATATTTTTCAAAATTTTCCAGAATAAGTGCTTAGAATAATTTTCGAAAGCAAGTAAAGTTAATTTTCAAAATGAACTTAGAAATCAAGTAAAGTTAATTTTAAAAATGAACTTAGAAATCAAGTAACGTTAATTTTCAAAATGAACTTAGAAATCAAGTAAAGTTTTACTTTTTTTTAACACCCCGGAGATAAAAGACTTTATTTTGGAGAAACAATTTAAAATTTTTTTTAGAAATTTTGATCTTTTTCTCTCTTTTCCAATCTCTCCCCCTTTGCCATATATCAAAAAAAATATAGCAAAAAAAAATTGCATTGAAATTGGGTAGTCAAGGTAAAATGTTGTACTGAACCAATTCGAAGTATAAACTGGACTAAATCAATTTGAATTTTCTCTTTCGGGTCCTGTCTAACCCAATTAGCTACTTACCAACTGTTATAAATAGTAGCTTTCACTGGGGTTAGTCAAGTTAAGTGATTAGATTTTCTAAGCTTGACACTTAACCTGATTACTATTTGATTGGTATTTAGTGCCCCAATTACTGCAGGTGCACTGACTTAAAGCATCATGAATTAAGGCAAAGAACTAAACATCTCAACCTATTCTAGGTTATCAATCAACAGTACCCTAAGGTGCTTGTGAGATGTTGGTTTCTAGATCTATAGGTGCATGCAGTTCTAGGGTTAGGGCCTAAGCTATGTCCATTTTGTGAAAAAAACCTAGTTTTTGAAGGGGGTAATTTTAAAAAAACTAAGTTGGAAAAATCATTTTAAATAACATAATGAAAATTAAGAAATGATTTTGCAGAAAAAATAACACAGTTTTTGAAAAACATAATTAGAGTAGTCCTATTCTACCAAACACAACCCTAACTTAGTAACCGATAAAAACAGATAATCAAGTAAAATAACTAGCAACTAGATAGAAGTCAACTGGTCAATGTGAGGACCAAATCCCACAGTCAAATCATAGTCAAATACATGTCAACCCTATTGAGTAGAGGTAGTTAACTAGTCAACAGTACAATAGTGCAACAGAAAACATCAATTTGAACTAAGAGGAAGGGCCAGGATGGTCAAATGGGCCAGACTACCATGATCGAAACAAAGACATCATTTCATTATATCGTGCGTCGTTAGTCTCTTGATTGGATCTGAGGGCATTCATATACTCAGTGTGATGGGCCTGATTTGCCTCCATATACTCCGCATGATTTGCCTCCACTTCTCCCAGAGGCTATGGATCTCTGTTTCAAGTCGTGTCACTCTCTCGTCGAGTGTCGGCGGTGGGGGCTCGTCCATCTGCTCTCGAATCTCGACAGCGAGATCTGCAACGTCGACCTCTACGTCCTCGTCAGAATCGATCTGGGCTCCGGCTTGCTGACGACTCCATGATAAAACCCCGGTACCCGAGACATCTATGCCCACTAGGGAAAAGTTTCTAAAACCTATTTCATCAAATTCGATCATTGTGGTCATTTCTCCATCGGTGATATTACGACCGTGATGATGAAGAAGAGATGTGATGATGTGGCAGTAAGGGGTACGTACCCGACCCTAGGTAGTAACACTGGACGCATGTAGAATGGTGTGGTATATATGTAGTCCAATGTCTATGTCTAAGTGATGGATCAAGGCATACAGCAGGAAGGTATGGAATGGTCGCATAGTCGCGATGTCCCTAGTGGACAAGGGTAGAATGCAACGGACTAGGACTCTATAAAGAGCGTAGTCCTGGACCTGAAGATCTACCGACTGAAACCGACTGACCACAGGGTTTCTGACATCTCTATAAAAGTAGGAATAAAGGGTGTCCAGGTCAATGTGGGAGTAGGGGGCAGCAAATGGAGGATCTCTAGGAGGGTAATAGCAGAAAGTGGACTGTGAAGGTCGTAGTCCAAGAAATCTGTTAATCAATGAGGGTGTGATTGTCAAGGACATCCCTTGGATTGTGGTGACAAAGATAAGGTTATCTTGTCTGACTATATTATTGTAGAATTCTGCACATAGGGTTGTGTTCACGGGATGAGTGCAGAAGACAAGGTTATCAAGTTGATAGAAGTTTATGACGTTCATAGCTAACGGACATGATTGAGTGAAAAACTGTCTATTTAGAAAACTCGTTTTGATGGGTTTATACGTCGTCCTAGCGAATTTATTGCATAGTTCCAAGGTTGGAAACCTAGTGTCGGGGCTAGGTTCGGTCCCGGGGTTGGGTCGATTTGCACGACGTTTTCTAAAATAATAAAGAAATTAATTTTAAATGTATAAAAATGATACCGAGTAGCCATCTGGGGAGGCATAGTCGAGGTGGAGTGGTCGAGGACACGAGAGGGTCGTTCGGTCGCCTTGGGAGGAGAAGAGTTGGAGAGGAGAAGTGTTTTGGGTGTGGCAAATGAAGGGAGTTTCGGGTGCTTTATATAGAAGGTGGTCGGTTGAGCGCCCGCGAGGCATTGGGCGCCCTGGTCAGAAGGCAGCTGCTTTTGGCAGTTTTTCTGACTTGACTGTAGGTCCTGGGGGCGCCCGTGAGGACCTGGGCGCCCCGGTCAGATGTTGCTGCCTTTGGCAGCTTTTCTGTCTTGACTTGATATACAGGCCTAGGCGCCCGATAGGTCACGGGTGCACAGGTTAGCTGGGAGTATTGACAGCTTTTGCTGTCTTGGTCGAAGAGAAAGGGAGGGGGTGCCCGAGGGTTCAGGGGCGCCCGGGCTGTGTAAGAGTTGACAACTTTTGATGTATTATTGACCAGTTTGATCGTTTGACCATGGTTTGACTACTACTGTTGACTAGATTTGACTATTTTGACCAGTATTGACTGGATTAACCAAGCAACAATTAGGTCAACTCAGTTCTAAATTACAAGCTTTAATGTTTGTACTAACCAAAAGTATAGGGATCAGATGAATTTTAGTTATGTTAAATTTAACCATCTCACCCGTTCTAGAGTTGTCAGTCACGTTAGCCTTATGAGTTTTTGTAAGACAAGTTTAAGAGTTTTATTTTGAAAGATCATGATTAATTTTGAAAAATTAATTTTGAAAATAATTAGTTTTGAATTTATTTTGAAAAAGAATATTTGAATCTAACATTAACTTAAAATTTGTGTTAGATTCGAATTTGACAAAGAGTAAATTGAATTTGAATTTCAAAAATTGGCTTCTAGGTCTTGGCGAGGCACAAGGCCTTCTTTGGCCGTAGCCTTATTGGATCATCAACCCTTTCCTTGACAAAGCCTTTTAGTGAAATTTCATTTTCAAGGTTACTTTTTGAGGAATTTTGGTCTAACTAGCTTGGGTCTTGGATCGGTAGCTTCGGCTAGTTTCACCAGTCTAAAGAGACCAAGTAGTATATACTTGACCTTATTAGAAAAGGCTTCCCTAACGTACTATCATCTCACCGCCACCCAATACTATGTTGTTCAAATTTCAGTTAATTGGTTTAGTCCATAGTCTAACCAGTCCTAGGTCTAAGCATGGTAAATTACAGAAAATAAATAGACAAGCAATCATGCAATTTAAAACAAGAAAGGAAATTTATTTAACTATAAAAATGGTTTTTAAGTTGGCTCCCCCTGGACTAAAGCCACGGTAATGATTAGGCAAGATATGAATTTCGTCCTTGGGGATCCAATACTGATTTGGTCCAACTTGGTTGTTCAGGCATAGTTTGGGTACCCATGCCTGAACCTTGGGTCTAGACTGATTTAGTACAACATAATATGACCTTTGTCTAGCCTTGGTTCGATACCCTAATCCGGATCGATTTAGAACGGACTTCTATTTTTCAAGGATCATGTCAAGACCCTTGGAACCTGAAGTGAAACGTTCCAAGACTGCTCTAAGGTCCTTTACTTGAGTTTTCAAGGAGTTCTCCTTCTCAAGTTTTTCAACTTGAGTAGAAGTTCCTTCTTGATCCTTCTCAGTTAAGGATCTAGAGTTAGCTCCCTCTTTTAGGAGTTTAACTTCCTGTCGGAGGGATTCGACTCGGATTTTGGCTTTCGCCAAGTCGCGAGAAAGGTAAGCAATTAATTCTGATAATTGAACTTTAGAAAATCCACTTACAGTGATTTTGTTGTCTTCCGAAAATGTAAGCTTCCTGTCATCCAGCTCCGATTCTGATTCGGTCTCGATTTCTTCCGAAGAAGTCAAGGCGAGAAGGTTCGACTGTGGGGCCTCTTCTTCTTCTTCGGAGGAAGACTCGTCCCACGTTGCTTGAAGGACCTTCTTCCTTCTTATCTTCTTCGTCTCCTTCAGATTGGAGCATTCCGTCTTGTAGTGACCCTTCTTTTTGCATTCGTAGCAGGTCACATTTGGTTTGGTCTTTTCATTTGAAGGTTCAGCTGGCTCTTCCTTTCTTTGGCTGGCTTTCCTTCTGTTAGTCTGATTTTTCAGCTCCTTGTAATAGTCCCGGGCTAGCCGAACCAGCTTGGGTTGATCTCCTTGGCTGTCTTCTGAGTCTGAGTCTGAGTCAGACTTGGGTGCAGGTTGAGGCTTCTTCTTGGTCATCATTCCTGTTTTGCCTGCAACAAAAGCAATGCCTTTCTCGGCTAGGGTGCAATTAGTCTACTCATGTAATTCAAGCTCAGAAAATAACTCATCTAATTTGATTTTAGAAAGATCCCTTGAAACTTTATACGCATCTACCATAGATGCCCACAAAGTATTTCTCGGGAAAGCGTTAAGGGTGTACCTGATTAGGTCACGGTTTTCTACCTTGTGACCAATTGGATGTAGACCGTTCATTAGCTCCTGGATTCTGGCGTGGAGCTGGGCTGCAGATTCGCTGTCGTTCATCTTGATTGTTATAGCTTGTTTAGTAGTAGGTCCCTCTTGCTGATTCGGGTGTCGGAGGTTCCTTCGTGCAACTCAATTAACTTACCCCATAGTTCCTTTGCACTGTTGAATGGTCCCACCCGGTTCAACTCTTCTTTGGTTAGACCGTATTGGAGTGTTTGAGTCGCTTTAGCATCAGCCTCGATCTTCCTTTTTAGTGAGGCGTCCCATTCGGTGTAAGGTTGTGTCACTCCTTCAACATTTCTTGGGATTTCCAGTCCAGATTGGATTATAATCCACATGTCCACCTGAGTTTTCAGGTGGATTTCCATCCGACTCTTCCATTAGGAGAAATCCTCCCCACTGAAGAGTGGTGGTTTGGCTGTACTGAACCCCTCTTGCATGGCCATTTAGGAATTACTGAAATAAAAAAAACAAAAAACTGTCCCAAGACTTGGTCTTGGATTAGCAGTGCGGGAATAAAATATTTAAAAGAATTTATCGAGTGGTGTTGCACCAACCTCGATTAACGATAAAAACTTTGAAAAAAGAATTAAAAAGATTTCGTAAAATCTGAAAAATTTCTAAATTGGTGGTTGCACCAAATTTGAGCTTCCCAGCTCTGATACCACTTGTTGGATCGAGAAACACGATAGAGGAAGGAGGGTGAATATCGTGAAAACGTTTCGGATTAAGAAAAAGAGAATACGCAGCGGAATTAAAACATACACACAAAGAACGCAAGTAGTTTTACTTGGTTCGGAGTCGCGATCGACTCCTACTCCAAGGCCCACGGTCCTTGACTGTTTACTGCGGGTAATTCTATATTCGCACAAAGGTTTACAGAGTATAATACAGAAATATTACAGTAATTAAATGACTACACTTTTCGTTACCGACTCCTGGTGTAGATTGTACTTCGGAGCAGAGGGTCGTCGTCAGCGCTAGAATCTCGAGATCGGACTTTGCCAGACGAGAGCGCTTGAACGAAGAGCGTAGAGGCGTCGAAAAATTGTTGTTTGAAGCCTAAGGGGTCGATCCCCTTTTATAGTGCTCTTGGGGGCACCAGGGACATCGGGGGTGCCTGACACGTGCCTTTGGATCCGAGAACCTCTATCCAAAACTTGGTCAGCGCTTATCCCCTTCGAATCAGCTCTAGAGCTGACGGGGGTGCCCGTGATGTTGGGGGCGCCCTGGTTGACATGGTCCGCTGGCTTCATACTGATTTTGCTTCGTTTGCTTTGACCTTGGGCGCCCGGGGCCTCCGGGGCGCCCTACTCTCTGCAGTTTCAAAGCAACTCTTGCTTCCTTGTTTTTCCTTCGACCTTAGGGCACCCTGGACCTCCCGGGAACCCGACCCAGCTGCCTGCCCCTCTCCTTTAGGGTGTTTTGAGCCGCAGAATCACTTTCCCTCGGTCCTTGCATTCAAGGTTAGTTCCAAAAACAACAACGCAAGAATATTAGTTGATTTCTACAGCGGTAGCTGTCTTCGTTCTGACTTCGGGTCTCCCAAATGGAACCCTAGGTCGAACCGATGCCTACTATTCCCTCGACGGGGAACGCGTCCTCACCTACTCCTCTCAGGAGAGTTTACCTTTTGCCAACCGTCTCCTCCGGTTGGACTTTTGCCCAGCAGCCCTTCGTCAGGTGCTTAGCAGCCCTTCTCCAGGTCTTCGTCCCCAGCAGCCCTTCGCCAGGTCTTCGTACCTAGCAGTCCATCGCCAGGTNCGGCTCAGATGCAGACCTCGAGAGGAGAACTAAGAAGAAGGAGAAGGAGAAGAATCTCCTTCCTCCTTTACCCAAAACCGGCTGCTCACCTTCACTCCTCACCCTAGCGCCGCCAGCTTCCACAACTGCCCGCCGACCTCTCTCGCGTGCCACCCACCAGCCTCCTTCCCCTCGTCGTTCACCACCAAAGGGAGGACAAGATTCTCCCTTTCTCCAACAGAGATCGACAGCCTAGGAGAAGAAAAGTGGGTTGAGGAGGAAGACTTCTTCCTTCCTCTAACCGGCACCCTAAGAGAGAGAAACAAGGGAGAGAAAGAGAGATCACCTTGGGTGGATTAATTAAATTGTCTAGCCTTGGTTTCATGGTCTTATAGGGTTTATATAGGGCTAAGGTAGGGACCAAGAGGAGAGGTTGGATTTTGACCCACCAATGGATCTAAACCCGATCCATTAATTAAGATCTATTCCACTAAAGGATCTTAATTGAACTTCCTCACCAACCCCCATATTTTCATATGGTTCCACATATTACGAGTCGTCCATCCCCCCATGTTTAAGATATCAAATGCTTGTTAATTAATTTAAATTACTGACAATTTAAATTAATTAACTTCTGGGTCCTTGACTAGTACCACTCAACCTTATCATCATGCCGGATCAAATCCACCTGCAGGGTTTAGCATGATGAACCTTTTGAGCTCATCAAGGGGGCATCATCAACCCGACTCACTAGGACACGAATTCCGTCAATAATCAACAACACATCATATTATTAATATTATCTCCCAACTTACCGGGCCTATCGATCTAACAGAATAGATCTCGCCCATTGGAAAATCAAAAAAATAATAATTAATAATATATGTCTGTTATTATATCGGGATTAAGGGATCGTACTCCATAATAAAGTTTGAGGTCCTATCCAATTATCGAGTCAGTACAAATTGGATAACCTCGGATTTTGGTCCTGCTCAATGTACTCAAAGCACACTAGTATAATTCTATGGTAAAGACCAACCACACTTAATTACACTACAATCATTCCGATGGTTTGTCTAATTCTATCTCGGTTGTGAGCCTATACTTATACTAGGCAAGGAACTGATAACATGATCTTCCGTGTGACACCACACACCATGTTATCTACAATGCGAAGTATTGGACTTCATGCATGTACTAATATAAACAGGCAACTAGTGTATTTGTGATTCTCTTTTCAAAATGAAGATGTTTATATAAAGAAATCATGTTTTTCAGTATACACATCTTATAATCTCCCACTTATACTTAAAGACTTTGTTATTCTCTCACTGTCATACATCTGACTCTCATATCCTCCACATGTCAATCAAAAGCTCTAGCTGGAAGAGCTTTAGTGAAAGGATCTGCCAAGTTGTCCTCTGATGCAATCTTGGCGACAACCACTTCTCCTCGCTTTACGATTTCTCGTATCAGGTGGTACTTGCGCTCTATGTGTTCACTCGCCTTATGGGCTCGTGGTTCCTTTGAGTTTGCAACTGCACCACTGTTATCACAAAAGATTGTGATTGATCTGGGCAAACCAGGAATCACATCCAAGTCCATGATGAAGTTCCTGAGCCATACAGCTTCCTTGGCTGCCTCTGAGACTGCCACATATTCAACTTCCATGGTGGAGTATGCCACACATTTCTACTTGACACTCCTCCAAACAATAGCTCCACCTCCTAAAGTAAACATAAACCCCGAGGTAGACTTACTCTTGTCCCTGTTTGACTGGAAATCTGAGTCCGTATAACCCACAGGGACTAATTGGTCTGCCCCGGTAAACCAGCATATAATCCCTAGTCTGGCTCAGGTATTTCAATATATGATTTACCGTAGTCCAATGTCCCTATCCAGGGTTACTCTGATATCTGCTGACCTTGCCCATGACAAAACAGATATCTGGTCTCGTACACAATATAACATACATGAGGCTTCCTACTGCCGAAATATAAGGAACTGCCTTCATTTCCTCTATCTCCTATGATGTTTTCGGACACATCTCCTTAGATAGAGGAACTCCATGCCTGAAGGGTAAGAAACCCTTCTTGGAGTTTTCCATGCTAAAACGAGACAAGACAGTGTCAACATACGAAGCTTGGGATAAGCACAATATCCTTTTCTGGTGATCCCTTATGACCTTGATCCCAAAGATGTGTCCCGCTTCTCCTAAGTCCTTCATATCAAACTGCTTTGATAGCCAGACCCTTACGTCTAATAACACTTTGACATTGTTGCTAATTAACAAAATGTCATCTACGTAAAGTACAAGAAACACCACGACGTTTCCGTCACATCTCTTGTACACACATGACTCGTCCGGGCTTTGAGTAAATCCATATGACTGGATTACTTCATCAAAGCGGATGTTCCAAGACCGCGAAACTTGCTTCAATCCATAAATGGATCGATTAAGCTTGCACATAGATGCTCTTTGCCCTTTGCAATGAACCCTTCTGGTTGTTGCATATAGATGGTCTCCTCAAGACTTCCGTTAAGGAAAGTTATCTTGACGTCCATCTGTCATACCCCATAGTCTATATGAGCTGCAATAGATAAGAGAATCCTGATAGACTTAACATGGCTATCAGCGAAAATGTCTCCTCATAATCGATACCCTCTTTCTGAGTGTACCTTTTCGCAACAAGCCTAGTTTTAAAGGTCTCAACCTTCCCGTCTGATCCTCTCTTTCTCTTGTAGATCCACTTGCATCCGATGGCTTTTACACCATTGGGTGGTTCTACTAGCTCCCAGACATGATTAGAATCTATAGATTCTATCTCAGAGTTTATTGTCCTTTGCCAAGAATCTACATCATGATTTTGGAGGGTCTTGTCATAGGTCCAGGGATCCAGTTCATGTTTACCAGAGATCAAGTCCGAAGACTCTCCCAAAAATATGAGTCTTTCAGGCTGTCTCACAACCCTCCCACTGCGACGAGGCACCACCTGTGTATCCTCTGTGACACGCGGTGTAGTGACTTGTGGTGTGCCCTCTTGTACAATTGGTCCTAAGGTCGGAACATCCCCACTCAACTCTTCAAGCACTAGTCTACTCTTGGGCTTGTGGTTCATCACATAGTCTTCTTCTAAGAATCTACCATTCGTGCTAACGATTACCTTCTGATCCTTAGGACTATAGAACAGACCACCTTTCGTTCCCTTAGGATAGCCCACAAACAAACGTACTTCTGTCCGAGATTCCAACGTATCAGTATCTTCCTTCAGCACATGTGCTGGACTATCCCAAATCCAAATATGTCCTAGATTAGGCTTTCACCCAGTCCACAATTCTATGGGAGTAGAAGGGACTGACTTAGATGGTACCATGTTGAGAATGTACGCCGTTGTATCCAGAGCATATCCCCAGAACGAATCAGGTAAATCAGAATATTGACCTAACCATTTTCATAAGAGTCATATTCCTTCTTTCTGCAACTTCGTTTTGTTGGGGTGTACCGGGTGCAGTTAGCTGGGACTGAATCCCAGCTTATGATAGGTAGGTCCTAAACTCTCCAAAGAGGTACTCTCCACCACGATCTGATCGTAGTGTTTTGATACCTTTACCTTAACGCTTCTCCACATCAGCCTTGAACTCTTTGAACTTGTCAAAGCATTCAGACTTGCGGCGCATCAGATAAAGGTACCCATACCTTGAATAATCATCAATAAAAATGACGAAGTATTCAAAGCCACCTCTAGCCTGGATTGACATAGGAACACATAAATCAGAATGAATCAATTCTAACACATCTTTAACCCTATACCCCTTAGTTTTGAAAGGCCTCTTGGTCATATTACCTTCTAAGAAAGACTCACAGGTCGGGAGGTCTTCCACCACCAATGAACTCAGGGGCCCATCGGCTATCAACCTCTGAATCCTACTAAGGTTAATATGACCAAGCCTAAGGTGCCAAAGATACGTCTGATTCATCTTAGAAGGCTCCTTTCTCTTATTTAAGCTAGATGATGAGCTATTCACCTCAGTTTGCATCGTGGGAGTTTTTGATTCTAGAGTGTACAGATTACCAACCATAGTACCCGAACAGATAATCTCTCTATTTATTTTTATAACAACTTTGTTATCAAAAGCAACAGAATATCCATCCTTTATCAACTTAAAAACTAAAATTAAATTCTTTCTAAACGAGGGTACATAAAGGCAATCTCTCAGAACTAACACTTTATTTCTCTCAAAAGACAAATAGAAAACTCCCACTGCAACTGCTGTCACTTTCGTAGCATCGCCCATGTAGACCACAATTTCTTCATCAGGTAGCCGTTAGGTTTCCTAGAACCCCTGCAAAGTATTGCAGACATGGTCAGTGGCCCCCGTATCTACGCACTAGGTACTGATAGATAGCACCGCTAAACATGTTTCAACGACTAAGGACGAAGAAATACCTTTGTCTTGATGACGGGGATAGTCCGCCTTCCAGTGCTCAGTTTGCTTGCACGTGAAGCACTGACCTTTCGGCTTCTTCATGCCAGTCCGAGGTACCTGCGATGCTGTTGCCTTCTTGAACCCACCTTGTTTCTTCTTCTTCCTGCCTTTCGGCATAGAAGTAGAAACCTTCTGAGTAACTAAGACTTGTGAGTTCTGACGAAAGAGGCCCTCTGCCGCCTGGAGTTCTCCTAGCAGTTCACCCAATGTATATTCACGTTTGTTCATATTGTAGTTGAGCCTGAACTGCTCAAAACTCCTAGGCAGAGGCTGGAGTACAATATCGACCTGGGTTTCCCCGTCGATCTGTGCTCCCAGTACCTCAATCTCATTGAGGTAAGTCATCATCTTTAGGACATGATCCCTTACAGGTGTCCCTTCGACCATAGTGGTCGTCATCAAACTCTTCATCGCGACCTGCCTAGCAGCTCGACCTTAGTGCCCGAAGAGCTCTTTGAGGTTCAGCATCATGTCACTAGCAGTGGGCATGGCCTGATGCTGATGTTGCAGCACATTCGACATAGATGCCAGAATGTAGCAACGCGCCATCTCATCTGCCTTAACCCTCTTCTTGTAACGCTCCCTCTGCTCTTCACCAGAGTCCTCTCTAGGCCTTTCCGGATATTCCTCGAAGAGTACATATTTGTACTCTTCAGCAGTGAGAACAATGTCAAGGTTCTTCTTCCAGTCTATGTAGTTTGGGCCAGTAAGTTTATTTTTCTTAAGAATTGTTGCTAGTGGGTTAAAGGTCATTATGAAAAACCTAAGAATCACAACATACACTACTTTAGAAATCGAAAATAAATTGATTCCTCATAACAATTAATTTTCAAAATCAACCAACACCCTTAACACTGAGAATTTGCATGCCACGTTAGTGTGGACATATGCAAACCCTACATTCGTTAGAGAAGGTTTTACCCATTAATCACTACACCAAAAAGTTAGTTTCGCGACAGTTGTTTTGCGGCAGTTTACAAAACCGCCACAAAATATGTATTTTACGACAGTGTTTGCGGCGGTTTGACAACTGCTGCAAAATAATAGAATTTAGCAGCGGTTTCATGTTAACCGTCGCTAAATTATTATACTCTATCAGCAAATTACGTGGCGGTCACATCTGATGTTAACATACAGCGGCTGTTTAATGAAACCGTCGCAAAAAATTGCCGTATGGCGGCGGTTTTATAAACTGTCGTAAAAATTTATTGAATTAATTTATATTTTAAATGTTGCACTAAAGTATTTATTTAATTTTTTTAAAAAATTATTAGCTATTAAAAATATATAAAATTCGAAAATAAAAAAAATTATTTATTTATTTTTTTTCTAATAATTTATTTTAAATTTTTAATATTTTTTTTTGTTAACGTTCTAAATTATAAATTAGAATACTTTTCTGTTAATAATTTTTTACTATTAATCCAAACAATTAATGTTTCTGCTAATAATTTTTTTTAGCCATTAATGATTTTATCACGATTAATTTTAAAAGTTATAAAAATAATTTAAGAAGGTTTTAAAGAAAGAAATTAAGAAGCGGAAACCATATGCTTGCCCTAAACGCCGTCGCTGCCTTCTCCTTCGCGTTCGCTTTCGCCAGTGCTCGCCCTCACCGTTCGACGTCGCCGTTCGCCGTTCGTCACACACCCTCCTCACCGTTCGTCGTTCTCCCTTCCTCACACACTCTCGCCATCTCAGTGTCACCGCTCACACACAGCATCATTGAAGGTATCCCTCTCTCCTTCTCCCTCTCCCTCTCCCTCTGTTTATTTTCGTTTTCCTTCCTTCAAGGGTTTGGCCTCTTTGGCCTCTAACAACATATAGGGGAAAATGATCTGCACTTGTTTCATTGCTAATCTATAATTTCACAGCGAATAAATTTTGATTCGTAGACAACCTTCCATTCATGTTAATCAATTTCTTTGTTGCAAACATTTTCTTTCTCTTTTTTTGAATAATCACATTAAAACTTTTGAAGCTTGCTCCCCTGATTTATTTTTGTATTCTGATTCATGATCATAATACCGTCTGAAGATTTTATTTTATTTTTTCTAAATCAGTGAGAATTTTGATTTCTTTCATGTTAAAACGTAATTAACGAGTTATACTTATGTTCACATGCATATTAATCTTCCACCTGCAATAGTCATTACTAACAAAGGTAGACGGTATGTATTTGGGATTGAGGCTTGTTATAATCTCGTTTTATAAGATTTACCAATACCTATTCTTATCAAAGTAGTAATAGTTTATATACAAGTATTCCATTGATTTTTTTTTTTTTGAATTCAATAAGACGATTCTAACAGCAATAAAATGGATAAGACATGGATAACTAAGCCGCGGAATTCATCAGAGTATGAACAAGGGGTTGTCGGGATCTTTGCCCTAGCTAGAGGGGGGGGTGAATAGCAAATCGTCTAATCTTCTTGTACCTACGTTGTTAGTTTGCACAGCGGAAATACAAGATAATAAAACTAACAACAAAGAGCAAACGCTAACAACTTGATTTAGTTGGTATCCACCCCGGCCGGGTGACTAATCCAACAATCCGTCGGTGGATCACTCCCCGGATAACCTCCGGCTAGCCCTCGTCGCTCCTTGTGGGTGGAGAAACCTCACCACAACACCTCGGACACTATCTGGGCACAAGAGACTACCAACACGCTTTACCCAAGCGAGTTTCGTCAAGAAATCTCAGCCCGATCGAGTCCCCCTTTAAATAGACTCGGGCTGAAAATCACGCCACCAGTCGACTGCCCCAGGGCCAGTCGACTGGTACAACTAAAATCCGACCGTTACACCCCAACGTTCGAATTCTTAGTTGTTTTCAGACTTCACCAGTCGACTGCCCCTAGGGCAGTCGACTGACCAGTCGACTGGAACCAATTCCAGTCGACTGGCAGTCGACTGGTCGACCCTCCTTGGGTCGACCCGATTCTCTGTGAGTTCCAGCAGTCGACTGCCTTCGGGCCAGTCGACTGCCCTGCTTACCAGCCTAGGGTTTAGCCTCCCCGAGTACATTCCACTCAGCACTCGACCCCTAGGACTTCCCGAGTACATTCACACAGCACTCGTACCCTCACGACTCGACTGACTCCTCTTCCGCAGCCTTGACTGTTGCCTTCGCGCCCTCTTCATCTTCGGCTCCCGTCCCTCGGATGCACGCAAGCCTCCAGCTTGCCTCCATGCCATCCTTCACGCATGCCTCGAAGTCCGCGCCCATCAGCTCATCGTCCCTGCTGTCCAAAGTCCCTCGGATGCGCACACAAGCCTCCAGCTTGCCTCCATGCCATCCTTCACCGTACTGAGGCCGTTTAGTCAAATCCATATGCGTAACCTGTACCACCTGCACACTCCATATACGCATATCAAATACAAGGGTAAACCTAACTTAAACCCTTTGCCCAAACATCAAAACCCATGGTCACTCCGGGCCATCCTAGGGCCGATTGCTCCAACAATCTCCCCCTTTTTGATGTTTGGCAATTCGTTTAAGTTAGGGAAAACAAGATAGTAGTAATAGCAAATACCATGCTAAAATAAATGCATATGCAATACAAAAATGGATCCTATCCCAAGGCATCCTACACCTAGCCCTCCAAGCTAGGAATTTCCCACCTAACCCTCTAAGTTAGGATTTTCCAACCAAATCGGGCTTTTTAAAGCTTCTCCCAAGCTCCCCCTGCATTGGACTTACACAGGCTTTTTAAGAACCTCTCCAAGGCTCCCCTTACACCGAGAATGGAGCAACCATGCTCCCCCTTCATCTCAACTCCCCCTAAACCTAGGGTTTCTAGCAAAGGTATGTGTTTGGTTTCCCACTTAAACCCAACATCTCTCCCCCTTTGCCATACATCAAAAAGACCCCAATAGTTACCCAATTATTGGTTCTTAACATTCCCAATGATCCTACTCACAGTGTACTAGTCTCCCATACACTCTTTCCTCGTCATTTGGGCCCAAACCAGCTGCTGATACCCAAATCAGCCTCTTATCAGTCGACTGCCCTCAGGGCAGTCGACTGATACTCTGATAATCAGTTTTCTGGCCGAATTTCAGAAACGCGCCAGAAATTCCACAAATCTCCAAAAATTCCCAAATTTCGTGGAGAACTTTGTGGTACCCATACCTACTTGGGAAAAATATATTTCACCATGTATCTATCTCCATTCCCAAGTTTGGTACAAAAAAAACCCAAAAGTTTTTTTATGAAAATTAAGGCAAATAGGAGACAACCTCCCCTTTAACCCATGCCTTCTTCTACTTTTCATTTTCAAAGGGTTAAGTTCTACCCAACTTAACCTCCTAACACCAAGTTAGGTTCTTCCAATCCTAACACCCGAGTTCTTTTCCCTTTGAACACCATTAAAGGCTTGCTCCCCAAGCATCCTTATCCCTAGTGTCAATAAGAACTCAACAATCATCTAAAAACTCTAAAGTTTGCAAGCACACTTGCTAGGATATACCCTATCCTAGAAAAATATGATATCATGGAAATATCAAGTGTGCTTGACTTTTGGTACACATCTAAGTTTCCTAAGGATTTTGCATTAAGTATCAACTTTCAAATTCGTTTCTAATTCCATGTGTTTGTCAAATCTACCCATCATAATTCAACACATGGAATTGCCCTCAATGTTCCCTGTTTAACCTCTAAATCTTAGATACCTAGGGAACCTTATCAATCCTTCTTGATTTCCATAAAATCCAATAAATTCTTATCAAATCATGGGATAACATTTTATTTAAGGAATATGAAATCAAAACCAAGAATTTTAATCCTAAACCATATCCCATAACCAAATTTGCAATTTCTGATTAGCCAACATTCTCATTTTCCATTTCAGCCTACGGACCAGTCGACTGGGATGGTCCCAGTCGACTGCCTCCAGTCGACTGGGGTATTCCCAGTCGACTGCCCTTCAGTTTTTCTTACGTACAGAGATCCCGGTCGACCTCCCAGTCGACCCTCAGTCGCCTGCCACCAGTCGACTGGTATCTGAGCCAGTCGACTGGTGGCTGAATTTCAGCCCTCTTTGGTGAATTTCAGAAATGTCCTAAAAATTCTACAAATCTCCAAAAAATCTGAAATTTTGTGGGGAGATTTGTGAAGCCAACATCTACTTGGGAAAAATATGTTTCCAAATAAATGTACTCCAAATCCCAAGATTGGCACGAAACTCAAATCTCTCTAAAGTGTATCAATTAAACTCATCCTAAAAGTTCTAATTCTCACTTTTCTTCAATGCATTCACTTCTCCTTGATCATAACTCATTTTTATTATTGAGTTACATGGTATTCCACTATTAAACCTCAATTTTGTCAATTATAGCCCTATTTTCACCTTTTCTCCCTAAAATTCACCTTTTGATGTGCCAAAGTCTAGGATTAAGACTTACCCAAGTCTTCCAATCCTTTTTGGCACATTTCACCTAATTTCCTAAGGAAGAACCTTTTGAGATCCATCTACCATGGACCCCAAAGGCTCCTAGAGCTCCCCCTTGAGCTCTGAGCCCTAGCCACCTTCCTAGGTGACTCCATCCACGCTAGGCCATACCGGTGTGCCACCGATAACTCTTGGCCTACAAAATTGACCTTTTTAACCTTGGACACCTTGTTCTTGGTTAGGTCACTCTCTTTACCCTTGGATGGCATCCCCTTGCCACCCTTAGACCTTCCCTCCTTATTAAGATTGTATGTTTTCCCAACATACTTCTTTCCATTTCCCTTGGAGGTCTTAGATTGGTATCCCAATCCCGATCTATCATAGTTGGGTTTGATGCTACCCAACACCATGTCTAGACCTTTAGATCCAATCTTAAATCTTTCTAAGGTCTTCTCTAAAGTATCAAGTCTTGCCCTTAAGGCTTGATTTTCCCTTTTTAGCCCTCTAACCTTGGATTCCATATGTCCACTTTGGACATTTCTAGCCCTATCTATTCTCTTAGGCATTTGTCTCCCCTTCTTGGGGTTAATACCTTGATCCTTAGATGCATAAGTCGTAGGTCTATCATGATGCATGCTCTTTCTAGAATTATGATCTACCTTGTTATCCCTATTCCTATCATTATACTTAAATCCAAAATTATGCACCATTAAACATTTCTCATTAATTCTAGCATGCATGGATGGGCAATTTTCATTATTTCTAAAATGTAAGGAAGAACTTGAAATTGAATTGCATTTTATCCTAGGGTTAGGAATTACCTCCCTTACCCGTGAAGTTCTCCCTTGATGTGATCTTTGTTTCTTCCTTTCCTCTTTCTCCCATCTTCTTAGATGCTCCATTTTCTTGAGCTTTCCACTCATTGGGCATCTTGTGTGGTAGTGCCCTAGCTCACCACATGTGAAGCATCTAATCTTTATTTTTCTTTCTTGGGCTCCTCCATTCCTACAATTCATATTATATTTTAATCGAATGGACCTGGGTTTATAGAGTACCTCCTTTTTACCTTTTGGGCACTTATCCTTGTAGTGTCCCTTTTCATTGCACCCAAAGCATATGATGTGGTCCTTGGTTCTTGCTTTGGTGGAGGTTGAGGCTAGGTTGACTACTTCTTCAACCTTGGAAGATGTGGAAACTTCCTCTTGATCCGGAATTGATGAGGGTCTCTCCTCCCCCTCAATTCTTGAAATTGGTGCCTCTTCTTCTTCTCTTGAGGAGGTTGATGATCTTTCACTTAGCTCCTCCTCCTCACTTGAAGAAGTTGACACTTCTTCCATTTCGCTTGATGATGTAGATGATTCTTTTTCTTTTTCCTCTTCCCCACTTGAACTTACTTCTTCGGGCTTATGTACTTCTTGAGCTTGTGTAGGGTTCTCATGATACTTTTTCACTTTGCTCCACAATTCACATGCATTTTGATATTTTCCTACACAACTCAAAATATTGTTAGGCAAAACATTTATCAAGATATTCATTACCTTCTCATTTGCCCTAGAGTAAGTTTGTTGCTCTTGAGTCCAATATCGTGGGCGGAGCTTTTTCCCGTGCTTGTTCGTAGGGATTTCAAATGGTTCTTCCAATACCATTACGCATTCCCACTCTATCATGAACCACATCTCCATCCTTGACTTCCAACGCTCGAAATCCTCATGATCATAGGCCGGTGGAGTGTATATATCATTCCCAAGCTTGTCTTCCATGATTCTTGCCCTCTAGCGGTTGCTCCTTTGGCGGTTAGTCCAAAAAGAGCGGTCCTTGCTCTGATACCACTTGTTGGGATCTTTGCCCTAGCTAGAGGGGGGGTGAATAGTAAATCGTCTAATCTTCTTGTACCTACGTTGTTAGTTTGCACAGCGGAAATACAAGATAATAAAACTAACAACAAAGAGCAAACGCTAACAACCTGATTTAGTTGGTATCCACCCCGGCCGGGTGACTAATCCAACAATCCGTCGGTGGATCACTCCCCGGATAACCTCCGGCTAGCCCTCGTCGCTCCTTGTGGGTGGAGAAACCTCACCACAACACCTCGTACACTATCTGAGCACAAGAGACTACCAACACGCTTTACCCAAGCGAGTTTCGTCAAGAAACCTCAGCCCGATCGAGTCCCCCTTTAAATAGACTCGAGCTGAAAATCACGCCACCAGTCGACTGCCCCAGGGCCAGTCGACTGGTACAACTAAAATCCGACCGTTACACCCCAACGTTCGAATTCTTAGTTGTTTTCAGACTTCACCAGTCGACTGCCCCTAGGGCAGTCGACTGACCAGTCGACTGGAACCAATTCCAGTCGACTGGCAGTCGACTGGTCGACCCTCCTTGGGTTGACCCGATTCTCTGTGAGTTCCAGCAGTCGACTGCCTTCGGGCCAGTCGACTGCCTTGCTTACCAGCCTAGGGTTTAGCCTCCCCGAGTACATTCCACTCAGCACTCGACCCCTAGGACTTCCCGAGTACATTCACACAGCACTCGTACCCTCACGACTCGACTGACTCCTCTTCCGCAGCCTCGACTGTTGCCTTCGCGCCCTCTTCATCTTCGGCTCCCGTCCCTCGGATGCACGCAAGCCTCTAGCTTGCCTCCATGCCATCCTTCACGCATGCCTCGAAGTCCGCGCCCATCAGCTCATCGTCCCTGCTGTCCAAAGTCCCTCGGATGCGCACACAAGCCTCCAGTTGCCTCCATGCCATCCTTCACCGTACTGAGGTCGTTTAGTCAAATCCATATGCGTAACCTGTACCACCTGCACACTCCATATATGCATATCAAATACAAGGGTAAACCTAACTTAAACCCTTTGCCCAAACATCAAAACCCATGGTCACTCCGGGCCATCCTAGGGCCGATTGCTCCAACAGGGGTTAGGGGTTTTATTGATTTTGCCTTTGAACGTAGTTCAGTTGATGGCAAAACAATATGCCCTTGTGCACGATGTGGTTTTAAAAAATGGCAATCTAGGGAAGTAATATATGATCACTTAATCTGTACTCAATTTCCAAAAGGGTACACAATTTGGTTTTGCCATGGGGAGTCAAGTAGCGGAGAAACAAGTAATATATCAAATAGTGATACTTTGGATCTCATTCAAGATGTTGTGCTTAATGAATATCCAATTCGCAACATGATAGAAGATGCTTTCGGGGTTGATAGGCAACACACAAGTGAAGTACCATTGGCATCAAATGAAGAAAATCAGAGAGCTGAAAGACAGACATCGAACATACCTCACAAACCACATCAAGCTATAGAATTTGAGGAGCTAGCAAAAGATGGAGAACAACCTTTATATGTTGGGTGTACTAAGTATTCAAAACTCTCTTTTTTGGTTAAGTTGTACCATATTAAATGCCTATATGGGATGACTGACAAGGCGATGACAATGATATTAGAACTCTTACATGATGCATTTGAACATGCCAACATTCCAAGTTCATTTTATGAAGCAAAAAAAACTATCTCCAAGCTCGGTTTGAACTATGAAAGGATACATACATGCCCAAGTAATTGTATGCTCTATTGGGGTGAAGATGAAGATAAAGAAATATGTAAAGTTTGTAATAAGTCTAGATGGCAATCAAGAACAAAGGGTGGTGAGACTCAAGCATCTAGTGATGGCAATACAAAGAAAAAGGTGCCTGCAAAAGTTCTTCGTTACTTTCCACTGAAACCTCGCCTGCAAAGATTGTTTTTGTCTTCAAAAACTGCTGAAGATATGATATGGCATGCCATGGATACTAAGAATGATGGCACGATGAGGCATCCTAGAGATTCAGAAGCTTGGAAGATGTTTGATTTAAGAAACGGTTCATTCGCTGGGGATCCACGAAATGTTCGTCTGCGATTAGCTACTGATGGTTTTAATCCTTTTGGTAGTATGAATGTAAATTACAGCATTTGGCCAGTTATTCTCATTCCTTATAACACTCCTCCTTGGGTATGTATGAAGCAGACTTCTTTTATTCTTTCAATGATAATTCCTGGTAAAAGAATGTCGGGAAATGATATAGATGTGTACTTACAACCTTTAATCAAAGAGTTGAAGGAGTTATGGATTGATGGTGTCGATGCATATGATTCTTTCAAGCGAGAGATGTTCAAAATGCATGCAGCTTTGATATGGACAATTAGTGACTTCCCTGGGCTTGGGACTCTCTCTGGATGGAATACATACACTGGACTTGCTTGTCCATCTTGCAACTTTGACTCAATTCCATTCCGTCTTCCGCATAGTAGGAAATGGTGTTTTATGGGTCATCGTCGTTTTCTTGATCAAAGGCACAAATTTAGATTGAATAAGGCTCGATTTAATGGAGCACAAGAATTTCGGAATCCACCAAAGAAATTATCTGGTCTTGATATTCTTGAACAAATCAAAGACATTAATGTCACATTTGGTCGAAAACTTGCAATAGAAGAAAAGGGAAAAAGAAAACGTAGTGGACAAGCCACACAAGGTACTCAACAATGGAAGAAGAAAAACATTTTCTTTGAGCTTCCATATTGGAAGCATAACTTGTTGCGTCACAATCTTAATGTAATGCATATTGAGAAGAATGTTTGTGATAATGTACTCTACACTTTGCTAAATGACAATGCAAAGTCAAAGGATCATGTCAATGCTCGAAAAGACCTTAAGGATATGGGTTGTAAACGTGACCTTTGGCCAGATGATAATGGAAAGTATCCTCCAGCTATCTTCTCCTTGACTAATCAAGGGAAGAAACGATTTCTAACAACTTTAAGAAACATTAGTGTTCCAGATGGTTATTCAAGCAATATTTCTAGGTGCATTGATGTGGATAATCTTAAGATATGTGGGATGTTGAAAAGTCATGATAATCATATGTTGATGGAGCAATTTCTACCCCTAACCTTGAGAACAAGTTTGCCGGAAGACATTTCAGCATTGTTGATTGAGTTGTGATTGTCTTATTGTAATCTGTTTTTGTTTTCTTGTTCATGCTTGACTTTTTTCCCTTGCTTTTTAAGCTGAAAATGACAACCTTGTGATGCCAGAGTTGGTGTGGTTCAATTAAATAGTTTGTGTTTGTTACAATTCATAGTTGTGCGTCATAATCACAAGACAGTTGCTACCTGTTTTCAAGAGTATGAAAGATTGCAGAAAAAATAGTTTTCTACCTTGCAATACTACAATGGCTATACATTTTTCATGTAATATGAGAGAATGCTTTCTGTTCTTATATGCCTTCAAATGAGAAGGTAATACAAAATCATGGAATCTGTCTTTCATTAGACAATCTAAATGGATTACATAAAAGAAACTTACATTAGACAATCTTTTACAGGATCAAACTTCTAATATTGACGTTTTACCTAATTTCAGGCAACAGACATAGGCTCACCATTAGAAGCAAGGCGCTCTTCCGAGGCTAGTCATGAACCCCAAAATGAAGGACCATCATCATCTTCTAACCCTTAGTCCTTTTTTCTTTAGATTACAAGTCTACTGTTGTTAAGAATTTTTTATGTTAAGGATTTGTATTTGCTTAGACATTAGCAAGATAAACTTGCATTTGATACATTGGTTTGTTCTTAATACCTTTTGAATTAAATTAGTTGTGATGATTTCAAATTGCACACAAATTGGTTGAGCATAATGTTAACGAATAACGGCGGTATCATAAATCGTCACAATAATTTTAGCAATTTCATGCTAATACAATTTGTGGTGGTAAAAATTTATGGCAGCAAGTTGTGGCGGTTAACAAACTGCCGCTATTTTTTATTTGCGGCGGTTCGGGAACCACCACTAAAATTTTAACGTGCTTTTTAACAAAGTGATTTGCGGCGGTTCAATCACCACAAAAATCGTCGCAAAATAACTCACAGCGGCGGTTCCAGCAGTTGCTCAAATTGCTACACAAACTGCCAGTATTAATCATTTGCGACGGTTTGAAACCGCCGCTATTAATCACCATTTGCGGCGGTTTTAAACTGCCACTATTAATCGACATTTGCGGCAGTTTGTAACCGCCGCTATTAACTACCACCTTTCACCATTTGCGACGGTTTTCAAACCGTTGTTAAACTTTTAGCGTGACATTTTAGTCATGTGATTTGCGACGGTTTAACCGCCACCCAAACCGCTGCAAAATAATTCGCGGCGGTTGTACCAACGGTTGCTCAAAACCGCCGCAAAATGGCTGGCGACACTATGGATAGTGGCGGTTTCAGAACTGCCGCAAATGGTTAATAGCGGCAGTTTGAACCGCCGCAAACCATATAATGAACCGTCGCAAAACACCTGTTTTGGTGTAGTGAATCTTACTATCTTGTCAACCTAACTTTTTGACAAGTAAGACTAATAGTTGGTCAACTTCGGCCCTACAAATTATTAGCAGTGACTCCGTTGGGGAGGATACTAATAATTGTATCTAAGTGTATACCATTGCATGACACTAAGAGAATTATTTAGGATTATGTGCCTTCCATTGAGGAAGTACACACGCTCTTCATTAATCCTCTATAATCTTTTCTGATCTTGTGATCCGCAGAACAAGCCTATCCGTTATGGAGGAAGGCACTCAGAGCCAACGCGCGAGCTTGTTCGCATCACATATCAGATTGCAATGGAGGTCGTGGGACCCTTAGGGTCCCTCTCCCACTTAGTAATTTATTACGAGGAATTTTAACTTAGCACAACCACATAACCAATATATGAAAAATACAGAAAATCCTAAATTTTCCAACTTTCATGACCCTTGGTCTCTAATGCACCTCCAGGCGTGTCGTCACTTCATCTGCTCCTCCCTTCTTTCTGCGCAAGCTACCTTGAGGGATCTCTGAGCCGAAATGACTAGCTACTTATTTACATCATCGATCCTATACTCCTCAAAGGAGTGTACATGAAAACTAGATCGAAAGTTAAATGAATAGCTCGGCTAAACATGTGTCGTATTTAATTACAAAAATTAAATACCTAGTCTCGTCAACCCCGAGGATTAATTAATTACAATAATTTGCACAACCATCACACACATCAATTATTTGGTCATGATAAGTTGGAATCTAGTGTTTGCAACACAAAGTTAGCCTACGCACATCCACATATCATCTAGCAAAATAAAATATATGAAAATGCAAAAAATTAATCAATCCTTAAACACACAAAGCCGGAAACCTCAGCTCTAATACTAATTGTTGGGTATGACTTGGCGGGTTTCCTAAGCGAATACTTGGTCGTTCCGAGAGACCTCTCCATGTCTAAGGATTAAAAAAATTGATCCGAATGGAGACCCGTCTCCCTACGACCATCTCATGCCATATCGAATGATCTAAATTACAACTTGGTCAATCACAAAGATCGGTCTTGTAATTTGCTCGACCGTTCGACCACGGAAAAAGCGACGAATGGATAGCCAACTTTTGTGTTTATGGTCGGGGTCTAGTTAATTAATTATTGACTATGATTCGGAATCAAAATAATTAAGTAATAAACATAAAATGATGAGGCAAACAAACATGGCACACAAATAAACAAGTGAGCTTGGGAAAGAGTTATACCTTCCCAATCACCTCGTGGTCTTTTACCTTATATCCCTCCCTTGCTGGACGTCGTGTGGGCGACGATCTACCTGGAACCGAGATCACCAAGGCTCCAAACAATCCCTTCTTCCTTGCCAACCAAACCTTAGCCTCTAGGTTTACCCGCCGGTAGCTTCCTCTCCCCTTCCCCTGCGCCACCGGCCGCCGGAGCCTCCAAGACCTCGTCGGCTCAGATGCAGACCTCGAGAGGAGAACTAAGAAGAAGGAGAAGGAGAAGAATCTCCTTCCTCCTTTACCCAAAACCGGCTGCTCACCTTCACTCCTCACCCTAGCGCCGCCGGCTTCCACAACCGCCCGCCGACCTCTCTCGCGCGCCACCCACCGGCCTCCTTCCCCTCGTCGTTCACCACCAAAGGGAGGACAAGATCCTCCCTTTCTCCAACAGAGATCGACAGCCTAGGAGAAGAAAAGTGTGTTGAGGAGGAAGACTTCTTCCTTCCTCTAACCGGCGCCCTAAGAGAGAGAAATGAGGGAGAGAAAGAGAGATCACCTTGGGTGGATTAATTGGATTGTCTAGACTTGGTTTCATGGTCTCATGGGGTTTATATAGGGCTAAGGTAGGGACCAAGAGGAGAGGTTGGATCTTGGCCCATCAATGGATCTAAACCCGATCCATTAATTAAGATCTATTCCACTAAAAAATCTTAATTGAACTTCCTCACCAACCCCCATATTTTCATATGGGCTCCACATATTACGAGTCGTCCATCCCCCCCCCCCCCCCCCGTGTTTAAGATATCAAATGCTTGTTAATTAATTTAAATTACTGACAATTTAAATTAATTAACTTCTGGGTCCTTGACTAGTACCACTCAACCTTATCATCATGCCGGATCAAATCCACCTGCAAGGTTTAGCATGATGAACCTTTTGAGCTCATCAAGGGGGCATCATCAACACGACTCACCAGGACACGGATTCTGTCAATTAATCAACAACACGTCATATTATTAATATTATCTCCCAACTTACCGGGTCTATCGATCTAACAGAATAGATCTCGCCCATTGGTAAATCAAAGAAATAATAATTAATAATATATGTTCGTTATTATATCGGGATTAAGGGATCGTATTCCATAATAAAGTTTGAGGTCCTATCCAATTATCGAGTCGGTACAAATTGGATAACCTCGGGTTTTGTTCCTGCTCAATGTACTCAAAGCACACACACTAATGTAATTCTATGATCAAGACCAACCACACCTAATTACATTACAACCATTCTGATAGTTTGTCTAATTCTATCTCGGTTGTGAGCCTATACTTATACTAGGCAAGGAACTGATAACATGATCTTCCGTGTGACACCACACACCATGTTATTTACAATGCGAAGTATTGGACTTCATGCATGTACTAATATGAACAAGCACCTAGTGTAGTTGTGATTCTTTTTTCAAAATGAAGATGTTCATATAAAGAAATCATGTCTTTCAGTATACACATCTTACAGATTGGGCTCGTGTGTTGGCATTGATCTTTCGGCAGCGGTCAGTCATAGTTAGATCGTAGCATGACTGTAGCATAAAGATGTAGAAGCAGAATGATTGCGAGAGCTCGAGAACGGAGTGTAAAAGATGATGAAGTTGTCTTGAACTCAAGCTCCTTATAAAGATTATTTGAGACGCCTCAAATCTGAGAGCTTATCTGATCCATGAACTATGTAACTTATCCACCAGAAGGCGCCATAGATCCACTTTGAGGCACCTCAGTTCCCAACTGAGGTGCCTTGGATCTAACCTGAGGCATCTCAGATTGTTGAACTCTCATCTTCAGTGAAAGCCATGTAGAGGCGCCCTCAACCACTTGAGGCACCTCAAGTCCCACCTGAGGCATCTCGGGTACTGTTCATCCGAGGTTGAATTTTATAGTTAAAATTTAAAAAAATATGTTAATTTCAAAAACAATATATGCCCTACAAAATAAAGTCAATACAAGTATAAAATAGGGTAAATAGAATTCAGTATTAATTAGATCATGTGTTCGCAAGACCAAGATCTAGTCAAAGGTCTCAGCTTAGAGGTTCAAAATGGTGCTAAGCTAGACTGCGGCTAAAGTCCCAACAGAGACTCGTCCTCACCGGAATTCGCTTCTCTAGTGGCTTATCTTATTTACCTTGTACAGGTTTACTTAGCTCCTTAACCCACCAGGTTTACTTAGCTACTTATTAATTAAGAGTATCTGTTCACGTTTAATAGTAAAATTTGGAGACCAAATTTTTATTAGTAGGAGAGAATATTAAATATATAAATTTTGGAGGGATTTTATGCAAAAGTGCATAAGATTAATATAAGAACTTTACTTTTCCTCTCCCTCTCCTCGCGAATGCACGACCCCATCTCCGCCAACACCCAAACTCGCCTCCTTCTCCTCTTTGCAACCACTAGCAACCTGTGCGATTTCCCTTTTCTTCCTTTCTTACGGCCGATCGCCGACCTTGGGAGAGTCGACGCCCCTTCCTTTCGTGTTGGCACTGTTGTTGTCACGATATCGAGCAGTCTCCTAGATGTGAGGATATTTAATCCTTAAGAAAATAAATCCCATGCGAATCGATTCTTGTCCAATGTAACAATTCTATCATTCAAATATCAATTAGGTTACACTGTGGAGGCAAAAACAAGAAAAGAAAAGAAAGAAAAGATGTTATATACTAAGAAGAGATGAAAGAAAAGAGTAAACGGTTGGTAAGGGAGGTAAAATCGAAATTAGATGTGCTGTTTTTTGGAAGAATAAAATCTAAGCGCGTTAGAAAACTTCAGACGCTTCCTTTGAAAATTTGCTGAATGTCTTTCCACCCCCCTCTTTTCCAATCATATTTTTTCAACAGCTAATCCACGGTCGGTGAGTGTGATCATTAACTCCATTCAACTTTATAAAATCGTTGTTTATTTGCCAATATTCGCGGAAGGACCACTTCAGTTCCAAATCTCTGCTTCACCTTCACTCGTAGCTTTATTCTGTTCAATTTACATTTCGATCGATATGCAGGAATAAGAATCCCACCAAACTCTATCTTCAATATCTAAATTTTCTTCTTTGGAGAAGGGAATATCAGCTCCTCCACTTTATTTCTGACGCATCAAACTCTCTCACAGATTGTCCAAGAAGTGCGGCGGAACTCTAAAAACCAGGAACAACAACAACAACAACAAAATACAAATCTCCAAGAAGCAATTCCATTCCTTGAATCGGTCATAGCAACAAGAAAGCAAAAAGAAGAGGAGCTCCCAATGGAGCAGGCGCCGCTCTCCTGGCCATGGCACTCCCTGTCGCAAGGCTCGCCAGCCATGAGTCGTCCTGCAGCACCAGTCCTGCTGTTCTTGGTGCAGGGCGACTTTGGTAAGAGCTCGCTGCTTTCTTGCTGAAATCATAAACACATACAAAACAAAACATAAAATATTTTAGGAGACTGCCAAGGCAAAATCACTGGAATCGTATCTTTCTCATGCACCGAGCTGCTCCACACAATCCGGTGAAGTGGAGAAGGAACAAAGCGAAAGAAGAAAGAGATCATGAGGAACAATTGCAAAGCCTCTTTCTGTGCATGAACTTTCCTTTAACTTTCCTTTGCGCTCTCTCTCTCTCTCTCTCTCTCTCTCTCTCTCTCTGCTCAATGAATGGATCACGAGAAGAATCCCAAGACAAAAGGTGCAATGCTTTCAGTATCCTATGAATTGTCCCTAAAGCTCGTTTGGTGATTTACAAGATAAGGAACAGAAAATTCAAAGAAAAAAGGGAAAAAAAACTAAACATCAATTTGATTGAAAGACGTAAAATTACAAAATTCTCAAAACATATTAACTAATTTTTAGACTGTGAGCATATTTATTTTTCATTTTATCTTCAAATTAATATTATATTAATATTGCATAAACTCTAAAATTAATGTCAATGTGATACTTATTTTTTAAAAAAAATTAGCATCACAATAATATTATTTTTTAAAAATCAATATCACAATGATATTATTTTTTAAATACAATATTATAGTGGTTGGCGGGAGGTAAATAAAAAACAAATGCATTTTTGATAAATTTGAAAGATAAACGTACGTGCCTTTCAGAAATTTCACAACTTAAAACACATTTTTGGCCGAAAACTAAATAAGAGATTATTGAATTATAAACAAAATAACAGATAATTATTTTAGGGCATATTATAATTTATGAGTAATTACTAATTAGAGTGGTAAAGTGAACCTGGGAGTTGAGTTAGGACAGAAGGTAATGGCGTAGCGCTGCGCGGCGGCGCAGGTGAAGGTGCTCGTGGCGTCGTCGAAGGCGTAGCTGTACGCCAGCGGGCACGCGGCCTTGAACACCTCCGAGTACGCCGACGGGCGGCACGTGCTCGGGCTGGCGAACTCCCCCGTGCAGCACAGCTCCGGCGTCCCGAACGCGTCGCACGCGCTCCGGCACGCCACACCGCCGCCGGCCCTCATCTCCGCCGGGCACACGCGGTTCACGTCCGCCGCGCACCCGGTTTCCCCGCATCCTGCGGCTTCCGCCGCCACCCCCACTGGCAGGTTGTACCCGTCCACCAGGCTCACGTCGTAGAAGTCCGCCCCGCCGCCGCCGCCGCCCAGCGTGAACTCCACCAGCGTCGCCGGCGGCGCGGCCGCGGCGCCATTGCACTCCACCTGCCCGGACCCGCAGTCGCCGGTGGCGCAGGAGCCGCGCCCGGCGTCGTCGAAGGAGCAACCCGTGCGCGCCCAGAACCGGCCCGACCACCCTGAAGGGACCAGCAGGGATCTTGCGGTGCCGGCGGGGAGCGCGAAGCCGGTGACGCCCAGTGGAGGGGTGCCGGAATTGGAGAGGACTCCGGGCCACACTGCATCGTCGCACCTGTTTATGAAGGCGAAGGTTGTGCAATCTCCTGCACGAAAGATGTTCGACGAAATGCTTATACGATAAACTCCGCATGCACTGCAAATGTTCGACGAAATGCCCAAACGAAAACAACTGCACTTAGTTACCTGCAAACAAGCAACAGAGGAAAACAGAGACGAGAACCAAAATCCCATTTGAGATTGTGTGATCCATTACAAGATGACGGAGGAGACAAAGCAAGTTAGCCAAGGCAGTGCTTCCTGGAATGGTGATATAGTATTAGATAATAGATTCGTGGGGAGAAGAAAAGGAAGCTTCACGGCAGGTACTCAGCTCGTTCCTTTTTATCATCATCATGCCATTTTTCTTCATCTTTTTTGTTGCATGTTAGATTTTCATATATTTAAGAAGATGCTCTAATGATTGCTCTTTTTATTCTAAAGAACACAGCCAAAAAAGAATTTCCAACTTAGGAAAAGATCATTGATGCTTAAATCAAGTCTGCAGTATGTATGTCGAAACTCAATTGGCACATCATGGTGGACCTTAGGAATAATTCTGTCCAATGAAATTCTTCCTAAGTCTTAGGATGTCGATGACTCAATCGAAAAATGTTTCTAATTTTCTAACAAATAGGTAGCTTTGAGTTTCCATGTCTTGTGGTTCCATTGAATGCCAAGGATCTATCTGCCTACTGTACTTCACAATAAACTTTAGAACCCTAAGTGGCAATCCTTGTTTCAGTTAAGTTACTAAATTGATCCATCTGAGCTGATCTTAAAAACAATGGCCGACAATGATCAGTATACCGTTGACCTACATTGTTAGACAGTGATCAGTCTTTGTAAGCAAACAATTTTGAAGAAGATACGGGTTGACTCTATGAACTTGGATATGATATGCTATGATACGTGCCTGCTTTTATTTAAGATTCACATTCTTTTGCCATTTTCTTACTTTACATAAAGGCTTGCACACTGAAAGCCCCATGCATGCGTAAAGACTCTGTATGTGTGCTTTAAAGTGAAAAATTAAAGTGTCTTTGCTCTTTAATTCTCCTACTTATAGATGCTTATCTATGTATACTTTATAAATAAGTCAAGCTAATAGATCTGATAAGAAGAGGAATATCAAAAAAGAGATCAGAGGCAGAGAGAGGGAGTCACTTCATTTACAAGTAGCAGGAATGTCAAAATTAATTGATGGGGGTGGAGACAGCATGGCTGATATGAAAGGAGTCTCAATTTTCGGAGCTTGTTTGTTGTCGCCTGAGATCTTCATCATAGCCGGGCGTGTTTTAGCGGGCATCCCTGAATCCTCTCACCAACCTGATATGAAAGGAGTCAACCCGACAAGAGACGATTGGATAGAAGCCGACCTGATATGAGCTGATCCGACTCACATCCGACCTATTGGAGGTATTCTCCGTCAACACCCCGAGGTGTCAGTCCAGCCCATGATCTCACTTGGATCATTAATTTTTTTAAATTTTTATAAGAATTTGGTTCTAAATTTTGACCTTGTGATGAACAATCTGAATATATATATACTCAGTTCATTAATCTTCATAAAAAGAACTGATGAAGTTTTGGTTCCAAGTTTGTGTGCCAATTATGAATCATAAACAAAATTAGATTCAAAATTTATAATTTTGGTGTTTGTATTTTATAATGTCTTACTTTTATTTAAATTTTTGTATAATAGTTTTTTTACTCTTAGCCATGATAATGGTAAACAAGGCCAACATGTTATGGGAAAGACAAGGCCAACATGTCTATGTCCTTTTGAGTCTTTGCGAGAAGCCTTGGACTTTTATCCTTTCCCTTACTCGCGACGTCAGGCGAGAAGCCCTCCTTTCCGATGGCGACGTCGTCGCTTCAAGAACACCTTATCATTCGATGCAACCACTGCTCGGCGTGCGAGTTCATTCTCCCTTCTCCTTTTGTCCACCACTCCGAAAGGTGACGGTGCAGATTTATAAAAAATTAAATAGAATTAATTATTTAAATTTTTTATTAGAATGAATTTTGTAATTAAATTAATAATAATAATTTGATTAATAATAATTAGTTATTGATATGTAAAATAAATAAATTTAAATATATAAAATATATCTAGGCATTTTTAAAATTTAAAATAGATTTTATGTAATATTTTTAGAGGTATTCGGTGAAAATTTAATTAAGTCATATTTAAATTGAAAATTCGACAATTTACAAAACAGCGTAGTAAGTTTTGATTTCCCCCTACATCCTATAGGCATTTTAGAAATGTTCAAATTGCATAGCATGTGGTGTGTGAAATTCCATTTTACCTTTCCAACATGCTTTCAAAACAGAGATTAAACGGGAGTCTAAGGCATGCTACTGAACCACTTGCATATTTTTAGATAAAAAAATTTTTGACACCTCCTTGCTCTCGCTTCATTACTAAATTCGAAAACCCTAATACTCACTAGTAAAAATGATGTAAAAGGCAGCTTTGATTTTACCGAGCCAGATCCATTTAGTGTTCACCGACGCTTGCACTAGGCGAGGTCAATGAAACCTTGAATGATAGCTCTCAGCTTCATCGGGGACCGTCATTCTCCATTGGTAAAAGACTTCCATTCCTTCAGTTGGTATTTGTTCCCCGAAAAAATCAATTCCGAGTGAGTGACGAATGAAGACTATAGTATTATAGTATTAATAATATTTAAAATGACGAATAATCTATCATCTTTATAGGTGAAATACTTTTTATCAATTAAAAAAATATAAATAAAATATGTATACTTAGTTTAAATTAATTTAAGGAAAGTAATATGAATGAATTGGCAGAAGTAATATGATAATGGTAGATAATTAAGGTTAATGAAAAAAACTACAATATCTCAGTATTATCATCTACTATGAATAATGTTTATAAATCATTTGATATGTATATTCAATTACTAGGACTATTTGTATACTATATTTAGTTTCTATTTAAGTATATTAAATTTATCAAAATGAATTGTCTACAAAGTATTATTAGTTTGAATGTTATTTGTTTGTTCAATTATAAAAGTCAATTTGTTTTATTTGTATATTGTAGGAAATATAAACATCTATATCAACCGTTGGAAAAAAAAACTACATTAAATGAGTAAACTGGGTTTTTTTATAGATTTTTTTGGTCAAACTTTTCCAGAGGACAGGGGAAGTGAAAAGAGTATTCAGGAATGAAACTTCATGAAAAACACATTAGCATTATAAACAGCAGTCTCTTTGTATTTTTTCTTAACATATCAAAAATTTAACTTAGGGGATTTACTAGTTAACATCTTTGAGAAGTGAGATTCAAAAGGTAAAATTTTTAATTTCTACAATGTGGTCACTGTGACCTTCACAACTAAAAACTTACCATTATTGCTCAGAATCTCAGATAGAGACATGCATGTAAAGATGAATTCGAAGGTTGCTTATGAAAAATTACGTACCAGATAGTTTGCAAGGAAAGAGCTAGATCAATTTAGATTAGAAGACCAAATGAAGAAATATTATCTCCGCGTGGATTCAAATATTGATGTTAGGTTGTTTTGTAAATCTTATATTTTGTATATTTTTCTCTTTTTTTATTTACTTTTTCTACTTATAAGCTATCTATACGACTTAATAGATATTATCGATGATATCGACAATTTAGGAAATTATAATTGAGTTGAGGCAATATATAATTATATGGCTCCTCAACTCTCGAAATTTGAAGAAATGTTTGCGGCAAAAGACTTCTAGCCATATAGTGGTACAACCGTATATGAAGGGATTTATTAGTCTATTTGCTGTAAGTCTTGAATATGTAGTTAATTTTTACCATAAATAGTTAATATAATTCAATTATTTATTTCTGTCATAGACTTGGTTTCTTTAGCATGTCTCTATTCAACAGACAACTAACATTGTAGGACCCAGAATATACAAGTGGAGGTTTATTTCTTCTTATATTAATAAAGTAAGGTATAAGTTAGAAGGACTTGTAAGTACCTTGGTTAGTTTTAATATGATCAACCAAGTCAAGTTAGATACTGTATGATTTGATCCTTGTGTCTAAGTGTGCAGAAACTTAGGAGCACAAAAAATCTAGCGGAAGACACAACAGACGAGAATGATGGAATGAGGAATGGAGCTGATAGGCTCGATACATTCGAGGGACGGAAAAGCTACAGAAGAGTATACCGGTGGACAAGAAAGGAGTGCGCGACATCCGAAGAATAAGAAATCAAGGAGGAAACTCGTTCAAGGAGAAGGCTGAAATTAGGTTCAGGTGAGCTCAACTCTAGAGGGCCAAAAATCACTCAAGCAAACGGAGACGGATGAAAGTCTACTTGGGAGTTGACTTTGACCAAAAGGTCAACTAAGACATCTCAGATACCTCTGGAGACGCCTCTGATACTTTGGATGTGTCACGCCCCCCCTCGGGGCCCATGCTTATTCAAAAATCGGACAGCATCTTCCATGTACGACAAACAATATGAATCTCATAATACATCCATCTCAACATATATATAAAGCACAACCACATACTGCTGACAACAATTGAAAATAACTTACTAAACATCGCATCCACACTGTTTAATAACATCTAACTAATGAACCATATAAACTTTGAAAAAAAATGCAAAATCAAACGAAAGTTCAATGTAGTAAGTACAAGTCCACAAACGAAATAAAAATAACATCTCTAGAAAATACAAAACAACTCCAAACGAAAATACTAGACACTAAGAGACAATAGATGGATCCGCTCCTGGCGGTACATGTAAACGCCCGCCCCTCCTCACCTTATAAAAAGGGAAAGGCGGCGCTACACGAACACACGTACATATATATATATACCTTAACGCAATGGAACAATTTAAAACATGTAAATACATCTTAAAACATGAGAGCATGCTTGGTATTCATGTGCACAACTTGGTTCAAACTTTTAATTCAAGAAGTACATTATGCAATCATGTGAACTTACGACATATAAGACTATAGATGGGGAATGAGCTTCTAAGCAAGCATGACATTGTATGAGAGGAACCCTAGACTCAACTACAACCTACGGCCTAACCCGTGGCATGTGAGTACGAACACCACACAAAAGCATGTGAGCATTAACATAGGTTTTAGAGTTTACACATGGAATTTAAAGGTATGAATCAAACTACATAGGCATCAAACTCTAACACCCTAGAGCATGTTACATAATCCATATTGAGTTTTTAAATAAGCAAGCTCTAAACATGAATTCCATAATAAGTGCTAGTTGTAGAAATATCGTATTTTAGGAATGAACACAAAACATAGCATAGCATGTTGTACTATACGAACAAACATAAAACATAGTATGACATATTAGTATGATAATCTAACATCAACAAGTGTAACAATGCGGAAACTTAAGACATGGATAAATTCTTGATTCATAAGCAAGCATAAGTAACAGGATCTCTTCCACCATGCCACTACCACACACATCTTTGTCCCTTCTGTTGTTCCCTTTAGTTTAGCATGCCCTTACCCTTTTCTGCAGTATAAGGAAAACACTAAACTATAAGCATATAAACTTAGTAAGATCCTTTCCTACTCACAAAAACCATGCGTCATGAATTGGACATAGAGAAAGTTAAACAACAACATATGGAAAGAATATTCATATCACAAGAGTACTTCAACTTCAAGTATGGTAATTCAAGTAGGCACATAATATGAGATAAATGTCTTTATGCATGACGGATGTTTCTTTGAAAACATATTTGTATAAGTACTTGAACATAGCTCTCAACATAAGGGTCCGACATTGTACCACATTCATAATTTGCGCACATCCCTTAAGTAGATACGAGGTAGCTAATCCCGACCTACTAGAGAACTAGGCAACCTTCAGCCTAGGGGCAACGTAGGAGCCCATCCCAAAGACCTTTTTAGGGTCCGGTACAAGTCCATACAAAAGTAAAATAGCTTATCATGTTTCCTTTCTTTTCATAAAGAATGCTCTTAGCATCTTTTAGGTATTCCATCATTCATAAGTCATGCATAACATAGGTATGCCCTAAAGGGCCTAAACATAATCATGATACATGAAGCATAACATAAAGCATACATGAATAAGACCTAAGTAGCATAGAAGTATGCCAACATTATTATGTCATTTAATGAATCATAGAAATATGTTCTTGATCTCTTAAACCAATAGAAAGCATACTTAGGGTTTTTAGCCTCCTCCTAGGCCTAAAACTAGGACTTAGCCGAACCCTTGTCTCATTTTCAAGCAACCATAAGTTGACATAAAAAAATCATATAACACATATCATATCATAGGAAAATCATTAGCAAGTATAGTTGGGGGTTTAACTTGATCCTAATCATAGTTTTAGGGGGCTTGGTCGAAACCTTCAAGGGGCCTACTCTATGATTTAAGCAACATAACACCCAAAGCAATAATACTACAGGTGAGGGGAGACTTATCTCTTTTGCTTGGTTACCACCAATCTATATACCCTTAAATTGAGAGCGATGAAGACCTCCATGCTCTTAGGATCTCCTTTGTTCTTCTCGTCTTATAAGGGGTCTTAAGTCTTCAATAGATCTCCCTTGTGAAGCTTTCTAGGGGAGAAACCCTAGATGAGGTTTTCGGAAATGGGAGAGGGAGAGAGAGAGGTTCGGTGGGGGTGAAAGAAGGAGAAAGAAGAGAACAATTTCTCATGCCTTTTGTCTCTTCACTTATCCCTACTTATACTAAGTGAAAGGGCAAGGTGCCTCTTCACAAGTGCCTCTTCACCTTGTGCCTCTTCACATGGTGCATCTTCACATCCCCTACCCTTAACTAAAATTTTCCTCTCTTTTTTAATAGCACAACCATGTTGGGGCTACTGGTTATCATATGCATCATAAGGCTTTACTACCACCTAAGGTCTAAAGTTCAAACCTTGGCAAATGCTACTTTTTGGTTCTTTCCCTTTTTTTTTGAAAAGCCCACATAAAGCGCATTTAAGAATTATACTAGAATTCCGGGCTCGAACTCTAGTATTTATTCTAGAATTGTTCATGTAAAAATTGAGAGGATTTTACGGGTGTTACAGTACAAGATGCATTTATCTACTATGTGAAACAAAAAGGAAAGCAAACGATAGTGAGTCCGGGCTCGAACTCTACTAGTATAGTAGATAGAGAAATCCATGGTATAAACAAGATAATCAAAACGGATAGAAACAAGGTATACAATATTCGAAATATAGAACATAAATCAAATGCGAAAACATATTTACGGAGCATAATCGGAAACCCCCCATGACACATCAATAATCCGCTCGTACTATTGAGCAGAAATAGATCAGATAATAAATGCAAATAAACAACTATATATGCATGTCAATTATATACAGCAATCATAGCTCAAACAAATGCAAGATGCATCATATGCATATGATGCAATAACATGTCACTCCTACACACCAATCTACAACCATCAGACATATCTGCATGACCGACCTGGCAAGAGTTGTGACAACTGTACCACTCTGACATTCAACTCCTTTGAGTGGCCGAGTAAACAGGATGTTATGAGAATAACCTCAATCCCGAACCCCAAGAAAAGGGAGAGCTCAACGACTCTATATCAAAGACCCCAGGGGAGCACAATCGTTCTAATACCCAAGAACAAGGAGGAACAATCTCTACCTCCAAGAATGGAAGCACAACCGCTCTAGTATTCGACAGGAGCGCACAACCACTCTACCTATCCCTCATAAATAACAGAGGAGGTATCACAACCAACTACCACTCCAACATCTATCACTACCTATGAGTAGTTGAGAGTAGCACGACATGACGACCGCTCGCACTCTGACAACTGTTAGTGATATGAGAGAAGTGTCCTAAGGCAATCGCCTTATGATTGTAAACATTTATTTTAATAAATAAAAATTCACTATTTGAGTATACATATTTGTGTATTTGATTGGGATCTTAAACTCATCTACTGAATGTCCGCAATACAATTCACAACATAAGAGAATTTGTGATGGGATCACAACTAGTGATTATCTCTACATGTGCAATTGTGAAGTATTGAAAATATCCCTAGTCGATGAATTGATAAAAACGGACACTATCAATTCTGTTGAGACTAGCATGGGTTATTCTCTAATCAGCTGATTCTCACTGGCTGGTGACATTGGGATGCCCGGAGATAAACATGGATGCTAGTTAAGGGAACTAGTTCATTGGAGTGACTGACTGTAAAACTTCACATGGTAGTCTATACATAGACAGGTCAGTGAAGTTCTTACCGCAGCTTAAGTGCGATGTTCCTTTGACTTGCGGTGTTCAAGTCATCTTGGTCATGGAGACTTATACTTTAACATCTTAAGCAAGCATCTCCAAGGAGGTGTGGACCCAGGATGGTTGGGTATAAGCCGAAGTGCCCGAAGATGTTTGAACAGCCTACAAAGAATTCACCACTCCTTGCGAGGAGATGTATACCCAGGCCTATCGTCGGATTGTTACTCAAAGCCTCTGGCTAGAGCATGTCATGTTTAGAGTATGAGTCTCTTAAATACATGAGAGTAATTAGAAATCTAAAGGACGAGAAAGACACTACTTGGGCTAGGTGTGACATAGTCAGCCTAGTGGGGACTGACACACACAGACCATGTCCTGAACCAAGTGGGTATAAGATGGTGAAGGGAATGAGACACGATTCATTAGAGCTGCTGAAGGGTTTCAGAATTATTTCTGAGGTTAACCGTTGATCTTTCGATTAATTGGGGATCATGATGTACTACTAGGTGCCACTCATGATCGTTCTATAATTGATGAATTATAGACGGCCAACATAAATCGAAAGCCTATTTAGTCACACGCACTACGAGTAATCTGAGGGATTTAAAACGAGTTGAAAATTAGATTTTCCAATCAAGAGAAATAAGTCGAATCTGAATTAATCAGAGGCGCAACGGAAGCTTAAAATGGCTAAGTCTTTTGAAGGCTTGTTGGGCGAATTAAATGAGTTTAATTCGCGAGGGTCTTGGCTTGGTGTGGCCGGCCAAAGAGGGTGCCCACCCTCTTTGGTTTGGCCGGCCACCACAAGGAGAGAAAACCAATTAATTTGGTTTAAATTATAAAATAAATCAAACGCGATTTGTTTTATAAAATTATGGATAAATAATTTTATTTTATAAAATCAACTATGAATTGATTTTTCCATGATAAGAAAAATTTATATAATAAATTTATTCCTTTTATGGAAATTAAAATGAACCATGGATTGGTTTATTTTATTTTATTTTATAAAATCAATTATAAATTGATTTTTCCATGATAAAGAAAAATTTATATAATAAATTTATTCTTTTTATGGAGATTAAAATAAACTTTAAATGGTTTATTTTTATTCTATAAAATCAATTATGAATTGATTTTTTCATGATGAGAAAATTTATATAATAAATTTTATGAAAATTTATTTCATAATTAAAAAGAGAGATGTATTTGTTTTATTATAAAATTAGTTATAATAAAACTTGGCATAACGGAATAATTAATAAGAAAATTTATAAGATAAATTTCTTATGAAAATTTATTCCGTTAATTCCGTTAAAGGGGAGACATGGCAAGGGAGAGGCTACTATATAAAAGAACCAAGGCTAGGCTTGAATTCCTCAATTGAGTTATCAAGAGATTAGTAGCTCCCTCTCTCTCTCTAACTCTCTCTCTCTCTAGGGCCGGCCCCCCTCTCTCTCTCTAGGGCCGGCTCTCTCTCCTCCCCTAGGGCCGGCGCACATCCCAAGGGTGGCCGAGAGCTTCAACCGCCAAGAAGGTGCCGAAGAAGAAGAAACGGATCGCGACTCCTTCTTTCCTTTTCCGGAATTTTGATTCCGTTACTTGGTGGTTAGTTTCCATCTTTCTCTCTTGTTTTTCTAGTTGTGCCTTTGGAGAATCTAGTAGTTCTCGTCGGCATAAAACTCGTGGCTTTGCGAAGTCATCCCGAAGAGAACTCGGCATGGACGCGAATAGAGGCGGAGCTTCCAAGGGACGCTACGGTTGGATCTCGTCCCTTACTTCGAGTTACGCGAGGTACTTAGTAAATTAGTTTACTTTTTCACAAAATTTTAATTTATGATCATGTCCACACATCATAAGGTCGCATGCTAGATACGTGGTTAAAAATAATTTGAGAAATTATTTATGCTAATTCTTCCGCTGCACGTAAATATTTTAAAATTTACGAACTCGTATCCTTGTCAACATGCACCCGGTCCCAACAACAACTACCACTATCCGAGTGGTTGAGTGGGCAGACCACTGTATGATTAAACGACGGGCTTAATCACAAGGAAGCCAATAACCGTCAGCATGCAACAAATTGAACATGGTGCATGATACCAAAGTGCATAAACACAACCAAGTCAACCATCATGAGATCAATAGTAACACATACACCCAAATTAGAACCATAACAAATAAACATGCAACTGATCTATTGGGCAAGGTGATCTCGGGCCAGCTTGCGTGTAGTCTGGCCCGACAACCTGGCGTCTAGTCAGAAGGAAAGTGGTTAGTGGGCTGGAAAGACCCATTGGATAGGCGTCACACGGGTCAAGGCCCCTGGTAGGACGCGTGGCGGCCCACGCCCCTCAGGGTTGGTCGACCCAGGCGTAGACGCTCATGCCCGGATACCCCTCTAGGTTTGGCTCCCAGCCGACGCGTGGCGGCCCACGCTCCTGGGGTAAGCCCGAACCAGAGGAGACGTTACTCGACACATCGTCATTCAGTGCCCCAGTCGGCACCCTCATAGGCCCTCAGTCGGCCTCGTCATTCAGTGCCCCAGTCGGTACCCTTATATGCCCTCAGCCGGCCTCGTCATTCAGTGCCCCAGTCGGTACTCTCATAGGCCCTCAGCCAGCCTCGTCATTCAGTGCCCCAGTCGACACCCTCATGGGCCCTCAGTTGGTCCTAGCAAGCAACACAACCACTCCCTGACACCAGACTACCAGAAGTTATACGGGGTCGACGCAGGATTGGGGTCATCCTGGTCTCAAACGACGGATATCATGCTGAAGTATTGATCTTCCTGCCATACCCTGTCCCCCCGTACCGCGACCACTTACGCTGGTGTCAGGTCGAGCGGCACCAAAAGGCGCCAGCCATTAAGTTGGCAGTGCCCCTTTCCTTTACCCAGTATGCACTACTTTATCCTGCCACCTCTGGGCATGCATCATCTTGTCCTCGCTATATGGCAGCAGGTGGCAGGCGGGGCAGGAGCTGTCGGCTTCCCCGGCTATATAAGCCTCCACACTCTGCATCTTTCAAGTACGCGCAATAGTACAATTCCATAATGTTATATTGTTTTCCATTGCCACCGTCGAGTATTGACTTGACCGTCGGAGTGCCTGGCCAGGGACTTTTCCCGGTGGGTTCCAACGGTCTCTGTCTTGCAGGCTTGAGGCGATCCAGCTCAATAGATCACCTCAACGATCTCGCGCTCCCCGGAGGCCCATCCAGCTATAGGGACGTTCAACTCGCTTCGCGACAGGATCACAAGGTATATCTAATGTAAATTAAACTTTAGATAGATCACATAATATTTTTTAAATACATATTAGCGGTACTCTTTACATAAAATGGGAATTTCACGCACCTATACGATTTGGATATTTTTAAAATGCCTACGCGATACGAGAACAAAAACAAAACTGTCCATGCTGTTTGATAAATTGTGGTAAAAAATTGATTGACTAATTAACCTAACGTAAACCTAGGGTTTCAATTAAGTACCTAAGTTTTATTCCTACGCCGCCTTCCTCGCTTGCACGCGCGCGTCTCTGCTGTCGCCTCCAAACCACATCCTCCGCTGCTGCCTTTCACCTCTCCCGTACGCGCCGCCGCCGCCGTGAGCTGTCGCCGGAGAAGACGCCGCCGCTGCCGTGAGCTGTCGCGTGACATACCGGGTAAAATAAAAAATCCAAACTCTGGAACGTTATCTGCTGCCGTCCCGTGCCGGAACGTCCGTTCTGACGAGCCATGCTTGTAGCGATGCAGAGTAAAAAGAGGCGGCGAGTTGATACACCGACGATCCACCCTCGGAATCGGTACTCCGAGAAGCCACCAGACTTTGAGCTCCTTGCCTCCCTCTATCCATCGTTCCGCTCCTACGTCTTCCCTTCCTCCCGTCCTGGTGGTCGTCCCTCCATCGACTGGACTGACTTCAATGCTACTCGCGAGCTCACTCGGGTTCTGCTTGCTCATGATCACAGCGTGAATTGGTACCAATTTTCTATCAATTCCCAGTGTTTCTTTTAATATTATTCAGTATGCATTTTTTTTTTTGAATTTTTCCATATTTCTCCATTCTTATGGGTGATTTGTACTCAAAGGTTAGATCTTTGACAAGGTTTGAATAGAAATAACACTTGGTACAAGAGCATTAACTTTTATGTATTCTTTTTAACTACTCAACAATTAAGATTGTTGTTCAATGGAATTTTCTTATGTCTACTTATCTCCTGAAAAAGTGATGTTCTGAAGTTCTATCTTCCTAATTTTACCATGTCCTTGTTCGGTTTTTCACTTATGTAGTTTTAATGCATAAAATAGTATAAATACTCTACTGGTACAAATTCAACTAATAACTGAATTATGTGTTAGGCGATCTATTCCTAAATTGTAAAATCATACATTACAAAACAGGTAGTATTTCTAGAGTGAATTGGATTCTGTAGTAGCACTTTCAATCGTCGTGCAACACCTTTAGTCATGGTTTCTCAATATAGATGAATCAACATCCATGAGACTTAATAAATTGTAAAACATGCAACATAGTGGAATACACGTTAGTGCTTCAGGTAAGAAGTCTAGATAGTTGATTGATCTATAAAAGAAAATAGAGATTGGCGAAGTAACTTGAAATCAAGATATAGCAAGGTAGTTATATGCATTTTTTTCACATGGAAAATGAAAGATTTTATATCCAACACTTGCAGGTGGATTCCTGATGGTCAGCTTTGCCCTACTGTGCCAAATCGATCAAACTATATCCATTGGATTGAAGACTTACTATCCTCTGAACTTATCCCCTCATTGAATTTCTCTGATAAGAAAGTAAAGGGTTTTGATATTGGTACTGGTGCAAATTGCATATATCCGCTCCTTGGTGCATCCTTGTTTGGTTGGAGTTTTGTTGGATCAGGTGGGTTTTGCAGGTTTCGGAATTCTAGATCTCTAGATAATATTTCAATGTATTTATATTTGATAAATTTTTGATCCTTGAATATGCAGCATGGTAAAAAAGTTCTTGCTCAACTTTGGTTGTAGATGTGACTGATGTGGCCTTAGAATGGGCTGCTAAAAATGTTGAGAGCAATCCCCACCTATCAGAACTGATTGAGATCAGAAATGCCAATAATACTTTAAGTTCCATTGAAGATGTTTCTAAATCTGAAGAGAACATTGAAGGAGGCATGGAGCTTTCTGATAGAGAATCTTTGAAACTGAAGCAGAATGTAGAAAGCCACCCTGAAGCTCACGTGCTTGTAGACGTAGTCAAGGTGGATGAGAAATTTGATTTCTGCATGTGCAATCCTCCATTTTTTGAGAACATTGACGAAGCAGGACTGAACCCAAAAACTTCATGTGGAGGAACAATGGCAGAGATGGTTTATCCAGGTGGAGAGCAAGCCTTTATTATGCGCATAATCAGTGATAGTGTTGTTCTAAAGAACTCCTTCCGGTAACATCCCGATGCACTTCTATTGTGTATTCTGGCACATAGTGGAAATAACTTAATATTTCTTTGTTTTTATCATAGATGGTTCACATCAATGGTTGGGAGAAAGGCAAATTTAAAAGTATTGATCTCAAAGCTTCGAGAGATTGGGGTCTCTATAGTAAAGACTACTGAATTTGTTCAAGGTCAAACTGCTAGATGGGGTCTTGCATGGTCATTTGTAGCTCCGAAGAAAAATTCCGTTCTATTAAACACACCAATAAAGAGCCATCATTCCTTTACACTCCAGGTTTGTACATAAAGTAGACTCTGATTGATGCAAATATAGTACACAACGAAGTCTTAATTCATGAAATGTATAAATAGTTCTCCGAATTAAGATAGCTATAATGATTTAGAAGCTTGAAAGAACTATGGGTTTTGCCCATGATAATATGAAAATCATCACATTGTCATATTGGTTTCTGTTCTTTTTCATAGAAATTATTAACTAACTATTTGAATGCTTCATAGAATTACAACACAACTAGTCTAATAACAATTCCTCTCTAACGATTTCCTTTGGCCATCAGTATTCTTCACTATACTAGCCATTCCCTCCTTTGTGCAACCAATGGTTTATCCTTCCCCATCCTCTTTGCTTAGTGTGGTTCATCCTTTTGATCATGCCAAGTACAATGCTTTACTGTCCCGTCACTTTCTTTTAGATTTGGAATCTCTGTGTTCCTCAATGAGGGAATGCTTAGTGGGAGAATTATGTTAGCGAGTGTGTATTCCAGCAAATTCTATTTGCTTCTGTATGCCATCGTAATGTTCATTCATCTTTTCTTTGCCTTTTTTCTTATCTCTTGCTTTTTCAAAAGCTTCTTACTATTTCTCTGCTACTACAGGGCCTCCCACGTCAGCTTGGGGCTTACCAGATATTGAAGGCTGTGGAGTCCTTTTATCTGGCCGGTGGCACTGCTTGTAAATTGGATGTTTCATCATTTTCTGTCAAAGTAATATCTAATTTCCATGTTTTCTGTTCATGTTATCAAGATCGTTTGCTTTGAATGTTTCTATCGTGCAACCTTTTTCATAATTCACAAGTATCAAAGATCAGGTTGNTTCAACTTAGCATAGCATAATACATGACATAGACATAAACATAATTCAACATAACATGACATAATACATGACATAGACATAATCATAATTCAACTTAACATGGTATAATACATGACATAGACATAAACATAATTCAACTTAACATGGCATAATACATGACATAGACATAAACATAATTCAACTTAACATGGCATAATACATGACATAGACATAAACATAAATAAACATTCCTAGCATGGCATGATCCATAAACATAAGTAAACGTTCTTAATATGACATGATACATGACATAAACATAAACATAAGGAAACATTCTTAACATGCATGATACATGACATAAACATAAACACAAAGAAACATTCTTAACATGCATGATACATGGCATAGTGATAGATACCATTTTATTGATCATTTGAGTTGCTAAAATCCATGTTTGACCTATATTTTTATTGCTTAATTGTGAAATTACGCTAGGTTTTAGAACTTCCTTTTATTTTGGACTTAATTGCAAATTTACACATATTTGGATTATTTGGCCACTAAATTTTTGATCTATTTTTGTAGGCATGAAAGGTTCAAGGACCTAGGGTATACTGGGTCAAACTCGAGTCGGAAGTGACCCGGATCGAGATATCAAGATTAGGATTAAATCTGGGTCGTCCGATTCAAAAGCGGCTAGATCTGAGCCATCCGGGACCATCTGAAGCAATCCGAGCTAGGGTTAGGGTTGATCAAGCACACTGATCAAGATCTGAAGGTTTCATCCCAATCAGAGCTAAATCAACCGTTGGATCAAGCTCGGAGGGCTCTAGATCGTCCATTCAAAGATTAGGATGATCTGGACCATCCGTTACACATCTGGAGGATCCGAGTTACCATGAAGCAGATCCTGACCCCAGATCATCATCATCAAAGTTTGGCTCCAATCAGAGCAAGATCAGCCGTTGGATTTCCTCAATTCAATCTGAGTCGTCCAATGTTAATTACTTAAGGAAAAATTTGCCCAGCTTGTTCTTCGTCGCGTCTTCGCCGCACAGTCGAGTTCTTCATGTTCTTCCTTCGTTCTTAGTTTCTTCCTTCAATCCGAGGCGCGACCACTCGATTTCCTTGCTGAATTCATGTGCTAGGTCATTGGGGAGGCCATTAGTGGAGTTTCCGGATCGGAATTGCCCAAGAACACAGTTTGTGAGAGGTTTCCACAGCTCTGTCCAATTGTTACCTTCGGATCAGCTGTGCTCTAATACCCTCCACCTGAGCTATCCAGAGGGGTTCCCTGAGTAGCTTGGATCATCATCCACTCACCTACGCACGCAGACGCAACTGCAATGAAGATTTCGAATGGAAAATTCAGAAATGAGCAATCTGAGCTGTATTCAATCGCAGATGAAGTTTTCCCCATGATTTGCTGAGCTTGCGGGTCCAAGGCTCTCCCTTGCTTGACGACCAAGGAGTACATGAGCTCTGGAAGGAATCGAGGAGTTGTTTAATTAGTTACAATTCAGTTTTCGCATGTAGTTTGAATTATGTCGAAATTCTGTTTTGAGTTTCAGTTTTATCAGCTGTTCTAGTGTTACTTTTAATCTCTGAGTTGTTTTTACTTAATTAGGTTTTAATCCTGTAAGACAATCAGTTTAGGAAGTTGTTTAGTGGATAATTGCTCTTTATTTCAGTTCACTTTTGTTTAGATTGTAGCGTGCCAAATTGTATTGTTGCGTGCCAAGTTAGTTTGCTGTGTATCAACATTTTCAATCCCATTTCACTAGTTTTTGTTAAGTAATTACTAGCTAAGTTTCCTTGCACCTAGATTAGTTGCTTGAATTTGTTTTGCACTAGCTAGTTCAGCCCTTGATCTATTGCGAAAGAAAATTCTGTAGTTAACCCTTTAATTTCTGCATCCTTAACTTCAGCAATTCGGTTTCTGATTTACTTTTGTTTCTCTAGCTCTGATTTCAGTTCCAATTCCTTTACAGAATCTTGTTTATTTCTGTCCTAATACCATTGTTTCCCAATCGAGCCAATCAGTTTTAAAAAGAAAAGAAAAGTTGAGTTGGAAGATCACTCATTTCTTAATTTGGAGATAGTTTTTGGCACAAAGAGTCTTCTCTTGCGTGCCAATTGATTTGAACCTTTTTGGCATCCGAATTTAACTTGTTTTTGTGGCATATGATTGTGTTGAAATCAATAAGTTGCACTCACTCAATTTTGAATTTTGTTGGCAGTGGTTGGGTTCCAAAAACATTGTAGCTAAGTTGATGTTTGTTGCTTGTGTAATTTCCAAATTTCCTTTGCATTGATTTGTGTAAGCTTGTTTATTTCTGAAAACTCCCATCACTGCCTTTACTTCATTGCTTAGAAATTTCTTTTGTTTTGTTGAAATCAGAAATCAGTTTCCAAAAATTTGGTGAGTGCTTGATTAAGTTTCCATTAGGTTAAGTACTAAGTGTCATCTCTTGTTTAGTTCCATTGTTAACTTTCCTTTATTTTCATTTCATTTTCATTCTCAATTGCAATCCAAATCCAATCACTTAGTTGAAACCCAAAAACACAAACGATACATAAATACAAGTTCGAATTAAACACGACAACTAGCCCCGAGAAAAATACGACCTGTGGCCCCTTTACTACGCTTGTATTCTTGATTGCAAAAAGGGTTTCCAGCACATTTTATAAATTCTAAATTTGAGACCCACATTCGTGACAGTCTATTTTGGGTCCGTCAAATTTTTGGCGCCATTGCCGGGGATGCAACTAGTTGATTTGTTTGATTTTTGCTTGTATGCTTTTAGACATATCATTGGGTTCTATTTTATTTTGTTTTATCTTTTGTATACGGGTACTGCCATTTTTCTTGTTTGTTTTGTGACAGGGGTGTAGGTTCAAAATGTTTTCATCCACTTATCAGCAGCCGTGTCCACAATTTTAGCAGAACCAACCTTTCAATCAACCATTACAACAATTCGAGCAACCACAACAATGTCAACAATTTCAGCAAGATTTTCAGCCAAGTCAGAATTTTCAGATTGGGCAGCCACAATTCCAAAATTTTCAGCCCAACTTTCAGCAATTTCAGCCCAATTTTCAGCAACCCTATCAACAAAATCAAGTATCTTTTCAAGGAATTCAGCAAGGGTGTTTCAATAATCAGAATTTCCAGCAACCACCCTTCCCTCAAGTTCAACCAAACCAAGGATTTAAGCATCTTAATCAAGATTTCCAACAGCCTTTTGTAAGTTTTCAGCAAGGAAATAATCAATTTCAGCCTCAACCTCAGCCATGGCAGCAAGAATTTCAACCCACACAGAATTTTCAACAACCTTTTCAATATTCACAGCCATGCGAGCCAAATTTTCAGTTTCAAAACCAGAATTTCCAGCCCGCGCAATCTCAATTTTTACCACCACAATTTCAACCTCAGATCCAAGATTTCCAGGGCTACCATTCTCAGCAAGTTCAACCATCCTTTCAACCACAAGTTCAACATTTTCAGCAAGATTTCCAGTTTCAAGGACAGAATTTTCAGCAAGACACTCAAAATCAGAGTGGATTTCAACCTTCACAGCAATATTTTCCACAAGACACTCAGAATTTTCAGCCCCTCCCATTTCAGCAGTTTAATCAAGGAGGCTTTGATGATCCTGATTGGAGTGAGGAACAACAACAAAGGATGATAGAGATGTTGCAACAAATTCTATAACAACAGAAAAGTTTTCAAGAACAACAGTTGCAACAAGTCCAACAACAACAACAACAACAACAACAAAATTTTCAACAACTACAACGCCTTGGAAAATAGGTTGATCAATGGAATCAAATACAAGCCCAAAGATCAGGACAGTCAGATGAATTTATAGGTGTAGGGGATTGCACAGAGCCCCAGGGACCACCTACATTGATTGATACATCAGAAAATTCAGAGGATAGGATTGAGAGTGTAGGGGATTGCACTAAGCCCCAAGAATCACCCATTCCTACTGATTTAGAAGCCTAGGAGGAGATGGATAATAGAGCTTGTAACAACCTTGACCTCGACTCTGAAACTTTACAAGACCCTTCTAAACTTTTATTTTGTAAGGATATTGCTATTGATGGTCTTAATTTTTCTAATCTGGTTGATGCAGGAATGGTTGAGGAAACATGTATTGAAGATAATTCTACAGGTGTAGGGGATTGCAGTAAGCCCCAGGGACCACCACAATTAGAGGATGAACCAGAAAGTGTAGGGACTTGCTTGGTGGAAGCAAGAACCCAAGGATCACCTGCTCTAGTTGAGTGTCCACCAGAACCCGAACCTGAAGAGGAGATTGCACATTACCAGGAGGAGCCAATAATTACACCCACTCTTGTAGAGCCTCCAGGTATTTTTCAGCACTATTAGGTAAATACTCCTCCTATTTTGTCTGAAAATTGCATAGAGGTACCTCAAACTGATTTTATTGTTTTTAATACACCTAGGGATGCATCTCTTGTAGAATTTGATTGTGAAAAATCCCTAGAGGTACCTAGTGTTGAATTTGCTGAAAATGAAGCATGTTGTGCTACATCAGATGCCAATGCTGAGTGTGAAAATTTTTTAGAAGTGCCTAGTATTGTTGATTGTTGTGATGAGTCTTTTGACATATCTTATGCTGAAAATAATTTTGAAAAATTCATTGAGGCACCTAAAGTTGATTTCATAGGTTGTGATACATTGCTTGATACATCTTTGATAAAAAATAATTGTGATATTTCTATTGAAGTGCCAAGAATTGATTTTATTATTTGTGATAAATTTCAGGATGCATTTTTTGTAGAAAATAATTGTGAAAAATTTATTGAGGCACCAAAATTTGATTTAATTGGATATGATGCAGTTTTGGATTCATTTCATGCAGAGACTGATATTATTTTATTTCTTTCTGACCCTGCACGCTTGAGAGAGGTATTACGTTGTTTTGCAGGGTCCAGAAGACTTCAGGAGTGGGTGCTCCAACTGAACAGACTTCAACCTCCTGGAAGGACTTCTGAAAGGCATCAAGAAGGAGGAGAAGATCTTACTTTAATCCATAGCCCTCCATTCCTTCAATGGCTATTATACCTGAATCGCCTTCGGCCACCGGAGCATATTTCTGCAAAGTTCAAGTGTGGGGGAGTCCAAATTCTCTCAACCACCCATGTTCCTCCACTACCACGATGGAGGCTACTGCTTGATAGACTCCGTCCACCAGAAATAAAGGGGAGATTGTTCTTTCTTGTATTTTCTTTTATGTCATGTATCACTTTCATGCTTTCTAGAATTAGAATTTTCCCTTGAATTGAGTCCTTATTAATAAATGCATGAGTAGAGTAGAATGCATAGGAGTTATTGTAAATACCTTATTATTTCTTTTCGCACTTTTTCTTGCATGAGTGGAAATAAGTGTATCCTCTAGGTTAACTTATTGTCATTTTAGAATCTTTTGAAAATAAATTAAATTTGGTTGTTAAAACTTAGGGTTTGAGCTAATGGATGAAATCTTGGATGCTTGAGTACTACTTGGTTTTAGATTCTTAATTGATGAATTGAGATGAATTATTTTTACCTAGTGAGAATTAGCCTTATATTTGTGATACACATATGTTATTGTACTCTAGAACTTGCTTAGGATCTTTCAAAATCATATTTCAATGATTGGATCACATCTATAGAGACTAATGACCTTGTTTACCTTTCCATATCAATTTTGGCAAAAATCATGTCTATTCTATTTGTCTTTCCTTATTCCTAATCTTAACCCCAATTTTTCTATGGACTTGTTTGCTTGGGATGTTTTCTTGATACTACTTTGCCTGAGACGGACAAAGATTTAAGTGTGGGGGAGAGATTAGTGATTTGGAAGCAATTTTTATCAAGGATGCACTTCATGTCGGAATTTTTTTTTTTTTTGTGAAATTGAAGCCAAAAGGTGCCAAGTGAGTGAGTTTGGTGCCAAGAATGAACAAGAGAGATGGAAGCAATTGGAGATGGAGCTTCCTTATCATATTTTGAAGATTTAAGTGGCAAGCAATGGAAAAATCTGTGCCATTTCAAAGGAAGAAAAAGTTTGTGCCAAAGTGGAAAGAAGTGGCAAGTTGAGTATCAAGAGATGGAATCCAAAAGCAAAAGAATTCAAAGAGGAACAAATTCATTCAATAGCACTAGTTTGCAATGGAGGTCTATTGCCACTTATCGAATGTAAAAAGAGAAGGGAAACAAAAGAAAAAGAAGCTGAGCAGAAGTGGAACAAAAGCTGAACAAAAGCTGAAAACAAAGAAAAATTCTGCACCAAGAAGAAAAAAAATTTGGAGCATGTTTTGGCCACTTTGCTTAGTCTAAATTGAATGCTGGAAAGCAGTGTAGAATCTCTGCAATCAAGCTGAGGAAAAAGTCTGAACTGCATTGCAATTTTTGTTACCGAAATGTGAAGCTGAGAGCTGCTGAATGATACAAGCAAATTCGAATGAAGCTGAGCTGAATCTAAGCTTGAAATACTGCATCTGAGTTTGCTGAGTGCTGGAATCTTAACTCCAGTTGAAGATATCTGAATTGAAGGCTGATGAGTTTGAAATGGAAGCTGTGGAGCTGGACAGATATGAAACAAAACAGAAAATCTGTGCTGGAATGCAAGAAATCTGTGCTGAATTAAAAATTCTGTGAGGATTAGAAGAGGAATTGCAGCTGAACAATTCATGAACCATATGATGCAAGATTTATGATTCGAAACTGCAGCTGGGTAGATCTAAAAGAGAAAAGAGAGAAAAGTTGTGCCAAAATGGAAGTGGCACATAAGTGAGAAATTGGTGCCCAAGGAATCAAGAAGAGTATCATTTTTATGAACCTTATGCATGATGCTAACTGCTATTAAGGAATCCAAGAATGGTAAGCTATGGAAGTGGCACTGCATGGAGTTGGAATTTTAAGCAGTGAAGTTGGAATCCAAAAACAGTTGGAACAAATTTTCCACTCCTAGGGATATAGCTGCTTCGGGAAATCAAAGAATGGCTTCCAGCTGAATTAAGTCTCTTGGGGAACAGATTTCCATTGAAGAAAAGTGGATGGAATCAAAACATGAAGCAAATGAAGCTCACGGTAGTGGCTTGGCTGAAATTCAACTTATGAGCAGAAATTAATTTTGAGTGGAACACTTGAGGTTTCCACTACCATTTGATGCAAGTACTATGTCATGCCAATTGATTGGGAAATCATAGCCTTGATTCTGAAAATGAATTTGTTGGATCGAGAGAACCGATAGAGGGGGGGTGAATATCGAAAATCGTTTTTCTTTCGGAAAGCTTAGAGTAAGTACGCAGCGGAAATTAGAAACACAGAGACACAGTCGATTTTACTTGGTTCGGAGCCTGTGTCAACTCCTACTCCAAGGCCCACGGTCGTTGACCATTTACTTTGGGCAATTCTATATCAGGCGCAAATAGTTTACAGAGAATTATTACATAATTTAGTACAGTAAACTTAAATAGCTCTTTTTACCGACGTCCGAGTAAGATCGACTTTTTCCGGAGCAGCAGGACGACGTCGGCTCGAGTTGGAAGGATTCCGGGGCGAAGCGCGAGAGCAGAAGAGCGTAGAAGCGTTGTTTCGAAGTTGTTATTGAAGGCTTGGGCGTTGGGTGCTATTTATAGCACCTCGGGGCGCCCTGGACGTCGGGGGCGCCCTGCCACGTGTCAAGCGATCCGCTTTTAGCTTGGTCAAACGTTATCCCATCCGAATAGGGATAAGTTTGACTCTGGGGGCGCCCTGGTCGCAGAGGGCGCCTTGGTTGACTTCTTCCGCGCAGAAATCTCGGCTGTGGATAAAGATGAAGCTTCGCAGACTTGGGCGCGGGGTGCCCTGGCTGCTGAGGACCCCCTGCCCAGTAAGCAGCCGAAGCCCTTTTTGCTTCACTTGGTTCTGGTTCACCTTGGGGGCGCCCTGGACACTCAGGGCACCCTGCTCAGCTGCCACCTCACTCCTTTGAGGCTCTCTGAGTTGCAGACACACGTTCCTTCGGTCCTGCATCCAGGGTTAGTCCAAAACACAATAAAATAATTAATTATTAGTTTATACAGCCTTAGCTGTCTTGGTTCTGACTTTGGTCTCCAAAATGGAGCCCTAGGTCGAACCGACGCCTACTGTTCCCTCGACGGGGAACGCGTCCTCACCTACTCCTCTCGGGAGAATTTACCTGATGCCAACCGTTCCTTTGGTTGGACTTTTGCCTGACGGTCCTTTGTCAGGTCTTGGATGCCGAGCTGTCCTTTGCCCGGTGCCTAGCATTCCTTCGCTAGGGCTTTGTTTCCTGGCAGCCCTTCGCCAGTGCCTAGCAGTCCTTCGCTAGGGCTTTGTTTCCTGGTAGCCCTTCGCCAGGTGCCTAGCAGCCCTTCGCTAGGACTTGGTTTCCTGGCAGCCCTTTTCCAGGTGCCTAGCAGCCCTTCGCTAGGACTTGGTTTCCTGGCAGCCCTTCGCCAGGTGCCTAGCAGCCCTTCAGTAGGACTTTTCCTGCACACTTAGTGAACATTGTTAGATCACAAATAAACTTAACTTTGAATCCTTTGCCAATATCAAAACAAGGTTCGATATGGTGCTTTCTGCACCAACAATCTCCCCCTTTTTGATTTATGGCAACACAATTCAAAGTTAAGTAAAAATTATAACGGTTTAAGCACGAATGTTTAAGACCAATGAAACATAGCAATTCTTAAAAGTCTAAAACCAATGTAATTTGAACAGAAAAAATTTTCTCATACTCCCCCTGAATAATTGTGTTATAAACTACTTAGCTTAACACTTAACTTTGACCTTTCCTCCCCCTTTGACATATATCAAAAATAAACATGGGTGAACAAGGTATCTAATAGGGAGTTTTGAGTTTTACCAAAATAGATTTAAGTAAAGGAGTTTAAAAACATGGTTTTTAAGAAAAACTTTAAGTAATGGATTTCATAATTTAAAAAAATGATGTTCAACGTAATAGATGGTTTGAAAAGTATTTTGAAAGACTTCTAAGTTTTTGACAAAATGTTTTTCAAAAAATAGAGTAAAAGTCTTTGAAAAAAAATTATTATACTTGGAAAATTTTCCATTTTGAAAAGTTTTGCAAGCCTAAATTTTGTTAAACAACTTTTACTTACAAGGCTTTGCAACAAGAATTTTTATGCAAAATTTTAAAGCCAAATTTCCAAAAAAAATTCAACTTTGAGAATTAGGAAAAATTTGATTTAAAAAAAATTGCATACTTAGAAAAATTTGCTTGGAAAGACTATGTGCATTTTGAAAAAAAATTTTTAAGAAATTTCTAGACAAGTTTTTTTTTTTCAAAAAAACTCTACTTAGAAACATTTGCCAATATTTTTAACTAGTTTTTGCTCAGACAAATTTTGTTTACTAAGAATAAGAATTTTACCTACAAAAAACATGTACTTAAGAAATTTTGAAATACTTAGAAATGCTTAGAAACTTTTGAAGCACTTTAAAAAAAAATTAAGCAAAATTTCCTTTCTCTCCCCCTTAATGTGAAATTCTTCTCCTTCTGCTTTAGACTATTTTTAAGTTCAGTTTTGAAAACGATATTTTGAAAAACTTCTGAGTATCACAAAGGAAATTCTTAGTTAAGAGCAACTCGAAGTTTTCAATAAAGTTTCTTTAAAAAGGAAAAAGTTTAAGGAGAAAGTTTGTGTATCAGAGGCTATGAGTTTTGAAAACATACTTAGTATAATTCTCGAAAGTATAGCAAAAAGCTTAAATTTCTAGATTAAATCCATTTTAAAGAGTATTGTGAGGTTCTGAAAGATATTTTGTAAGAAAAAAAATTTCTTTAAAAAAATTTAGAAAAGATTTTTCAAGTACTTTTGAGATAAATTATGATTTGAAACACATAAGTACTTTTAGAAAAGTGTTAGACTTTGAAAAATATGAGTAATTTTTAAAACGTATTAGACTTTGAAAAATATAATATTTTACTTGACTAGGTTTCTTTTCTAGTCTGACACAATCCTAGGAAGCCTTGTTGACTACAAGGATATTTTCCTAAGTGTCATGAAAATTCTCCAACCCAAGTACATATTATTTCAAAAATAATTTCATAAGCCACAACAATAATATCATTTTGAAAGACTTATATTTTTAGCAAGGATTTTGAAGATATAGTTCATGAAAATATGTTATTAAATAATTTCAAAACAGATAATTATTAATAAAGACTTTTCAGAAACTCTTATTTTGATTCAGCCTCCCCCTAAATTTGACACATCCTAGGAGTCCTAGTAGATTATATAGTGGACCTTCCTCTGTGTCTTTAGAGTTTACCAAAATCAAAAGAATAACTTTGATGTATGATAATTTTTAAGAAGATAATTTTTGAAAACACAACTTGGAATGATAGCATAGTTTTCGAAAATCATTTTGAAATGATGATAATTTTTCAAAGAGATAGTAATATACGAGGGTTTTTGAATCAAATTTTTAAAAACCTTATTTTGAGATGATAGTGAGTTTTAGAGCATAAGGTTTTTTGAAAAGATCTGAATTTTTCAAAAAAAAGAAAAAAAACTCCCCCTGTATCTGACACTGTTTGACTTTTATCTAGGTTCCTTAAGGGGTTCAGTGTTGAGCAAGTTTGACTATGTTGACTATGTTTGACCAATCAATAACTAAATCAAACAAGCCCCTAGATTATATTTAAAATGAGTCTATCGAGATATTTCACATGAAATTTCATATTAAAAAAAATGTTAGAATTGAAAGAGTAGGGTACCATAAACTGAATTAATTTGAAAAATAGAGATAACTTTTAAGAATATTTTTTTTATTTAAAAGGATAGTGAATTATGCATTTAGGTCCTAGATGTCTCACCCAGTACTACGTGGTCAAGCATGTTACCCTTATGGGTTGTGTGAGACAAATATTTTAATTTTGAAAATAAATGATTGACAATAATTTAATTGAATTTTGAGAATAATTAATTGAGAATAATTAAGTTGAATTTGAGAATAATTAATTGAATTATTTTGTGTTTGATTAATTTGAATTAATTAAGATTTACTAGAATTTAATTCATTTAATTAAGATATGATTTTGATTTAATTAAGATTTAATTTTGATTTAATTAAGATTTGATTTTGATTTAATTGAATTAATTAAGATTTGATTTTGATTTAATTAAGATTTGATTTTTATTTAATTGAATTAATTAAAATTTGATTTTGATTTAATTGGATTAATTAAGATTTGATTTTTATTAATCTGAATTAGTTGGTTGGGTTGGACTCAACTTTTAGGTCCTAAGCATCTCACCCATTTCTAAGTGACAAAACAGGATATCCTTAACTGTTTTGTGAGATGCATATTTTAATAGAAGGATTAATTTTGAAAAGTTAAATTGATTTTTAAACCCAATTTAAATTTATTTTGAAAAGAGATATTTGGATCTAAAATTAATTGAAAATTTGTGTTAGATTCAAATTTAACAAAGAGTAAATTGAATTTGAATTTCAAAAATTGGCTTCCAGGTCTTGGCGAGGCACAAGGCCTTCTTTGGTCGTAGCCTTATTGGATCATCAACCCTTTCCTAGACAAAGCCTTTTAGTGAAATTTCATCTTCAAAATTACTTTTTGGTAAATTCTGGTCTAACTAGTTTGGGTTATGGATCGGTAGCTTCGGCTAGTTCCGCCAAGATGGCTTCCCTAACGTACTATCATCTCACCTCCACCCAATACTATGTTGTTCAAATTTTAATTAATTGATTTAGTCCTTACACTAACCAATCCTAATTCTAAGCAAAAAAAAACAAAAATAAAAAGAAACGCATAATTAAAACAAACAATTGTCTAAGTAAGGTCACAATTGGAGTAATACTCCAGATTTTCAAAATCAGCAAGATTATGAATTAAATTTTCTAACTTATTGACCTTATGTTTTAGGGTTTCATTTTCTTGTTTCAATTTTTTGAAGTTTGCTTTAATTAAGTTACATGAATCAATCACATTATTCAAGGTAAATAACGTGTAACGACCCGGAAAATTCTCTTAATATTTTCTAAAATATTGAGCATGTCTAGATAATTTTCCGAAGGACCTAGAGGTATTAATACGAACTTTGGCCTAGAAAATCCATGTTTTCTCATTTAAATTGAGAAAACTAAGTACTAATGGGCCTTATGTGGGCTTTTTAATACCATGATTATAGGTGTATTTTAGGTAAAAATTAGTATAAATATAAATAGGATTTAATTAGGCATATTACATGATTATGGGTAAGTCTTAGCCTAATTTTTCCTATTTTAATGGAGAAATTAGGTACTAATGAGCTTTAAATGGGCTCCAAAAATGGGTATTAATTAGGTAAAATTAATATAAAAATAAAATAATTTTATTTAGGAATATTAGCATAATTATGGGTGATTTTAGGGGGATTTTCAGAATTTAGGAAAAATAAAAAATAATAAAATAAATGAAATAAAAATAAAATAAAAATAAAGGTGCATGAGCCAAGGATTAAACCTTAGACCCCTAGTACAACCATGCATGCTTTAACCAACTCATCTAGCAAGGGAATGTTAGAAGGGAATGAAATGGAGATTGGTTAAGGCTTAGAAGAAGATGAAGGGTCATGGAGAGACTCTTCATTTACCCCCTTAATGGGTGATAAATAGGGGGTTTTGGGGGTTTCTTTCTTTCTTCCTTCAATTGCATTTCCTCCTCTCCTCCTTCCTCATTCTAGCCGAACACCTCCAAGGGAGTTCTCCCTTGGAAAAGCTTCCACCAAGGCTTCATCCCCCAAGATCTAGGTTCCTTCCAAGGCTACAAGGGCGAGGAGGGATCAAGGGTCAAGAGCTCTACAAGTTCTTTCTCTTTTAAGGTCTAAAAATCAAGAAACCTCAGGTAAGACTCCCTCACCTATGGTATATTAATTCTTTATGATTTTCTATGATTTTTAGCATATTATAAAGGTTGGTTTGAGATTTAAGTTGAAAGGAAAGAAAATCAAGAACCCTAGTCTAAGGGGGGGTTTCGGCCCTAGCATTTTTGGGTCCATGATGATGCTATAAATCTTAGTTATGTTTTCTAATATGCTCTCATGATGTTTAGAGATTAAATAAAATTTTTGGGAATTTTTGGGGTACCCTAGGATCCCCTAGGGTTTTGGCCACCCCATGAACTCATGGGTAGGGTTGATTCCAAACCCTCAAGCATGTGTGTTGTGTATTATCATGATATAAGGGAGATTGAGGGTGACTTATGTGACCTTTTACAAGGCTTTGTGACCCCACAAGATTCGGCCAAGTTGGATGGTAGGGCAAAAGTTAGGGCTTTCCCCAAGTAAGGGCTCTAATAGCCCCTATGGTATGTTATGGTTGGTGTTTAATAGTTGATTGGGGATTTTAATGGAATTTTTCCATGCACCCATGCCCTTGTAGGTTTCGGCCAGTCCTAGGAATGGGGGCTAAGGATTAGGGTTAACCCTAATCATGAGCCCTAAGGGCTCCCTATGGTCTTATAGGCAATGTATGGATGTTCCTTTACCTTGTGCTATTTTATGTGCTTATGGGAATGATGGAAACCTTCCATGTAGGTTTCGGCCAAGGCCAGGTAATTAGGGTTTGATGGAGTTAAGGTTTGAAGAATGATGGTTTATAGTTCATTATGAAGAATACATAAGGGTTCAAGCATGTGGTAGGAATTTAAGTTACCTATAACCCTAACCTTAAGTACCATGTTTATGTGTGTATGCTTCTAATTTGGATGCCATGTCTAATAGGGTTATTTATGAATGTCTTAGGTTCCATGTCATGCACTTGGATAGTAGGAATCATGTTTATGGAAGTCCTACCTATGAATACTTATGTTATGTTAAGAACCATGTGATGTTATATGCTTATGTTATGTTAAGAACCCTACTATGTTATATGCTCAAGTTATGTTAAAGAACCATGTTATGTTTATGATAAGAATGATACCATGATAAGTGTGTTATGTTTATGATAAGAATGATGCATGCCATGTTCTATATATGAAGATGTATGTCATGTTAATGAATAATGATGCATGCCATGTTTATGAAGAAAGATAATGCTCATGCCTTCCAGGAATCATGATGAACAAGCATGTTTAAGTCATGCTTCATGTAACAAGTTATGCCATGTTTAAATATGCCATGAATGTCTTATGAATGATGAAGCATGTAAAGTATTTTACTTTATGAATGGGGCTTGTACCGGACCGAAGTATGGGTCCAAGGGATGTGCACCTTATGAACGCCCCGGTTCTGGACTACCGAAGCTGTCCACGGTTCTGGCACTACCGAAGCTGTGCAACAGGGATGGGCACCTTAAGAACGCCCCGGTTCGAGGACTACCGACTATGCTGTCCTTACCCTAGTAGGTCGAGGCTAGCTACCTTGTATTTACTTAGGGATGCTCGCCATGATGTATGTATGTGGTACAAGCCGGGGACCCCAACAATGTGATGATTATGTTTAAGTATTTAAAAGTATGTTTTTAAAAGTTAGGCATATATATATATATATATATATATATATATACATATGCATTCCACCCACGCATTCATTCATGTTATGCATTATGCTATGATGATGATGTCTTATGCTTATGATTCATGTTAAGAAATGGGTATGATAGTAAATGATTTATGCCATGATTATGTTAAGAAGATGCCTTATGCTATAATGGAAAATATGCCCATGATATGCTAGATAGGTTGGTCTATACCTTATGTTTATGTTCATACCATGTTCCATGCCATGTTAAGAATGTCTAATGATGATTATGGTTATACCATGCTTTATGCCATGATAGGAATGTTTACTTATGTCTATGCTTATGTTTATGCTTTAGGCCATGATAAGAATGTTAATTATGTCTATGCTTATGTTTATGCTTTATGCCATGATAAAAATGTTTAATTATGGTTATGCTTATGTTTATGCTTTATGCCATGATAGGAATGTTTAGTACGTTATGGTTATGCCATATATCATGCCATGTAAAGTTAAGTAGGTTTATGTTTATGCTTCATGTTTAAGACTAAACGATGATTATGTTTCATATGATTATGAATGAATGACGAATGGTTTTAGTGAGTAGGAAAGAGTCTTACTAAGCCTGTGTACTTATAGTCTTTTTCCTTATACCGCAGATCATGCAAGGGGACAGTGAGGAAGCAGCAGGAGGGCAAGAACGTATGTGTGTGATAGTGACTTGGCCCAGGAAACCAAATGTTTACCGTTTATGCTAGAACTTTACTTTTGATATCTCTATGCTCGAATAATGACTTATGGAACTTTATGTTATGATGTTAAGCATGATATGATAAGATGTTTAAGTATAAAGTCAATATGCCAAGTTTCCATGTCATTATGATAAGAATGGTAGTAGGGGGCATGTAAGTGTAAAGTTAAAGTTATTCCGTTGCAGTATGATGTTACATGCCCTAAGTATGTTAGTGTAACACCGCTTTAGGAAAGGAAGAAAAAAAAAAGAGGGCATTACATAACGGATTTTCAAATACTGTAAATTTACCTTTGTCGATCATTTGTCCGACATTCTTGGTAGCTCTTTTATCTGTGCATTCACGTTGGTAATGCCCGAACTCCTGGCACTTGAAGCATTGGATGCGACTTTTGTCCCTTCGTGCTTTTAGAACTGGTTCCTTTGTCGCCATCGGTGGTGTCATTTGAATCTTACGAGTAGGACACTCACTTTGGTAGTGCCCTCTCTCCCTGCATGTGTAACAAATTACATGATTTTTAAAATCTGATTTTACACTTTTACCTTTTGGTTCCTTATTGGGAATCTCCCCCTTAATTCTTGCCGTCTCGGATCTAGGCTCATCTTCTGATTCTGTGTCTGAGTCGGACTCGGGTACTAGTTGAAGCTCCTTCTTTGGTGGTTCTTTAAGATTTTTCCCTTCAAAAGAATTTACACCTTCCTCGACCATTATAGTATCTGTTTGATTATTTAATTCAAATTTTGAAAAGAATTCAAAATTAGTTACCATCTTAGTCAATTCGTCGTCTGATTCTGGTTCGACTTCGGGTTCAGACTCTGACTCGGCTGTTTGTGCTTGGACCGAAAGGGCAAGATAACTTACCTGATCTTCTTCTTCATCTGAGATCTCTTGATGAAGGTCAATCAATTTTTCCCAGATTTCTCTAGCACATCTGAAGGATCCGACCCGCTTCAATTCTTCATTGGTTAGGCCACATTGTAGGATTGCAGTAGCCCTTGCATCTGTCTCGATCTTCCTCAGTGTTGGTTCATCCAGTTTGTCCCAAGTGATCGATGTTCCTTCTTCTGTGGGGAGGGAGAACCCTGTTTGAATAATCATCCATATGTCCATATGGGCCTTCAAATGGAACTCCATTTGACTTCTCCAATAATTGATGTTCTCGCCGGAGAATAGCGGTGGACGGGCACTGTTCCACTCTTGGTTGGTCATTTAGTTTAATCTCTTGCACACAAAGAGAAAAAATAGAAGTGTACCAAGACTTGGTCTTGGATTAGTAGTGCGGGAGAAGAAAAAAATAGCCCAACAAGTATTGCACGAATTTCGAGGCAGAATATTAATGAAATAATAAAAAAAGGTTTGAGACAAATTTTTAGGAAATGAATATTCTGATTAATTAAAAAATAGGAGTTAAAGATATTGCATAAATTGAGGTAGCATGAATTTTGAGGAAAAAAAATATTAAAATAATAAAAAAAATTTTATGTCAAATTTTTAAAAATTGATCATTTTATCAATTCTAACTTATGGTGAAAATTTGAAAATTCAAAATTGAAAAAGGCGTAAGGATATTTTAAATCCACCTACAGATATTTTTTATTTTAAAAAAAAGGTGACAAAAAATCGAGTGATGTTGATTAACTAGAAAGAAAAGAAATAAGATTAAAAATTTTGTAAATCCGAAAAACTTTCAAACTGGTGGTTGCACCAAGTTTGAACTACCCCGCTCTGATACCACTTGTTGGATCGAGAGAATCGATAGAGGGGGGGGGTGAATATCGGAAATCATTTTTCTTTCGGAAAGCTTAGAGCAAGTACGCAGCGGAAATTAGAAACACAGAGACACAGTCGATTTTACTTGGTTCGGAGCCTGTGTCGACTCCTACTCCAAGGCCCACGGTCGTTGACCGTTTACTTTGGGCAATTCTATATCAGGCGCAAATAGTTTATAGAGAATTATTATATAATTTAGTACAGTAAACTTAAATAGCTCTTTTTACCGACGTCCGAGGAAGATCGACTTTTTCCGGAGCAGCAGGACGTCGTCGGCTCGAGTTGGAAGGATTCCGGGGCGAAGCACGAGAGCAGAAGAGCGTAGAAGCATTGTTTCGAAGTTGTTGTTAAAGGCTTGGGCGTTGGGTGCTATTTATAGCACCTCGAGGCGGCCTGGACGTCGGGGGCGCCCTGCCACGTGTCAAGCGATCCGCTTTAGCTTGGTCAAACGTTATCCCATCCGAATAGGGATAAGTTTGACTCTGGGGGCGCCCTGGTCGCAAAGGGCGCCTTGACTGACTTCTTCCGCGCAGAAATCTCGGCTGTGGATAAAGATGAAGCTTCGCAGACTTGGGCGCGGGGCGCCCTGGCTGCTGAGGGCGCCCTGGCTGCTGAGGGCGCCCTGCCCAGTATGCAGCCGATGCTCTTTTTGCTTCACTTGGTTCTGGTTCACCTTGGGGCGCCCTGGACACTCAGGGCGCCCTGCTCAGCTGCCGCCTCACTCCTTTGAGGCTCTCTGAGTTGCAGACACACGTTCCTTCGGTCCTGCATCCAGGGTTAGTCCAAAACACAATAAAACAATTAATTATTAGTTTATACAACCTTAGCTGTCTTGGTTCTGACTTTAGTCTCCAAAATGGAGCCCTAGGTCGAACCGACGCCTACTGTTCCCTCGACGGGGAACGCGTCCTCACCTACTCCTCTCGGGAGAATTTACCTGATGCCAACCGTTCCTTTGGTTGGACTTTTGCCTGACGGTCCTTTGTCAGGTCTTGGATGCCGAGCTGTCCTTTGCTCGGTGCCTAGCATTCCTTCGCTAGGACTTTGTTTCCTGGCAGCCCTTCGCCAGTGCCTAGCAGTCCTTCGGTAGGGCTTTGTTTCCTGGCAGCCCTTCGCCAGTGCCTAGCAGTCCTTCGCTAGGGCTTTGTTTCCTGGCAGCCCTTCGCCAGGTGCCTAGCAGCCCTTCGCTAGCACTTTGTTTCCTGGCAGCCCTTCGCCAGGTGCCTAGCAGCCCTTCGCAAGGACTTTTCCTGCACACTAAGTGAACATTGTTAGATCACAAATAAACTTAACTTTGAATCCTTTGCCAATATCAAAACAAGGTTCGATATGGTGCTTCCTGCACCAACAGAATTGACGTGAAGCTTGGATCTGGAAAAAGAAAAAGAATCAGAAAAGAGAAGAAGGCAAAGTTGTTTAGTGAAGTGCAGTGATATTAAAAAAATGGAGTGTATCAACTCCTTCATTGAAGCATTAACTCTCCATGACTACGTGATGCATTTGTTGTGTAATCAGAGTTTTGCAATGAAGATGCAGCAGAGCTGAATTTGAGACACCGAAAGAAAAAAAAAAGAGAGAACAAATCAAGGAAGTGTGCCAACTTGTAAAGGAAATGTATCAAGAGTGAGTTACAAGGGTTGTTGAGTGAAAATTTTATGCTGAGTTTCTATTTCACTTGATATCATATGTTCTTTGATACAAAGCTGAGCAGAAAAGAAAGAAGAGAAAGAAGAATGAGAAAAGCAAAGTTGGCACGAATAGGCAAACTTGGCACATTGAAACCAAGGAAGGGTTTTTCATCCAAATCAAAGGCAATTACTTAAATTTGACTTCGCCACACTTTTGATATCATTAGAGGACTGTTAAGATGTGGCAAAGCACATTGGAAACATTTTTGAGCAACCAAGTCTCCCACTCCATCAATTTTTCCATTTTTCTTGATTTTTACTCCATTTCTTACCATTTTCCATGTTTACACTTGTTTTTGTAGATGTTGAATCCTAATCATGATTAATGGTGGAGATTAGATAATAAGCAAGCCTATGGTAGTGCAAGAAGCATGTGTGTTTGAGTGAGCTCCACTTCCATCATCAACTTAGAACTTAAGGAGAGAGCCACAAAAATTTTCCTTGAAAGGCTAGTGAGTTGAATTCATCTCAATGACTCATGATTGATGAAAAGGCTAAGTTGTTGATTTAAGGACAAGATACTAATCCATAGAGCTTAGATTTTGAGAATTGACAACCTTAGGTAATTTCTTTTCATTTGTTTCTAATTATGCTTAAGAAAATCTAGGGGATACATACTTAGTAGTTTCGCGAGACGCTCAAGGTTAAGTGTGAGGGAGTTGATAGATACCATTTTATTGATCATTTGAGTTGCTAAAATCCATGTTTGACCTATGTTTTTATTGCTTAATTGTGAAATTACCCTAGGTTTTAGAACTTCCTTTTATTTTGGACTTAATTGCAAATTTACACATATTTGGATTATTTGGCCACTAAATTCTTGATCTATTTTTGTAGGCATGAAAGGTTCAAGGACCTAGGGTATACTGGGTCAAACTCGAGTCGGAAGTGACCCGGATCGAGATATCAAGATTAGGATTAAATCTGGGCCGTCCGATTCAAAAGCGGCTAGATCTGAGCCATCCGGGACCATCTGAAGCAATCCGAGCTAGGGTTAGGGTTGATCAAGCACACTGATCAAGATCTGAAGGTTTCATCCCAATCAGAGCTAAATCAACCGTTGGATCAAGCTCGGAGGGCTCTTGATCGTCCATTCAAAGATTAGGATGATCTGGACCATCCGTTGCACATCTGGAGGATCCGAGCTACCATGAAGCAGATCCTGACCCCAGATCATCATCATCAAAGTTTGGCTCCAATCAGAGCAAGATCAGCCGTTGGATTTCCTCAATTCAATCTGAGCCGTCCAATGTTAATTACTAAAGGAAAAATTCGCCCAGCTTGTTCTTCGTCGCGTCTTCGCCGCACAGTCGAGTTCTTCGTGTTCTTCCTTCGTTCTTAGTTTCTTCCTTCAATTCGAGGCGCGACCACTCGATTTCCTTACTGAATTCATGTGCTAGGTCATTGGGGAGGCCATCAGTGGAGTTTCCGGATCGGAATTGCCCAAGAACAGAGTTTGTGAGAGGTTTCCACAGCTCTGTCCAATTGTTACCTTCGGATCGGCTGTGCTCTAATACCCTCCACCTGAGCTATCCAGAGGGGTTCCCTGAGTAGCTTGGATCATCATCCACTCACCTACGCACGCAGACGCAGCTGCAATGAAGATTTCGAATGGAAAATTCAGAAATGAGCAATCTGAGCTATATTCAATCGCAGATGAAGTTTTCCACATGATTTGCTGAGCTTGCGGGTCTGAGGCTCTCCCTTGCTTGATGACCAAGGAGTACATGAGCTCTGGAAGGAATCGAGGAGTAGTTTAATTAGTTACAATTCAGTTTTTGCATGTAGTTTGAATTCTGTCGAAATTCTGTTTTGAGTTTCAGTTTTATTAGCTGTTCTAGTGTTACTTTTAATCTCTGAGTTGTTTTTACTTAATTAGGTTTTAATCCTGTAAGACAATCAGTTTAGGAAGTTGTTTAGTGGATAATTGCTCTTTATTTTAGTTCACTTTTGTTTAGATTGTAGCGTGCCAAATTGTATTGTTGCGTGCCAAGTTAGTTTGCTGCGTATCAACATTTTCAATCCCATTTCACTAGTTTTTGTTAAGTAATTGCTAGCTAAGTTTCCTTGCACCTAGATTAGTTGCTTGAATTTGTTTTGCACTAGCTAGTTCAGCCCTTGATCTATTGCGAAAGAAAATTCTGTAGTTAACCCTTTAATTTCTGCATCCTTAACTTCAGCAATTCGGTTTCTGATTTACTTTTGTTTCTCTAGCTCTGATTTCAGTTCCAATTCCTTTACAGAATCTTGTTTATTTCTGTCCTAATACCTTTGTTTCCCAATCGAGCCAATCAGTTTTAAAAAGAAAAGAAAAGTTGAGTTGGAAGATCACTCATTTCTTAATTTGGAGATAGTTTTTGGCACAAAGAGTCTTCTCTTGCGTGCCAATTGATTTGAACCTTTTTGGCATCCGAATTTAACTTGTTTTTGTGGCATATGATTGTGTTGAAATCAATAAGTTGCACTCACTCAATTTTGAATTTTGTTGGCAGTGGTTGGGTTCCAAAAACATTGTAGCTAAGTTGATGTTTGTTGCTTGTGTAATTTCCAAATTTCCTTTGCATTGATTTGTGTAAGCTTGTTTATTTCCGAAAACTCCCATCACTGCCTTTACTTCATTGCTTAGAAAATTCTTTTGTTTTGTTGAAATCAGAAATCAGTTTCCAAAAATTTGGTGAGTGCTTGATTAGGTTTCCATTAGGTTAAGTACTAAGTGTCATCTCTTGTTTAGTTCCATTGTTAACTTTCCTTTATTTTCATTCTCAATTGCAATCCAAATCCAATCACTTATTTGAAACCCATAAACACAAACGACACATAAATACAAGTTCTAATCAAACACGACAACTAGCCCCGAGAAAAATACAACCTGTGGCCCCTTTACTACGCTTGTATTCTTGATTGCAAAAAGGGTTTCCAGCACATTTTATAAATTCTAAATTTGAGACCCACATTCGTGACAGTCTATTTTGGGTCCGTCACATAGACCTAAACATAAAGAATCATTCTTAACATGCATGATACATGGCATAAACATAAACATAAAGCATGAACTAACCTGTATGGCATAACATAGGCATGCTTTCCATCATATCATAAGGGCATCTTCTTAACATAACCATAAGCATAAATCGTTTACTATCATGCATATTTCATGACATGAAACATAAGTATAAGACATTACTATCATGGTATAATGCATAACATGAATGCATGAGTCTAATGCATATACATAAGGATGCTTAACTTTTAAAACATACTTTTAAATACTTAAACATCATCATAACATCATTGGGGGTCCCCGGCTTGTACCACATACATACATCATAAGTGCGCGTCCCTAAGTAAATACGAGGTCGCGAGCCCCGACCTACTAGGGTATGGACAGCATAGTCGGTAGTCCCAGAACTGGGGTGTTCTTAAGGTGCCCATCCCTGTTGCACAGCTTCGGTAGTGCCAGAACCGTGGACAGCATAGTCGGTAGTCCAAAACCGGGGCGTTCTTAAGGTGCCCATCCCTTGGACCCATACTTCGGTCCGGTACAAGCCCATTCATAAAGTAAAATACTTTACATGCTTCATCATTCATAAGACATGACATACATCTTCATTCATAAAACGTGGCATGCATTTTCATTTATAAACGTGGTATGCATTTTCATTCATAAAACATGGCATGCATTTTCATTCATAGGACATGACATGTGTAATGACCCGGCCCGTCTATCAGCCCATTTACCGGCCCATTTACCAGTCCTCAAAACCATCGTACCATCGTACCGTCGACCATCGACCGTGCCGTTATTCATAAACATGGCATGCATCATTATTCATAAAACATAGCATGCACTTTCAATCATAAACATAACATGCATCTTCATTTATAACCATAACATGCATCTTCATTCATACAACATGGCCTACTTACATAAACATCATTCTTATTCCTAGTGCTTGCATGATCATGGCATATAAGGTAAGCATTACATTATATTCATTGAACATGACATGTAGCATAGACAATTATCCTAATCCATAGAGTTTGCATGATCATGATATCTAAGATAAACATTGCATTTCATACATAAGCATGGTATTCATCCCAAGCATACATAAGTAGGACTTCCATAAACATACTACCTACCATTCAAGTGCATGGCATAGGACATAAGACATTCATAAATAAACCCTATTAAGCATGTCATCCAATCATAAACATACAACATGAAACATGGTGCTTAGAGTTAGGGTTATAGGTAACTTAATTTCTACCACATGCTTGAACCTTTATATATACTTCATAATAAACCATAAACCATCATTCTTCAAACCTTAACTCCATCCAAACCCTAAATTCCTTGTTTGGCCGAAACCTATAGGGAAGGGTTCCATCATTCAATTAACATGTAAGATAGCATAAGGTAAAGAAACAACCATACATTACTTATAAGACCATGGGGAGCCATTAGGGCTCATGATTAGGGTTATCCCTAACCTTTAGCCCTCCCTCCTAAAGCTGGCCGAAACCCTACAAAGCCATGGGTGCATGGAAAAATTCCATAAAAACCCCAATCAAACATTAAACACCAACCATACACCATAGGACCATTAGGACCCTTGCTTGAGGGAAGTCCTAACCTTTTTGCCCTAGACCCTTGTTGGCCGAAACTTACAAGGGTCACAAGACCTTGTGAAAATTCACCCAATTCACTTTAAACCTCTTTTTGAGTCATGGGGGTACCCAAAGTACATACTTGAAAGGTTAGGCCCAATCCTAACCAAAGAATCATGATGAGAGTCCCAAACCCTAAGGGGTCTCTAGGGTACTCCAAAAATTCCCCAAAAATTATATTTATTCCAAATTCATCATGATAACACATTAGAAAACATGATTTAGATTTTTAATATCATCATGGACCCAAAAACCCATGTGGCCGAATACTATAGGGGTCCAAAGCATAGTTTTCTCAACATCAAACTCAAAACCAACTTTATATTATGCTAAAAATCACAAAGGAACTATTATACCACAGGTGAGGGAGTCTTACCTTGGTTGATCTTGATTATAAACCTTAGATTTGGAAGAAGGATGAAGATCTTGTTGCCTCTTGACCACCCCTAGCCCTTGTACCCTTGTAAAAGCCTTAGATCTTGGAGATGGAGCCTTAGGTGAATTTTTTCCAAGGGAGAATCCCTCTTGGGGTGTTCGGCTAGAATGGAGAAGAAGGGAGGAAGAAAGGTGACTTGATGGAAGAAGAGAAGTAACCCCCCATGCCTCTCTTTATAACTCATCAAGGAGGGTAAGTCAAGAGTCATGGAGTCTCTTCATTTCCCCCTAAGCCTTAACCATATTCCACTTTATTTCCTCATAGCACTCCCTTGCTAGGTGAATTGGTTAGAGCATGCATGGTTGTACAAGAGGTCCAAGGTTCAATCCTTGGTGCATGCATTAATTTTTTTCTATTTATTTTTATTTTATTTTCCTATTATTTCGAAAATTTCCTAAAAATTCCCCCATAATTATGATAATATTCCCCATTAAAATCCCTTAATATTTCTATAAATTTTTACCTAAAATTCACCAATAATCATGGTACTAGAAAGCCCATATAAGGCCCATTAGTGCCTAACTTCCCAATTTAAATAGAAAATTTATGCTAAACTTACTCATAATCCTACTAATACTCCTAATTAAAATCCATTTATATTCATATTAACTTTTTGCTTAAAACCTACCAATAATCATGGTACTAGAAAGCCCATATAAGGCCCATTAGTACTTAGTTTCTCAATTTAAATGAGAAAATCATGGATTTCTAGGCTAAGGTTCGTACTAATATCTCTAAGTCCCTCGGAAAATTATCTAGACATGATCAATATTTTAAAGAAAATATTGAGAGAATTTTCCGGGTCGTTACATTGATAAGTAAAATTATTTTAAAAAATTGTTATTTATTTTGAAAGCATTAAATTAATTTTTGAAAACAGTTAAGTTTATTTTGAAAGAGAATGTTTGAATCTATACTTAACTGAAAATTTGTGTTAGATTTGAATTTGACAAAAAGTAATTTGAATTTGAAATTCAAAAATTGGCTTCCAGGTCTTGGCGAGGCACTAGGTCTTCTTTGGCCGTAGCCTTATTGGATCATCAACCCTTTCCTTGACAAAGCCGTTTAATGAAATTTCATTTTCAAAATTAATCTTTGAAAAGTTTTGGTCTAACTAGTTTGGATTTGGATCGGTAGCTTTGGCTAGTTTCACCAGTCTAAAGAGACCAAGTAAACTTGATCTTATTAGAATTGGTTTCCCTAACGTACTATCATCTCACCTCCACCCAATACTATGTTGTCAAGTTTCAGTTAAGTTTGTTTAGTCCTTATGCTAACCATTCCTAAGTCTAAGCATGGTAAATTGCAAAAATTTAAATAAACAATCAATCAGGCAAATTGCAAGAATTAAATTCTATTTAACAATAAATATAGTTTTTAATTTGGCTCCCCCTGGACTAAAGCCACGGTAATGATTAGGCAAGATGTGAATCTTGTCCTTGGGGATCCAATACTGATTTGATCCAGTTGGTTTGTTCAGGTACAGTTTAGGTACCCATGCCTGAACTTTACTTCTGGACTGATTCAGTACAGCAAAGTAAGATCTTTGTCAGGATTTGGTTCTATAGCCAAGTCTGGATCGATTTAGAATGGACTTCTGTTTTCCAAGAATCATGTCAAGACACTTGGAACCAGAAGTGAATCGTTCTAAGGCAGCTCTAAGATCCTTAACCTGAGTTTTCAGGGAGGAGTTCTCTTTCTCAAGTTTTTCAACTTGAGTAGGAGTTCCTTCTTGAACTTTCTCGGTTAAGGATTTAGAGTTTGCTCCCTCTTTCAGGAGTTTTACTTCCTGTCGGAGGGATTCGACTCGGAGTTTGGCTTTCGCCAAATCTCGAGAAAGATACGAAATAAGTTCATTTAACTGACTTCTATTGAAACCACTTACCTTGATTTCGACGTCTTCTGAAAAGGTTAGTCTGCCGTCGTCCTATTCTGACTCTAACTCAGTATCGACTTCTTCTGAGGCGGTGAGGGCTAGTAGATTTGACTGGGGTGCTTCTTCTTCTTCTGAGGAAGATTCATCCCAGGTTGCTTGGAGTGCTTTCTTTCTTCTTGTCTTCTTGGTTTCCTTTAGGTTTGGACACTCCGTCTTGTAGTGGCCCTTCTTCTTGCACTCGTAGCAGGTCACGTTGGGCTTGTTTTTGTCATTTGTGAGTTCAGCTGGTTCGTCCTTTCTTCGGCTTGTTTTCCATCTGTTGGTTTGGTTCTTCAATTCTTTATGGTAGCTTTGGGCCAGTCGGACCAGCTTAGGTCGATCTCCTTCTTCATCTTCTGAGTCTGAGTCTAAGTTAGACTCGGGTTCAGGTTGTGGCTTCTTCTTTGTTGACCTTCCAGTTTTTCCTGCAAAAAAGGCAATCCCTTTCTCGGCCAAATTGCAGTTAGTTTGTTCATGCAGTTCTAATTCGGAAAACAATTCATCTAATTTTAT